>JAIWQS010000235.1:0-469652 GCA_029891385.1 Erythroxylum novogranatense | reverse complement strand
CGAATTTATAAGCATGCCTGTTCAAGGAATGTGCACAAACACAGCATCCAGAACATTAGGGAATAAATTAGCAAAACCATATCAAATCACATTGATAAATTCCAAGCTTCCACAGACATATGCAAAAACATCTTGTGAACATATCTGGGCAAGAAAATTTTGAAAAAAATATTTCTACACTGAATTTGAAATTAACATTTACAACATGCATCATCGTCACAAGCAATAGGCAACTCCGACCTAATCATGATTTCTTCGTTATATACGACACAAGTGGCTCTGATACCACTGTAGGAAAATCCCGATGTGAGCATCACATGCCTAAGGTGCGGAAAACAAATTTTTTTGTTCCGGGACCTTCCCAAAAGTCAGGATCCATGTGTCTATACAACAAACTCAAACCATAATTGCCAAAGGAGACCGTCTCTAACGGTATCTACGTAGAGATCGGAAAACCTAACCGGGACAAACCCTTTGACCCAGGAATAGTTAGAACAAATTAAAGAGTGCTAGCTCTTGTCCTTGGAGAGCTTGGAATCAATGATGGAGAAGAACTTGCTTGGAGAAGAAGAGAAGCTTGATGATCGATGATGGATAACTTGAAAATTAAAACTCTTTCTATCTTCTTTCAAGACCCACGATGATCACTCTTCTTTCCTTTGGAAAGAAAGCTTAATAAACACTTTTAATTCTACTCATCATCTATATCAACGATCATCTCTTCTTTTCTTTGGCAATTTTGTCTTTTAGTCATTTAATGCATAAATGACTAAGCATAAAATGGAGAAGCTTCTTCTCCTTTCTTCATCATACACGTATAACATATATATATATATATATTAATTCTTTAATTAATTAATAATATATATATGTATATAAATGTTAAAGTGGTCCAGTCACACTGGGGTCGGTCCTACCAGGTCCCAGTATGGAAAAACCACCGGAAACCATTTTTAGCAATATCGACGTCGCGATCTCATCGGGACATATCTCGATCTCATCGGGATCCATTTAATTCCATTGCTCTCCATATATTGGAACTCTGTCCAAAACTATTTTACGAATTCTCCTGGACACTCTTATGCGTGTGACCCATTAGGTTCCCGGTTATGTTGGCCACTTAGATTAACACTTAATCCGAAGCAAGTCATGGCGGTATCTAGCAACACATCATGACCCCCAATTGACCAGAAAGTAATTAGTTTGACGAATGAACATGTATTCATCATGAACCATATCACGAACCTTTCCATAGACAATTACCGTGAAATTCGTCCTTTCACCATGTTATACCCCACTTGGTTATGATTATGGGCAAAGTGTCAACTCTTTACTAGGTATCGACTATGTCAAATCTAGTCAGTGATATCGATTCTTGTCACGAGACTCATTACTTAATATGTCAATGAAGACATTCTTCATGACATATATGCTCGACCAGAGACTTCAAGTAATGACCGACAAGAGGCCATGGGTATCATCTTCGCTATCACAAAAGTGGTGAATCCTCTATTGGCTACTCAATTACCTTGAATACCTCAAGTTGTACCCAATCACCACCCTATGAGAAACCTGTGTAAGGCAACAAGGAATGGAGTCAAAGTACAGAATCAGTATCCAAGATATCCTTGAGCACCTCAAGTCTAAGGATACTTGCACCATTGCTATGATAAGATTATCACCGACATTAGAATAGAACATCCATGTGATGATCTCATAGCGAGGTCATCCAATGTACTTACTACCTCTAGTAAGCATCCACATCTCGACCCTAAATATCTAATATTTACGACTTCGAGATCCATTGCTGATCAAATCAAGGAGCTTGAGATGTGCTAGTCTCTTGGATTACCGATGTCGATCTCGATAATCTTATGACTAGGGATAATTTAGATCTTGACATAATTGCACATGATAGGAATCTCGGTAGTATGATCATATCACAATTTCCTTCATGCTATGTCATATATCATGGACTTCATTAATTTGCTTATAGATCAATATCCATTCATAAATAATGAACATCAAATTAATGAAATCTGCCTTTCTTTATTTATTCATAAAGTATGTACACAACTTTATACAAAATCGCTAAAGGCGATTGCCTTGAGGCACTACTCTAACAATTCTTGGCGACAATGAGGAAAGACTACCGGGAGAAAGTCGTGGGTGTGAGGCTTGCCGAAAAAAGCGATAGCTTTGTCTCACCAAATTGACCGAGAGGATGAAAATCGTGAGCCATCCTATCCCCTTTGCTCAATGGGGAATGGATATACTAGGACCTTTCCCCCTCGGTCCTGGACAGAAGAAGTTCTTGATAGTAGCCGTGAAATATTTCACCAAATGGGTAGAAGCGGAAGCAGTTGCTACAATTACTGAGCAAAAAATGGAAAATTTTGTAAGAAGAAACATACTAAGTCGCTTCGGGATGCCTATGGTCTTGGTCGCGGACAACGGTCGATAGTTCGACAACGATAAGTTTAGAGATTTCTGCGAGCAACTAAGGATAAGGCTACAATTGACTTCAGTAGCCCATCCTCAAAGCAACGGTCTCGCGGAGAACACTAACAAGAAGATAATGAGCGCCCTCAAGAAGCGCTTAGACGGACGTAAGACTTGGGTAGATGAACTAGATGAAGTATTGTGGGCATACAGGACTATCCCAAATGGAGCCACAGGGGAAACACCGTTTAGGATGACCTTCGGGGCAGAAGCCCTAGTCCCAGTAGAAGTGGTGTTGCACAACCAAAGAATGTTGAGCTATGAAGAAGAGTGGAATAATAAAGCCCGCCGTGCAAAACTCGTGCTTCTCAGTGAGGACAGGGATAGGCCAGCCACTCGTTTGGAAGTCGTCAGACAAAAAGCGACGAAGTTCTACAACAGAAGGGTAAAGCCGAGCGATATAAAGGTCGGCGGATACGTCCTGCGAAAGGTCGAGGCGGCTGAAAAGCATCCCGAAAAGCTCAGACAGGCGTGAGAAGGACCCTATTAAGTGATTAAGCAAGCCGAACATGGCTCCTACATCCTACGCGAGGCGAACGGGAAGATTCTACCGAGGCCCTGGAACTCTCAAAACCTGAAGGCTTTCTACCAGTAGATAACCTTTATTTTAGTTTATCTTTGTTTATTATTTTTTATTGTACACAATCTGTGGGTACCTTTTTTCTGGCCCTGCCAATCAGGTTTTTTAACGGCCCGCGTCCTTGTCATCATCAATAAAGGGGTTTCAAATTTCTTGGCAAGACATTTCACTAAATTTGGCAAAGGGAGAAAATTCCACCAACTGATCGCCTCGACCAACGCTCAGCCAGGTTACCAAGACAAGTTCCTTGGAACTATGGCTCGGCCTCGACCATCGATCGGCTAGGTTGCCAAGACAAGATCCTTGGAGCCATAGCTCGGCCTCGACTATCGATCGGCGAGGTTGCCAAGACAAGATCCTTGAAACCATGGCTCGGCCTCGACCATCGATCAGCTAGGTTGTCAAGACAAGATCCTTGGAAGCCTCGACCATCTATCGGCTAGGTTGCCAAGATAAGATCCTTGGAACCATAGCTCGCCCTCGACCATCGCTCGGCCAGGTTGCCAAGACAAGATCCTTGGAACCATGGCTCGGCCTGGACCATCGATCGGCCAAGTTGTCAAGACAAGATCCTTGAAACTATGGCTCGGCCTCGACCGTCGATCGGCTAGGTTGCCAAGACAAGATCCTTGGAACCATAGCTCGGCCTCGACCATCGATCGGCTAGGTTGCCAAGACAAGATCCTTGGAACCATGGCTCGGCCTCGACCATCGCTCGGCCAGGTTGTCAAGATAAGATTCTTGGAACTATGGCTCGGCCTCGACCATCGATCGGCTAGGTTGCCAAGATAAGATCTTTGGAACCATAGCTCGGACTTGACGTCGACCGACTACGCTCGGCCAAGATCCCAAGATAAAATCTTGGATCGTTCGGCCTCATTATCACTCGGCCTAATTCACCCAATCGACGCACATCGAATGCACTCATTCGCGACCTGCTATTCGAGAGGATCGTCTAATCTTTAACACAAAAGAGGTAATGAAAAACGAGCTTCTATTTCTTTGAATTAAAGTTCTGGTCATAAGCCCGACCAGATGAGCCATACAAGGGGAGATAATCATTTTGATCCTTCCGAAGGAGAGGAAGGGCTAACAATAGGATCGGCCGGGTCGGCAGAGGAAAGGCTAGCAGCCGGGTCGGTAGTGGAAGGGCCAGCAGTCGGATCGGGAAAAGAAGACAGCAGAGAGACATCCTCTTCCTCTTCTGAGCTAAGGTCCAGCTCCTCATCCGAAACTAAGGTCCGCTCTCCCTCGGCCCTCTCCCTCATTTCCTCTAAAGAAAGGCCAAGAGCAGCAGGAAGCATCGGCTCGGCATAGTCCTCAAATGAAGGACACTCCGACCCGCTAGGAACGTGAACATCATGGCACCTCCTCAGGACCGAAAGGGTTAAGTCGCAAGCGAACTCTAAGCACTCCTCATGTAGGAACTTCTTTTTCCACCGCTTTATCGCCTCAACCCTCTGCTCTTTGATGGAGCATCGCAACTCTCTCAATATATCCTCGGTCCTGTGTTTACCCTCCACCGCTTCATGACAATCTTGGAGGAATTTCTTACTACGCTCCTGCTCCGTCTTCACCTCCTTCTTCAAGCCCTCACACTCCTTAGCCAGTTGGTCCTTCTCCGCAATCAACCGGCTCCTCTCCTCCTCCCCCGTGACAAGTTGAGCTTTTAGAATGCTCCTCACCTCCTCCCAAGACTTCTTCTCCTCCTCAACTGAAGAGAATTGAGCCCGTAAAATGTCCTGCCCCTCCTTTGCCTCCGCAAGTTCAGCTCTCAAAGTTTTAACTTGCTCGAGAAGGTTATGAACCTCCTGATCCATTGTCCGATTCACTTCGTCGAGCTGATCCAAACGTTGATACATTTCAAAGGCGTATACCATGTCTCTTACGCAGCTGCGGACGAGACGAGCCATCAACTTTTTATTGTCCAACGCGTCCAAAAAATCCTCATCCGCAGGAGGAACGGCTTTCTGGGCAATCTGCGGAGCCACACCAACGTCTTTAAGCGACATAGCCTTGTCAAAGCTGACCGCGAACTCCCATCGTTCGCCACTAGAGGCTCGCTCCTTCTCTTTGTCCTTATCCAACCGGGGCGTTCACTTTTCCCCCACTCTCCTCTCCTACTGACCAGAAGACAGGCCGGCACTCCGAGCGATCCTCATCTTTTTGAGTGGAGGCTCCGTCTCCTCCTCCTCCGAACCCGCTCGATCCGCACCTATCGGCGCGGTCGGCAATGACGCCGACACGTCAGGACAGTCTTCAGTGGACGGAGGGGCCAGCAACACTATAGAATGGCCCGGCTCCATTGGCGGAGCGACGCCTTCACTGATCTCTGCCTCCTTCCTCTGTTTCTTCCCTTTGGCCTGCCTTTTGGATTTAGGGGGACGGGAGGACCCAACAAAATCGTCCATCCTTGCCATGACTGCACAGCAATAAAAACAGGTCAGAAAGTGAAACTAATACTTACAAATACAGTAAATAGTTCAACCACGAGGAGTCAACCAGAGGGGGGCAATTTTCTCTCCTAGCCCGCTAATTTGGGGCGGGGGGTTGATTAGAAAGGAATCACCGAGGCCCCGTGATATCCCATAATGAGCCGATCGAAGTCATATCGGCCGAGCCCCTTAATGCGACCGACTACCTCCTACTCTTCCCTAGTAAGAGATAAGCTCGATGCATCGTTCTAACGCTCAGCTAGAGGGTACCTCCACGACTAGCTCTCAAAGGAAGATTCTAGGGGCCTCACAAAAAAGTACTTCGTCCGCTAAGAAGTAATTTTTGAAGCCGTTCCGACCGGACGATATCGGGCATCTCTATACTGCAAATGAGGGATCCTGACCCCAGAGCTTGAACTTTGATTCATCCTCAAAAAATGGCATAGGATGCTAACCGAAGGCAAACAGCCAAACTGATGGCACAGTAAAACCAGACCGTTAATGAGCCTCCAGCCATTCGGAGGAATCTGGCTCTACATCAATTGGTAGTCGACACACACCTCGTCAATAATCGGGGCATACGAAAGCCTCATACCACCGACCGAGAAGAAACTATCAGAAACAACAAAATACTCACTCAAGTTGCTGTGGATTCGTTCGTTCCCCAAGGCCAGCCTAGGCCCCCAGGACATAGGGATATTATTCTTAATAATCGACCGTTTCAGCTCCCCCACGGCCATCGTCGATTTATCTCTCGGGGGCTCCTCCACGACCAGCCCATCCTTCCGTTCTCTCGTCGAGATTTCTTCAATACCTCTTATCCCCGACACCGCCGCTACTTCAAACGCCCTGATTGGTTGGGAGGCCCTCTTGGCGGTTTCACCCCTAGGGCTAACCATACTTCTAGAACTGGCTGACGACATGCTTACTAAGAGGAAACCTTTGAGAAAACTTTAGAGGAGGAGATGAGGAAAAAGGACGTACCTACTTGGTGATTTTAGGTTGGAAAATTGGACGGCGGTTGAAAGAAAACTCCAGAGACTGTGGGCAAGAAAATACAAATGAAAGCAGGATGAAAGCCGGAGAACAAAACAGGCGTAAAGAAAATCTGCAGTCCATCGACCTTGAGTATTTATAGAAGATCGATCGAATGGATGCTCCAATCAACGCTCGACGCATGGGAAAAATCCGAACCAAGCTCAGACACGTGGTAGAATCCGAGCTGAGGTGAATTAGGGTTATTCAAAATCTGGAGCGACACAGCAGTTGAAAGGACGTACATGACAGCTGCACAACGGTTACAAAGACGTTTCGTTTCAGATTCTGAAAATCTGTCAGAGGGCACGCGCCGTCAATAATGATTAAATAAAGTACCTTCACGCGCTTAGCGTAGATATTGGCCTGAACTCTCTTGGTACGAGCTGTCACGCAATAAGTGTCGATGCCGATCAATCCTAGCACGAGTAGTCATGTACTATCCGTTGATATCCGACCGATTGGGCCTACCCCGAGCTGTCCCACAGACGAGCTACAAGATCTTTGTGTACTCCTTCAACCCTTCTCTTTGCTCAGACTCGAGGAGTAGGGGGCCTTATGGTTGGGTCAGTTGTGCTAGACCCAAGCCCACAAAAAACGACTCACATACCCATCGATCCACCCCGCAAGAATTGACCTAATTCCTATCAACTATGCTAGGCCCATGCCCTAGTCCACGCATCCACGACCCACTCGCAAGTGGAAGTCTCCTATGCATACGTAAAGACTTAAACCTAGCAACCATCCCATATATAAGGTACAGCTTTGCCATGATACGGGTACGTAATCAGAACCCTAGTTTCTTTGCTCATAGTGATCCTACCCTCACAAAAAGACTAACTTGAGCATCGGAGGGGCCTGACGGATACCAACCCTCGGCGTGCCTTGTGTTGTTTTGCAGGAACTCTTGTTAGAGACAGTGAAACTCATGGATCCAAACGACAACGTGCAATCTCGCCAGAATCAGGCTGAACCAAAAACAAATCAATAAAAAATACATTCTTCATTCTTAAATTATAAGTAGCATAAAAAAGTCATTAAGTCTTTGATGTTTGATAGGTGTAGTTTATACTATATCTTGATAGGTATTTTAGTGTATTTTTAGGTGTTTATTAAATAATTATCGTATGTATAGGCTGAGAATTGTGTTAATGTGAGTATTTGTTTATATTATAAGTGCTTGTGTGGTTTAGAGCATAATTTTGATCTTAATTTTATCTTTAGTGAGGTGTTTGTTAGTGGTGGCAATCAAATTATCGAAGAACAAAGAATTTGGACATGCCGACAACTTGCTTGTTTATTTTGTTTCCCTATGATGTCTTATCTTGTGTCTGTAGCTTATGAAATTCATGGTTAAATTGTCTAGAATGTCATCCTTTGAGTATTTCTCTGCACTAGTTACTTTACGTAACTAGAAATTATAACTCTGGAGGAGTGGAAGGAAGAGATTAGTAATCTTTTTTTAATCTTTTCCATACTCTCATTTGCACTCTTTCTTCTTGATTTCTCCTTCCCCAAATGAATGGATTAGAATATACTTGTCGATGTATAATTGGTTACATTCTTCTACCATTTTTGTAATCTAATTAATTGCAGAAAAGGATTGGTTAAGCTTTTTGATTAGCTAGAAAGTTTAAGATGGAAGAAGGTCCCTCATTTGCATACCTTGCTCAAGAGATTCACAAAAAGAGGTAATTGTTATCCTAAGTTTTGCTTGTTCTTGATGCTTTGATTTATATGTTTATTTTTTATGAGTCTGGCTGTCGTTATGTCCACTTCCTACGTGAATATCTTTTGTTCTGTTTCTTTTATTGTATTTTAGAAACATTCAATTCTTTATTGAAAGATCTAAGTACTTCTACTAGACAGTTATTTTTACAATTTTGAACTACTTCCAGTTTGTTGAAGCTAATAATTCCTTAAATTTTCAATTGTATAAATTTCCAAGTTGAGGAACACTAAATGGTTCTGCAATTTTCTGATCATCATTATCTCCCTTAACATTATTTGCCTGCTACCTTAACTGAACATTCATCTTCATCTAACTCAACAAGAATCTGACAATGATGACGACGATGATGGAGCTTCAAATTCATGGCTTTAACAAAGAATTCTACAGATTTCCAAATAGTGATTTATAGATCATGTAATTCTTAAAGGGTTGTACCAAGAAAAAGGACATGATTTATGAGTTGGGAAGGATTGTAATATTGTTAGTTGAAACAATTCAATTTGAAGTACTATGTTTCTTGTTATCTAGGAAAAGTTAGAGAGAAGTGTAAGAAACTGAGTTAAATCATGTTTGATGCAGAAATTTGGCCTTTTATATGTAATTTGTTGTGATATATATAATTATAGAAGACTTAATGTAATTTTCTAATTTATAGAATCTTATTATATACAATTAATGTGCAAATTTCTTTAATTATATAAATATACATATATTTTATTTCTAACCATAATGAGAATTAATTAATTTAAAAACATAATATATTATTTTAAAATAATTAATATAAGAGTATAATTAAAAATACAAACAAGGCGATAAAACTAAACATGTTTGTTTTTAGTTTTAATTACAAACCTCAACCAAACAAGTTTTGTTTTCAGTTTTATATTAGAAATTTCTACCAAACAAGTTTTTAATTAAAAAGCGAGAAAACAAAACTAAAAACTATAACAAAAAAAAGTGTGAAACCAAACGACCCTTAATAAATAAAGATTAATATAAGATTATATCTTATTTGGACCACATTTAGTATTTAATTATAATTAACTACATTTCTAATTAATGTTTAATTAAATTAAAATTTTTTTAATTAAATTATTAAAAGGTCCAAACTTTATCATAAATAAGCTTAAGTTCTAGGGACTTAAGACTTCTTGCCTAACCTCTCTACACTACTTGTAAAGTTCTTTCAACATATTTTATGGATAATGTTAGAAGTCAAGCATTTATGCAACTATGGTGTTAAGATAAACAAATTTAAAAAACGGTTTGAAAGAAACAACAAGAAAATGATCAAGTTTTATAATAAAGTATAATTTATGATTCATTTTTTATGCATTGATCATGTTTTAGATTTTAAGTGATGTTAACTATCTTAAATCAAACAAAATTATTTCATATTTATTCTCCTACACTCGGATTGAATCTCACCTCAATTTTCCAATAGATCAAATGTACGAGAACATAATCTTCAATTTTCCCGCACTTCTCTAGATTTCGATAATTGTTCTTTCCTATTTTCTGCCTTTCCATTTTTCAAAGAGTTTCATTTAGTGTATCTGCATGATTGAAATTATTATCCTCATTAATAATAATTGGTCATACCAGTGGCATCCCAAATATATTGTTTGTCTAAACAAATGACCTTTATTGGACTTTCATGTTTTCTTCAATTCATACGACTTCCTATCAGGGAAACTGAAAATTCGCGATAATGCTAAATTACCAAGAAGAAGAAATTGAATCTACGAACCCTGTCACTAATGTAAATAATAACTTGAATCTTATCTGCTAAATTCTTGCCTCTCCATGAATTAGTTTAAGAGTCCTTGATCCAGATGAATCAGTTAACGTTTTTCAACACAAAAAGACTTGTTAACCATGTATGGTGCTTCCATTAAGTATACAGAATTAGTGTCTCCCACTCTAAAAACATGATGTTCAAATACTTGCCAATGGTTCCACATGAAATGAATATCTGAAGTACCAAAAGTGTAACTATGTACCTTTAATATAAACCTTGAAGGATTGAAGGTTTAGAAAATAAATCAAGGACAAAACATAGTGGACATGCCTCTGTTTTGAATGAAAAGCATCAGAAACAAAACTGAAGCAGCAACCTGCCTGAGATCTAACGGGACATCCGTAAATATTTTAAGACTTGTTGCAGACGTTACAACGTCATGATAATGAACAGAGGACTTGACAATTTTATGATGGAATATTAGCTTCATAGCCTCAAGTTTCTCCGAATAAGAATACATTAATATGGACAAAATTGAAAAGACAGCCGAATCTCATTCTCCCATCCTCTTTTTCAATATTACAAGAAAGGAGAGCTGCATTATGTGATCAACCGGAAGTTTGAGTAAGATACATTATTAGACAGTTGAAACACTAACCACGAAAGTTTATATGGGCTAAATGTCTAATTTGGTCTCCCAGCATTCAAGAGAAATTCATAACAAAAAGGGAAGATCTTCTCATTGAATTCATGAAACCAAATTCACAGGATTTCGATAGATTTTGCCAAGGAAAACAAACAACATATCATTGAATCATCCTTACCAAGAGTAGCAACTCTATCTTGATTTTATTTGATCAAATACATGAGGAAACTGATCAAGTGTAGCCAGTTAACTAAGTAATCCACTAGCTCATAATCAAACCTCATTGTTATTTGGAAATTCAAATGCAAGAGAACTCCTCCTAGTCTCGAACGGCCACAGTTTATGGAGATTGAGATCTGAATGAAACTGTTCATACTTATTGCAGCTGGTTTTCACTTTGTCATAAAGGATAACGTAGTTCGAACTACTTATGTTTCTTGAGTAGCAGAAATTAGTATCATCATATTGATAAACCTGCTGCGTACTGCCCACTCCACTGACCACCAGGTTGTCTTTTACAAGAATAACACCCTGCCCATCCTGATGATTATTTAGGAAGTTGATCACTAATCCGGTCAGTGCTACTGAAAATCTTTTTCATTGAAGCCCAGTGTGACGTTGGCTAATAACAGCGTGCCATTTTGCTGGTCCAAGTTATCAGAATACATCCCAAAGCTAAAGGTTTTCAATGATTTCATCCACTGAGAATAAGAGGACACCTTTTGGAAAAAAATACTATCATTGAAGGATATCACCTGATTAACATCCTGTGAATCCCCGTTCTTACCCATTTTAATGTAATTATTGTACCCAAAGTGCTGATAGAAAGTAGTAGTGATATTTCCACGGGAGCTTGCCACCCACCCGCTAGAAAATATGGACCTTCGGGCACTTGTAACAAATTTTCCATTCAGACCCTCAAAATCTGACACCGAAGACAACGCAAAAGGCTTACTTTCATGCATTGAAAGCTTGCCTAATGTTCTGGCTCTTTTATCATCCAACCAAAGATGCAAATTGGCATCTATGTACCACACCTTCAAAGCGTTTGTGACACTAAACTCTAACTTGTGGAACCTAGAGTCCAGAATGTTTCCTAAAAATGGTGTAATTTCAACGTCATAAGAAGGGAGATTGAACGAACCAATCCCAGTAATGGGTCTCCACAAGAGAGGATTAATTCCACCAGTGTAAATCACAGTAAAAGGCCAAATTGCTCCAACAATCTCTCCGTCAATACTAACCACAACCTCCCTGAATGGTCCATTTCCTGGTGTATCGGTGAGATTGTTTGCAAGAATGTAGTCATTAGGAACATTTGAATACCAGAATTCATCATTTTCATGGAAAGAAACATAAACTTCCAGCACAGCCCTATACACATTTGGAGGAATCTTGAAATCCTTAGACTTAGTATCAGAGGAATTCTCAATTTCAAACCACAACCCATCATAAAGTGGGAGCTTTCTCGAAATAGGTAGGATCAAATCAGCATGAGAATCAGATCCCATTTTCAAATTATTTAACCTATGATTATAGTAACGAAAATTATCTTCAGTAGGATAGAAATGAAAAGTGATATTCACGTGGTAAACTCCCGTGTACGTCTTATCGACGATATTGCCGAGAAAAACAGCAAGTTCTTGTTTTTCCTTCCTAAGAAGCAGCGAATAATACCTTGTTATGTCCTTGCGTACTGTCCAAACAATCCCAGTAGCTCTTGGCTCAGCCGTGCAGCTCCTGAGAAGCTCAACGCCGCCTAGCCAAACCCCAAAAATGCGGTCAAATTGCCTTCCTCTGGAAGTTGCCTTCCATTCAAGGATAATTTTGGAGAATTCCTGAGATGGGCAGTGAGAGGGAGGGGTATAGTTTGCAAGAACAGGAGGCTGACCATAGGTGTAGCCAAAGTCATGTTGAAGAACAAGGTATGTGCAAGGATTGGTCTTGGGGATTTTGATGGGTTTGGTCACTTCAAAGTAAACAGTTGGTGATGTATAATTGAGAGGCTTGTTGTTTCCGGTGGTGTGCTCGAGAAGTTGTGATCTGAGAAGTTTGTTGGTCTTTTGGAGATTGGCACTGGATGGTAGTGGGTGAATGAGAAAGAGAAAGACACAGACGATGAGGACATGGACGGTAGAGACGGTAGATACAGTATAAAAATGATTAATTGCATATACTAGTGAATAGAGAGACACAGACCCATAATCTAATGATCATTTCTGGATGTGGAATGATACTGAATATGGTATTCTGACTCATAACATTAAATTTAATAACATTGGGCATATAATAATAATTCATAGACTGGAATATTTTCACAAAATATTAATGTTTAAAAATTGGATTATATATCAAACAGGTTAAAAGAAAGATTTAAAATTTAAAAATCAACCGATATTAAATTATTATAAAAATCGATATATAATAAGTAAGAAGTAAAAATTATGAAAATAAGTAAAAATAAAATATTTTACTAAAATAAAATAATATACCAATTTCTATTAATGTATAATGAACTAATAATAAATCAAATATAATAATTCAAACAAATTTGAGTAATAATTAGAATCAAAATTGTATTTTTAAGGAGGTTGTGTCTCATCATATCTAAAAATTCATAAACCACATTTTCATATAAAGTATTTACATCAATTTTTACTGCATTAAAATTATAAATTAGTGATATATGAAATTATTCTCTATTATAAATTTGTACTACATTATACTTTTAATGTTAAATATAATCCAAATAAGATATCAATTGGCTATTAGTAGAAGTTTTAACTTATTTATTGTAACAAATGTATTTGCTTCATAAATTTTCTATAATCAAGATCAAGCAAAAGTTCTTTTCTTTAATAGTGTGGTAAATATTATTAATATTAATGGATCATACTTTGTTTCTTATTAAACACTCTAAATACATAATAGAAAAATTATAAAGTCAATAATAAGAACAAAATAATGAAAAATAAAAAACAATAAAATATGTTCTTCATTCTTAAATTATAAGTAGCATAAAAAAGTCATTAAGTCTTGATGTTTGATAAGTGTAATTTATACTATATTTTTATAAATATTTTAATGTATTTTTAGGTGTTTATTAAATAATTATCATATGTATAGGCTTAGAATTGTGTTAATGTGAATATTTGTTTATATTATAAGTGTTTGTGTGGTTTAGAGTATGATTTTGATCTTAACTTTATGCTTAATGAGGTGTTTGTTAGTGGTGGCAATCAAATTATCGAAGAACAAAGAATTTGGACATGCATGGAGCTTCATGGGCAGGGTCACGATTGTGATTGAGAAGAATTCTCCAGAGTTACAATCATAATAGAGAGAAATTTTTTAAAGTCACGATCATGACACCTAAATGTGACTTTTTCCATTTATTTTAAGGCTTTTAGGCATTTTTGGAGCCGATCAAAGGGAGAATCCTAGTTACACCCCCAAAACTCTAAGATACTATTTAAGAACATTAAAAACACTAAAAAAGATAGCAGCCAACATACCAAAGTGGATCAAACGTGAGAAATTAAGAACATCTAGAAATTCTAGCTTCTTAGATCAAGCTCTGAGCAGAGTTTTTTTTCCTTTTGTTATTGCCATCAAACTTGATTTATAGACTGAATTCGCATGTGTTTATTATGCTCATGAGTTTCTAAACTCCATATTAGGGTTTATTTCGAATTTATTTTGTGACTGATATAATTATTGACTCAATACATATTCTATTATTATGATAATTGTGCATGCTCATAGTTTGATAACAAATTGAGAGAGTGAGTTAAAAGTAGTCGATTAGGTTGTACAACAAGAGTTAGTAATTTAATATATCCCATGACTATTAGATTAATAATCATTCAAACAGAGATCTTGTGTGAGACAATAATTTTCCAATAGATAACTTTAGATCTAATTAAAAAAGTTAGCAAAGTTTTATGAATTAAGAGGTTAAATTCTAAAATTTTCATATTCAATTAAGGTTAATTTATGAGGTCTTAAGAGAGAGTAAACATTACCTTAGGAAATTTAGGGCGACACATAATTGGATCAATCATAGTCAAGGAAATAAAATAATGAAAGAATAAATCTTAAACATTCATCCTTGATAAATCCCTAAATTACTTTGGCAACTCACTTGTTATTTGCTTATTTGTTTGATTTATTAACTATTTTAATTTTTGTTATTATTTTCATTCAAATCACCATTCTAATACCTTAGACAAAGTTAGGTTCAATTAGGTTTATCTATTTCCTCGTGGGCTCGATACCTTTTGATACTACAAGATACGATCCATATACTTATGAATATTGAGAGTTTTATTAGATATAAAACTTGTTCAACAAGTTTTTGATGCTATTATCGAGGATTTAGCATTAAAATGATTTGAATTCCTTTGATTTAAGGAACTATTACCCTTTCTTGTGTGATTGAGGTATCCAATCCTAAGAAGCATAAAAAAAACAAAAAAGGAATTTTGGACACAAAGTATAAGACACATCAATCTAGACATCATAAGGAAAAAAAAATGAGGAATCTGAAGATTTAAACACCAAGAAGAGATAGAAGGAAAATAATGGAGGAAATATATCATGGAGAGCAAAGGACCCTTATAGACTTCATGAAGCCAAGGTTTAATGCTTATCATCAAGGAATTATACGACCACCATTGCAAGTGACACACAATTTGTTTGAAGGAATGGAGAATAATGGTTGTCTTTAAACATCGGAATGAAGTAGATAGAAGTCAATTTTGTTAAGTCAAAATGACTTTACATAAATATGATTTTGATGTATAACAAAAAGAGATCAAATACAAAGAAAAACAAAACAGACGAACTCGATACGCATTTAAGTTGAAATAATCGAAGTCGGACACGAATTTAACTTCGATACGCAGACGATGTTGGGCCCCGAAATTTTTATTTATTTATTTGAATTAATTATTTATTTATTTATGGATTTATTCGTTAATTATTTATTTTGCCTTAATTGATTTAATTATGTGTTTATATAAATATTTTTATGTTGGGCTTGGGATTAGAAGTTAGAAATTAATTTAAGGCTTGGATTTAATATTGAAAAGTATGGGCTTTAGGAATGAATGAATAAGAAGAGGGGAGCCCAAAAGCCTTGTAAGTTATAAGAGGGAGAGCCCAATACCAAAACTATGTAGTTTTGGAAGGAGGTTTTAAGTGAAAGCAAATAAATGAGTGAAATGAATTAAAGAGGAGAAGAGGAGTAAGCAAGTGTCATAGAACAAAAGGAGAAGAGAAGGAAAAACGTGAGCTAGCAAGGGAGAAAGAAGAGGACCTTCGGCTAAGTGGAAGAGAGTCGTAGGGAAGAAGAAAGAAGGAGAAAAAGAAGAGAAATCAAGTGAGAAAGGTAAGCTTTCATCTTTTCTTAAGTTAGATTCGAAAATGGTGTAGGATGAAAGTTAGGGTTTATGTAGAGATTGAAGAAAAATGGAAGAGAAGGTGAGATCTATGGATGTTAAGGAAGGTTATGGTTATTCTAGCTTAAATGAGCCATGGGTAGGTTAGGTTAAGGTTAATTTTAGTTTTCCTTTAATTTATGAATATTATGACCTTTCCTATGAATTTAGAAATTGATTAGAGATGTGTTTTGTTTGAAGGAACTCAAGAAAACCCTACTCAAGACAAAGAGGAAGGGCAATCTTGACTTCGGATTCCGACGATAGGTGGGTAACATGTTTATAGTTGTTGTGTAGTGGGCAAATGCCTATGTGTGCTATCTTTGTTATATTATGAGCATATTGAAAGTGTATTCATATGATTTGAAAGAAAAGAATGGAACTTTGATGATTCGAAAGTATGAAAGAAGCATAAAATGCTACTTTTACGTATGAATATGTGAACATAGTTTGTTTGTGTTTGGTAGAGAGAACCTCTATCGTAAAGTCACGTGCGTTGACCCTTTTGCCTTCTCCAAAATGACCGCTTGGGCCCACGAGATCCGAAAAATGGACTCGTCGTGTTTACTGTAAACTTCGGTTTCAAATCGTGTTTAAGGAACTCTCGAGCCTATTGTGTGCATTTCATCCTTTGATTATGTATATGATGCATAATATGTGTTTTAATTGATAAAGATATTTCCTTATGTTTTATGTAAGAAGTTCGATTAATTGTGATCTTGGTGATGAAGTTGGATATTATGACTTATATGTTGATTTCTAATGCTCGGAATACTATCGTGTTATGTGTGGCTCATTACTCGATGGCTATAAGCTTATTAGCCATCGAGTAGTGTTAGCTCACCCTATTCTCCTCCTCGGTGAAAATCCAAGTTGAGAGACGAACCTTGCAAAGGCATCGGGCATAACTCCAAGAAATTTTAGAAACTTTGTATTAAGTTAGTAACTAGCTCTTGAAATGGCTTTGTAAGCATATTGACCATTGAGCATCTCATCTTTTATATTTTGCACTTGTTCTTGATGATTATGCCATTTTGTAACCAAGCTATGCATGAATCATTATGCTTGGAAGGGAACTTGAGTGCTTGATACACTCTTTTCATGTGTTGGTATTGATTTTTGTAGTTTGTGTATGGTATGGGAAAATGTGTGTATGAGTCTTCTTTTGTTGAGTTCTTGTTGATGTTGTGCTTTGGGAGAGCTCTGGAATATTTGCTATGGTCATGTGTTGTTGAAGTTGAGAAGAGTCTTGCAGAAAGGTCAATGAAGTGTTCATATAGGAAATTTTGGGGTTGTTGTGTTTTCTGCAGATTTCTGGGTTAATACGAGTAGTATGGGATCATTTAGTATTATTGAGAGTGTTAGCCGGGCTGTAGAGCTCTCCCAGGGGGGGGGGGTTTATGAGCTATTTAAGATGAGTTAATGGGTAGGTGTAAGTTGTTGGAATTAAATGTAGGTGCTGTCAAAGTGACAGATTGGTAGCAGAAGCTTTGAGTCAACTTTTGACCCATATAGAGTTGGAATATAGGTCGGTGGTCTTCATGAAAGTTGTAGATAATTCTTTTACCTTTCCATAGACACTAAGTTTGCTAAATTTGGAGTTCGGGTCAAAAGTTATGGAGGTCGCAGCAAGTTCTGCACTTGTTTGTGGAGAGCTAGCCGACCTGTCTTAGTGGGAACTTTGATTCCCTTAGAGTCCGAGCTTGCTTGTGAGCCCTTCTTGAAAAATATAGATTTTCTCCTAGCTTTCAAACGCTTCGACCGTTTCTAATTTGGAACTGAGTCAAAAGTTATGAGGTTAGAAGTCGGTTGGGTCGGGCGGTGGGCAGGTCGCCCAGCGCCATGGTGAAGCGAAAGATGGCGGCCTTCCGCCTATCTTGAACGCGGGCGAGCGCCAAGAGCCCGGACTCTTGCGAGCAATTGGGGTCGGTCTCTGGCCGACCGACCCCTCCTCCTTCTTTTGGTCATAACTTTTTGCATAGACCTCCGATTGAGCTGATTTTTGAAGCGATGGATTCCTAAGAAAATTTTCTATCTTTCTACACCTGATTTATCACTATTTATTTTAAATTGAAAAAGGTAGTTTGAAACAAAGTGTGGAGGTCGACTGATTCTTTCTAAATATACTTCACTAATTTTTAAATATCTGGAGCTATAGGGTTCGGATTGAGGCGATTCTTGTTTTAAATGAAACTAGAGTTATAAACCTACAAGTTTTATGAAGGAGACGATCAGTAATTTAGCCTATAAAGATTTCAAATTTTGACATGAAGTCGGTAGAGGGACTGTTTTCACTGTTTTCTTTAAGATAGTATTTTTGCCATAACTTTTTCATTTCTAATCCGAATTGAGCGATTTCAGTGGCGTTAGAATCGTGAGATCATGAGAAACAATTTTCTTAAAAAGAAAATCCCAAATTCTTTCTATTAAAAGTTTCTCTATTTGTGTTCGGTTTGGGTCTTCCATTTTTATATGGGTCTGAATGTTGGGCCTCGGAGACGGGGTCCAACAGACGAAGTTGAAATAACTGAAGTCGGACACGAGGCAATTAAGTCAGCCTGAGCGAAGTTGAAGCAGATTAAAGTCAACACGAGCGAAGGCGACCTATGCATAAAAAAGACGCAGACGCAAATGCAGACGCAGACGCAGACGCAGATGTAAAGCAAACGCAGACGCAGACGCAGATGCAAAGCAGACGCAGACGCAGACGCAAATACAAAAGCAGACGCAGACGCAGAAAAGAAGAAAACGCAAGAGTCAGTTCTAGTTAGTTACAGAACTCAACTGATTAACCGTTTATTTCAAGATTCAAGATTCAAGATTCAAAAATCAAGAAGCAGTTAGAGACGAAGGCTATAAATACAAGTCGAAGTCGAAGATTGCAAAGTTACGGAAAGTTACACAAAACAGTTACACAAAAAACTTACAGATACTTACACAAAATAGCGAGAAAAATTACTACGTGAAAAAGTGATTTAGCTAAGTGCTATTTTTCTGTAACAAAGTGTTCAAATATCTTTCTGAGAAGAAAAGTTGTACAGATAGCCTGCAGAGGCTAAGTGTGAAAGAATACTGGTTGTAGAGACCTGAAGAGGCTCGTGAAAGAATACTTGTAACGATTGAAGAGATAGTGAAATCTCAGAAGAAACTCTGAGGACTGGATGTAGCCCACGGTTTGGGGTGAACCAGGATAAATCTTCGTGTCTACCACTCTTATTCTCTATCTCTATTTCAGTTTCAAATTTTATCATTACTTACTTTTTATATATATAGTATTGAAAAGTTTGATTAATCAGAATCTATAAAAATTTTGTAAAGAATTTTATTTCTAACAAATAGTTCTGAAAAGATTTATAAAAAAGGGGAATACACAATTCAACCCCCCCTTCTCGTGTATTCTAATATCGTTTTCTAAGTGCTGTATTAACGTGTGATTCACTTCAATTGGTATCAGAGAAAGGTTTCCAAGAATCACTTTGGCGAAGTGTGGATTAAAGATAATGACGGAATCACATGTATACATCGCTGAAGGAGCCTCAGTCACTAGACCTCCAGCATTCAACAGAGAAGACTATCACTACTGGAAAGATAGAATGCGGTTATTCATCGAATCTACTCATGTCAACCTTTGGGACGTAATAGAGAACGGACCTTATACACCTGTAGATGAAGAAGGCAATTCTATTCCACGGAACAGATGGACGGCTGATCAGAAAGCAAGAATACAGCTAAATTTAAAGGCAAAATTTTTCTTGACGTGTGCCCTAAGCGGGAGCGAGTACGACAAAGTGCACGGTTGCGACACAGCAAAAGAGATGTGGGACACATTGTCCATTGCTCACGAAGGCACAAGTCAAGTTAAAGAATCCAAGATAAGTATTCTTGTGCATCAATATGAATTTCAGGATGGAAGATGAAGAATCTATTGATCAAATGTTTGGAAGATTTCAAACAATTGTCAATGGATTGAAAGCTCTTGGAAGGACATACAACAATCAAGATCATGTTCGAAAGATTCTAAGAAGTCTTCCTAAGATATGGAGACCTAAAGTTCTTTGCGGTCTGAAGCCAAAGACTTGGCGTGTTAAAATTTGGATGAGTTGCTAGAATCTTTGAAGATTCATGAAGTTGAACTCAACGGCGAAGACAAGCCCAGCGAGACAAGTCGATAACATCAAGGCCGACGGAAGAATCATAAGACTCGAGAAGGAGGAAGTCATCAAAAGCGTTAAAATTGAAGAATCAAAGGATGACAACCCCAAATCGAATCGAATCGAGTCAGTGATGAAGATGACGAATTATCTTTCATCTCCGTAAAGATAAGGCGCGTGTGGAAGAAGAAGCCAGAGGGAACCGGACATTCGGAAAGAATGGGAAGATGAAGTTAAACCGGAGAAGTCTTCTATTATCTGCTACGAGTGCAATCGGCTGGACACTATAAGTCCGAATGTCCTATTCTCGAAGAAACCAAAGAAGAGTAGAGAAGGCAAGAAAAGCATGATGGCAACTTGAGAGGACCTAGATTCATCTGAATCGACATCTGAGTTCAGTCATCGAACATCACGAACATCTCACTCGATGGTAGGAAGATAGTGATGAGGAGGTAAAATCGACTACGATAATTTGCATGATGCATACTCGAATCTGTTAGAAGATTCTCATGCTATTCTACGAAACAATCTGTTATTAAAGAAAAATATGTAGAAAATATTAGACATCTTGAGGTAATAGAGAGAAAATATTTGTTTAAAGAAACAATTAGAAGATAAAAGGAAGTTTGTAGGCGATCGGAAGAGATCAATCAACTTAAACTAAGGATTAAGAATTTATCACCGATTTAGCTACTTTCACGAAAAGTACAAAGAAAATGAATGAAATGCTTGAAAATGTAGACATCAGTGATATCTTTGGATTAGGGTTTACTGAGAAACAAGACTCGATCTTGTAAAAATCTGTCTTTCAAAAGGAAGTTATAGGATAATTCATTTTAATCAACGTCTAGTTATATGCATGAAAGATCACATCATATGCATACTACTAATCGTAAAGGACCCAAGAAAATTTGGGTACCAAAAATAAAATAGTTTCTCCTGCGAGATATCCTTCCTTGGAAGATACGGCAAGCACCATTGGTATTTAGGCGGTGGATGCTCGCGACACATGTGGGAAGAAAGTCTATGTTCCTAGACCTTCATATAAGAAGGAGGATCGGTAACTTTCGGAGACAACCAAAGCGAGGCAAAATTATTGGAATTGGGAAAATAGGTAAAGATTCCTTTGCATGCATAAATAATGTCTTTGCTTGTTGATGGTGCAAGCATAACTTGATTAGCGTCGATCAATTGTGTGATTACGGTTTCACAGCTACATTCAATCAAAATCTTTGCAAAGTCGAAACAAAGATGAGTCTATACTTTTCTCTGTCAAGAGAAGAAACAATCTTTACAAAATCAATTTAGAAGATTTTCAAAGTCAAAATATTTCATGTTTTCTATCTTCTGAAGAAGAAAGACTAATTTGGCATAAAAAGCTAGGTCATGTCTCTTTGAAACATATTTCAAAATTAGTAAAACAAGATTTGGTAAGAGGTTTGCCAAAGATAAGTTTTGACAAAGAATTTTTCTGTGAAAATTGTTTGAAAGGAAAACAAGTTAAAACTTCTTTTTCTTCTAAAAGTTTTGTAACCTTATCGAGACCTTTAGAATTGTTACATATGGATTTATTTGGTCCAACAAGGACAATAAATCTCTGTTTTGAATGAAAAGCATCAGAAACAAAACTGAAGCAGCAACCTGCTTGAGATCTAACGGGACATCCGTAAATATTTTAAGACTTGTTGCAAACGTTAGAACATCATGATAATGAACAGAGGACTTGACAATTTTATGATGGAATATTAGCTTCATAGCCTCAAGTTTCTCCGAATAAGAATACATTAATATGGACAAAATTGAAAAGACAACCGAATCTCATTCTCCCATCCTCTTTTCAATATCACAAGAAAGGAGAGTGCATTATGTGATCAACCTAAGTTTGAGTAAGATACATTATTAGACAGTTGAAACACTAACCACGAAAGTTTATATGGGCTAAATGTCTAATTTGGTCTCCCAAAGATTCAAGAAAATTCATAACAAAAGGAAGATCTTCTCATTGAATTCATGAAACCAAATTCACAGGATTTCGATAGATTTTGCCAAGGAAAACAAACAACATATCATTGAATCATCCTTACCAAGAGT
Organism: Erythroxylum novogranatense; assembly: GCA_029891385.1. Lineage (NCBI taxonomy): Eukaryota > Viridiplantae > Streptophyta > Magnoliopsida > Malpighiales > Erythroxylaceae > Erythroxylum > Erythroxylum novogranatense. The sequence continues at coordinate 447,298 of JAIWQS010000235.1, read as the reverse complement.
AGCAACTCTATCTTGATTTTATTTGATCAAATACATGAGGAAACTGATCAAGTGTAGCCAGTTAACTAAGTAATCCACTAGCTCATAATCAAACCTCATTGTTATTTGGAAATTCAAATGCAAGAGAACTCCTCCTAGTCTCGAACGGCCACAGTTTATGGAGATTGAGATCTGGATGAAACTGTTCATACTTATTGCAGCTGGTTTTCACTTTGTCATAAAGGATAACGTAGTTCGAACTACTTATGTTTCTTGAGTAGCAGAAATTAGTATCATCATATTGATAAACCTGCTGCGTACTGCCCACTCCACTGACCACCAGGTTGTCTTTTACAAGAATAACACCCTGCCCATCCTGATGATTATTTAGGAAGTTGATCACTAATCCGGAGTCAGTGCTACTGAAAATCTTTTTTTCATTGAAGCCCAGTGTGACGTTGGCTAATAACAGCGTGCCATTTTCCTGGTCCAAGTTATCAGAATACATCCCAAAGCTAAAGGTTTTCAATGATTTCATCCACTGAGAATAAGAGGACACCTTTTGGAAAAAAATACTATCATTGAAGGATATCACCTGATTAACATCCTGTGAATCCCCGTTCTTACCCATTTTAATGTAATTATTGTACCCAAAGTGCTGATAGAAAGTAGTAGTGATATTTCCACGGGAGCTTGCCACCCACCCGCTAGAAAATATGGACCTGCGGGCACTTGTAACAAATTTTCCATTCAGACCCTCAAAATCTGACACCGAACACAACGCAAAAGGCTTACTTTCATGCATTGAAAGCTTGCCTAATGTTCTGGCTCTTTTATCATCCAACCAAAGATGCAAATTGGCATCTATGTACCACACCTTCAAAGCGTTTGTGACACTAAACTCTAACTTGTGGAACCTAGAGTCCAGAATGTTTCCTAAAAATGGTGTAATTTCAACGTCATAAGAAGGGAGATTGAACGAACCAATCCCAGTAATGGGTCTCCACAAGAGAGGATTAATTCCACCAGTGTAAATCACAGTAAAAGGCCAAATTGCTCCAACAATCTCTCCGTCAATACTAACCACAACCTCCCTGAATGGTCCATTTCCTGGTGTATCGGTGAGATTGTTTGCAAGAATGTAGTCATTAGGAACATTTGAATACCAGAATTCATCATTTTCATGGAAAGAAACATAAACTTCCAGCACAGCCCTATACACATTTGGAGGAATCTTGAAATCCTTAGACTTAGTATCAGAGGAATTCTCAATTTCAAACCACAACCCATCATAAAGTGGGAGCTTTCTCGAAATAGGTAGGATCAAATCAGCATGAGAATCAGATCCCATTTTCAAATTATTTAACCTATGATTATAGTAACGAAAATTATCTTCAGTAGGATAGAAATGAAAAGTGATATTCACGTGGTAAACTCCCGTGTACGTCTTATCGACGATATTGCCGAGATAAACAGCAAGTTCTTGTTTGTCCTTCCTAAGAAGCAGCGAATAATACCTTGTTATGTCCTTGCGTACTGTCCAAACAATCCCAGTAGCTCTTGGCTCAGCCGTGCAGCTCCTGAGAAGCTCAACGCCGCCTAGCCAAACCCCAAAAATGCGGTCAAATTGCCTTCCTCTGGAAGTTGCCTTCCATTCAAGGATAATTTTGGAGAATTCCTGAGATGGGCAGTGAGAGGGAGGGGTATAGTTTGCAAGAACAGGAGGCTGACCATAGGTGTAGCCAAAGTCATGTTGAAGAACAAGGTATGTGCAAGGTTTGGCCTTGGGGATTTTGATGGGTTTGGTCACTTCAAAGTAAACAGTTGGTGATGTATAATTGAGAGGCTTGTTGTTTCCGGTGGTGTGCTCGAGAAGTTGTGATCTGAGAAGTTTGTTGGTCTTATGGAGGTTGGCACTGGATGGTAGTGGGTGAATGAGAAAGAGAAAGACACAGACGATGAGGACATAGACGGTAGAGACAGCCATGAATGGTTGTTGTTTCGTTCTTTCGGTGTCAGCTTGAACAGAATAGTGGAGTTTGTTCATTCATCAAATGTATTTGTTGAAGTAAGCACAGAAGAGTACGCTGCACAAAGCACATACAGTGAAAACGACACCCACTCACGGGTAGCCTAGCGGTAGAAAGGGGGAGAGAATTGTGAGAGATTGTGGGTTCGAATCTTGGATAGAGTAGCTTCTATTTGAAGTAATGTAATTCCCCTGATAATGACGACCTATCTTTGATGCAGGTATTTCTGATATTAACTAGGATCAGATCTAGATTTATCTATCTATAAGTCTAAGTAGGTGACTCATAAATCCCAGGTAGTCGAACTAAGTCCGAACCCTGACTTACCAAAAAAAATGATTAATTGCATATAGTAGTGAATGGAGAGACACAAACCCATAATCTAATGATCATTTTTGGATATGGAATGATATTAAATATGGTATTCTGACTCATAATATTAAATTTAATAACATTGGGCAATAATAATTGATAGACGGAATATTTTCACAAAATATTAACATTTTAAAAAGCATTATATATCAACAGATTAAAAGAAAATATAAAGTTTAAAAGATGAACCAATATTAAATTATTATAAAATTTGATATATAATAAATAAGAAGTAAAAATTATAAGAGTAAGTAAGAATAAAATATTTTATTAAAATAAAATAATATACCAATATCTATCGATGTATAATGAACTAACAATAAAACAAATTTAATAATTAAAACAAATTAGAGTAATAATTAAAATCAAAATTGTATTTTTAAAGAGGTTGTATCTCATCATCAATAGATTTAAAAGCTCATAAAGCACACTTTCATATAAAGTATCTACATCAATTTTATCTTGCATTAAAATTATAAATTAATAATATATGAAATTATTCTCTATTATAAATTTGTACTACATTATACTTTTAATTTTAAATATAATCCAAATAAGATAGCAATTTACTATTAGTAGATGTTTTAACTCATTTGTTGTGACAAATGTATTTTCTTCATAAATTTTCTTTTTCAAGTTTATTATAATCAAGATCAAGCGAAAGTTTTTTTTCTTCAATCAAAAAATCAGTGTGGTAAATATTATCAATATTAACTGGATCATACATTCTTTTCTTACTAAGCACTCTAAATACATAATAGAAAAATTATAAAGTCAAAAATACAAATAAAAATAACGAAAAATAAAACTGGTTGGATCGATCGTGCTAGGCCTAAGCCCACTAAAACGACTCACGGACCCATCGGTCCACCCCGCAAGAATTGACCTAATTCCTATCAACTATGCTAGGCCCATGCCCTACTCTCGCATCCACTACCACTTCATGAGTGGAAGTCTCTCGATCATCGTAAAGACTTAAACCCAAGAACCATCCCATATATAAGGTACAGCTTTGCCATGATACGGGTTCGTAATCAGAACCCTAGTTTCTCTGCTCACAACGATCCTACCCTCACAAAAAGACTAACTTGAGCGTCGGAGGGGCCTGTCGGATACCAACCCCCGGCGTGCCTTGTGTTGTTTTGCAGAAACTCTTGTTAGAGACAGTCAAATTCATGGATCCAAGCAATGACGCGTCAAACCGCCAAAATCGTCGAACCAATTGGCGCCCACCATGGGGCCCGACATCAGGGTACCACGTCGAGAAACACACAGATCGGTCGGTAAGACAATACCAACCTTGACGTGGGCGGCCGTTCTTGGCGTTAAGCGCCATAACTATTGGGTTTGTAATTACCGACCACTCTGCCAACACACCACGATTCCCGCATGCACGCCTTCGCACCAATGAGCAACCTGACCTCAAAACCCAGATCAAGAAAAAGCAGAGTGTCGCCAGAGGACAATCTTTGAGACCAATATGCGCCGAATCTCCAACACCTCCGAGAACCCAATAAGTTGAAGACCCCCTCAGGAAGAGGGACCCTGATTTATATTGTCGTTTCTACAAAGACATCGGTCATGACACGGAAGATTGCTGGCACTTGAAAAAAGAAATCGAATTCCTTATCAAAAGGAAAAGGCTGGGTCGATTTTTAAAGCACGGATAAAATGTCGATCGAGATAATGAGCATAGGACCGGTCGGCCCGACAACTGGCGACAGCCTTGGAGGCGAAACGATAGGAATGATGTGGGTCAAACCCCAACTGCACGGTATGGGGTACCAACAAAATCCCAGACGGGATGAAGGTAGTATGGGGTGGGGTGGGTTCATGGGCAAGGGGGATGGCATATCCAGCCCATACACGCCAGTTGCCATCCCTGATACACGACCCATAATCTAATGATCATTTTTGGATATGGAATGATATTAAATATGGTATTCTGACTCATAACATTAAATTTAATAACATTGGGCAATAATAATTAATAGACTGGAATATTTTCAAAAATATTAACATTTTAAAAAGCAGATTATATATCAATGATTAAAAGAAAATATAAAGTTTAAAAGATGAACCAATATTAAATTATTATAAAATTTGATATATAATAAATAAAGTAAAAATTATAAGAGTAAGTAAGAATAAAATATTTTATTAAAATAAAAATAATATACCAATATCTATTAATGTATAATGAACTAACAATAAAACAAATTTAATAATTAAAACAAATTTGAGTAATAATTAAAATCAAAATTGTATTTTTAAAGAGGTTGTATCTCATCATCAATAGATTTAAAAGCTCATAAAGCACACTTTCATATAAAGGATCTACATCAATTTCTTGCATTAAAATTATAAATTAATAATATATGAAATTATTCTCTATTATAAATTTGTACTACATTATACTTTTAATTTTAAATATAATCCAAATAAGATAGCAATTTACTATTAGTAGATGTTTTAACTCATTTGTTGTGACAAATGTATTTTCTTCATAAATTTTCTTTTCAAGTTTATTATAATCAAGATCGGCGAAAGTTTTTTCTTCAATAAAAAATCAAGTGGTAAATATTATCAATATTAACTGGATCATACATTCTTTTCTTACTAAGCACTCTAAATACATAATAGAAAATTATAAAGTCAAAATACAAATAAAATAACAAAAATAAAAGCTGGTTGGATCGATCGTCTTTGAGCCTAAGCCCACTAAAAATGACTCACGGACCCATCGGTCAACCCCGCAAGAATTGATCTAATTCCTATCAACTATGCTAGGCCCATGTCCTAGTCCACGCATCCACCACCCACTCGAGTGGAAGTCTCTCATCATCGTAAAGACTTAAACCTAGCAACCATCCCATATATAAGGTGCTGACTTTGCCATGATACGGGTTCGTAATCGAACCTAGTTTCTCTGCTCAACGATCCTACCTCACAAAAGACTAACTTGAGCGTCGGAGGGGCCTGTCGGATACCAACCCCCGGCGTGCCTTGTGTTGTTTTGCAGGAACTCTTGTTAGAGACAGTCAAATTCATGGATCCAAACGGCAACGTGCAGCCTCGCCAAAATCAGGCTGAACCAATTGGCGCCCACCATGGGGCCCGACATCAGGGTACCACGTCGAGAAACACACGATCGGTCGGTCGGTGACAACCAACCACGAGCGTGGCGGCCGTTGCGATCTGGCGCTTCTGACGGTTGGGTTTGCAATTACCAACCACTCTGTCGCCAACACACCACGATTCCTGCACACAGTCTTCGCACCTGAATGAGCAACCACAACCTCAAAACCCAGATAAAAAAAACAGAGTGTCGCCTTGGAGGACAATGCTGAGACCAATATGCAGCCGAATCTTCAACACCTCCGAGAACCCAATAAGTTGAAGACCCCCTCAGGAAGAGGGACCCTGATTTATATTGTCGTTTCTACAAAGACATCGGTCATGACACGGAAGATTGCTGGCACTTGAAAAAAGAAATCGAATTCCTTATCAAAAGGGGAAGGCTGGGTCGATTTTTAAAGCACGGACAAAATGTCGATCAAGATAATGAGCATAGGACCGGTCTGCATGACAATGGGCGGCGACCTTGAGGCTAAACGATAGGAATGATGAAATTCGAACCCTAACGAGTGCGGTATGGGGTACCAACAAAATCCCCGACGGGGATGGGGGCGGGTATGGGGGTGGGGGTGGGTTCATGGGGCGGGGGCGGGGGATGGCCTACCCGCCCCGTTGCCATCCCTAGACACAGACCCATAATCTAATGATCATTTTTGGATATGGAATGATATTAAATATGGTATTCTGACTCATAACATTAAATTTAATAACATTGGGCAATAATAATTGATAGACTGGAATATTTTCACAAAATATTAACATTTTAAAAAGCAGTTATATATCAGCATTAAAAGAAAATATAAAGTTTAAAAGATGAACCAATATTAAATTATTATAAAATTTGATATATAATAAATAAAGTAAAAATTATAAGAGTAAGTAAGAATAAAATATTTTATTAAAATAAAATAATATACCAATATCTATTAATGTATAATGAACTAACAATAAAACAAATTTAATAATTAAAACAAATTTGAGTAATAATTAAAATCAAAATTGTATTTTTAAAGAGGTTGTATCTCATCATTAATAGATTTAAAAGCTCATAAAGCACACTTTCATATAAAGTATCTACATCAATTTCTTGCATTAAAATTATAAAATAATAATATATGAAATTATTCTCTATTATAAATTTGTACTACATTATACTTTTAATTTTAAATATAATCCAAATAAGGTAGCAATTTACTATTAGTAGATGTTTTAACTCATTTGTTGTAACAAATGTATTTTCTTCATAAATTTTCTTTTCAAGTTTATTATAATCAAGATCAGCGAAAGTTTTTTTCTTCAATCAAAAATCGATGTGGTAAATATTATCAATATTAACTGGATCATACATTCTTTTCTTACTAAGCACTCTAAATACATAATAGAAAAATTATAAAGTCAAAAATACAAATAAAAATAACGAAAAATAAAACTGGTTGGATCGATCGTGCAAGGCCTTAGCCCACTAAAAACGACTCACGGACCCATCGGTCCACCCCGCAAAAATTGACCTAATTTCTATCAACTATGCTAGGCCCATGCCCTAGTCCATGCATCCACGACCCACTCGCAAGTGGATTGTAACATCCCGTCACTGATGGGATGGATACAGTTCATTACATTCGTATTTGGCATGTGCATGCATTATAGAATTTGTGTATAATTGGCAATGATTATATTGGCATTCGTACGTACATACATGTATGACATATTCCGATTTGATTGGATAATTTGAATTTGGAGATGATTAGGACATGTGTGGTAATTAGGTCAATATAGGCTCGAGGATTGAATTTGAGTTAGAAATGAAAGTTAGGAAATTGAATTATGAAATTGGAGTATATGATAATGAGTTTTCTATTTTGAGGATTTATAGGATTTTTTCTGAAATTTTCGGAGCAATAGGCCCGGACCAGAAAATTTATCAATGACTGGTTAATTGGATTTTCGGTTCCGAAATTTGATTATCCAATGGCACGGACAGATTAGAAATTTGATTGAGGAATTAGGGTTTAGCCATTGGAATTCGGGAGAAATTAGAATTTGAAATTGGCTTGAGGTGGTTCAGATTCGGACTTGTGGCAAATGAATTTGCCAAACAAGCCTTATTATCTTTTAATATATATAGCCCTAGCTTTGAAATTTCCTTCCACGACTTCTCCTTGCATTTGACTGAAATTCCTTCTTCTTCCTTCCTTCTCCATCGTGGATCTTCCTTGTGAATCTCTTTGTTTTTAGTCTCCTCTTCCACCCTTGAATTTTTCCCTTTGGATTGTGTAAAGAAAAGCTGAAAATGAGTTTTGTTTGGTGTTTTACCATGGGTGTCGATGAGCTTGGATTTGAGTGATCTTTGAAGATTTGAGGTTATTAATCAAGTAAGTTACTTCTATCTTGTCTTATATAGTTTGATTGGTTGGTTTATAGAGTTATTTGATGATTTAAATTGTATATTTGAGGAATTGTTATGTAGGGTTTCCGATTGGGTATTTTCGTTAGTTTTAGGGTTGAAATTTGGGAATAATGGTTGTTTGATGAAATAGAAGCTAAAGATTAGTTGTATGATGTGTATGGAATTATTTAGGAGTGGTTTGTAAGGAGAAAATCTGAATTTGGAGTTGATATCGATCAATGAAATTTCTGGGTTTTCAGGCGTGTCTGTGATCGACTGCCGCAATAAGACGAAGAACACGCCTTGTGGCGAGCAGATTACTCCGACGCCGACGACGTCGTGGAAAAGCGCGCCGGGCCGGAAAAGAAGCGCCGCGTCATGACGTGCACAGTCGCTGTGCCGTGACGAGTATGATTACGCCATGGCGAGGCGTGTACGCCGCGAAGGTGGAGTGAAAGGGAGCTCGCATGGCGAGGAGTCTAGCGCATAATGAGAGAATGCTGATTTTTTCCCAAAATTGAAATTTGGAGACTTAAAGAATGGGATTTAGGAAATTGATGATTCATTTAATTATGGATTAAATTTAATTTGGAGATCATGAATTTGGGAATTAGAAATTGAGATCGGGAACTTTGAAATTGTGTCGGAAATGTCATAACACGTATAATACGTACATTATTTGATTCATATGCATCATTGGACATTGAAATTGATACATTTAGTAATTTTATTTATATTTTGATTGTTATAGCGGCTCCAGTGGATCGCCGATCGTCCGACGTAGGCGAGACTTCCCGGCAGTAGCTTGGAAGTTCTGAGGTGAGTAACCTAGTTAGTTTCTCAACCTATATGTGTTTAATTCTATGCAATATGCCATGTGGAGTTAAGGATGGATTCTATGTGTTTGATTTGATTGATTTCGGACCACAGGTGTTCGAAATAATTGGACTGTGCTATAGAAGTGTTAATTGTGTATAAATTGCTATAATTGGTTTCAATTGGTGAGAACTAGGCATATATAGTTTTAGTGCGATGCATGTATTGGAAATTGGACATGTGCATACATGCATAACATATGATCGATAAAAGCGGATTGTGACCAGTGTAGCCACCGTATCGAGCTTTAAGCTCAACGCATGAGGCTTCGTGCTGACGATTTGCGAGCTTTATCTTTGAGCGACATTAGGGCTTTTGGAGCCCAATGTTTTCAAAGCCAATGGCTAAACGTATTAGGGCTTTTGGAGCCTAATGTTTTCAGAGCCAATGGCTCAACGTATATGAGCTCAGGCGCACGGTCACAACAATGAAAGAAAATGAAAGAGTCACATGCACATTACATATACGAATGTTCCAAATGTGAATTGTGTGAAAGGCTTATTGCCTTATAAATGTGAAATTTGACTGTATGTGATTTTCTTGTCTGTGATATATGTACGATATAGTGTGAATTGTTTGTCTATGCATGAGTTGGGTGAACCATCGATGATGGTTTCTCACTGAGTTCGCAAACTCACCCAACATTGCATTATTTTTCAGGACAGTGATAGTGTGACTTCTAGCCCCGATCAGTGAGACTTTTCCTACTGTGTGTGCCGGCGAGTGGAGCATGGCCCACAGGTCTGTCAGCTGGGGATCTTTTGGGGTATTTTGTGGATGACTTATCTAGGAGCTATGTTAGTCCTTTTGGGTTTGTACAGATGTCTATATGATTGATGATGTCTTGATGGTTTCTGAAATGAATTGAGAAGTACTTTTTGGTTTTAAAAATTTAGTGAATTATCATTACTGCTTTGTTATATTGATGCCATGAGGTGAATAGAAATGATAGATTGGTAGTGCACCCTCGTCGTAGGTTATGCATCGGTACGACCTACGGGCGCCCTGGTGTATACTCTACGGTGAGGGGGCGCTACATTAGGTGGTATCAGAGCATGGTTTGGCATCTTTTGGGCATAGTATATTTTAGGCTTGAATTTCGTAAGAAAAGCAAGAAATTGATTGGAATTGTGATTTTATTGTAGGTCATTCATCTTTGGTGATCAAGTTGATCAACCAATGACCAGATCGATCGGGCGAGTAGGAGTCTTCGTACCTCTGCGTGAGGCGACCTCTAGAGTTCCCATGAGGCGGAGCGGAGATATGATCGTCTGCGTGGCGAGGCGGTGGGACTTTATGGCGGCCTGAGACCTGCAGAGGTGAGGTTGGTTGGAGAGGACCGAGCGGGTCCTAGATCAGATGGATTGCGACCCTGAGGAGCGCTTTGATTATGCTGCTTCTTTATTCTGAGGTCCAACAGACGATGGTGGAAGACTGTCCCGGGTAGTTCCACCAGGCCGTGTGTGTTGACTTGGGCTGATTTTCTGAGAGCCTTCCGAGATAATTTCATGCCCAAGGTCTACTTGGAAATGAAGATGCAGGAGTTCTTTGAGCTGAGACAGGGGTCGATGTCGATGGTGACTCTGAGTCGGGTTTAATGAGTTTGTCGACATATCGTCTGCTCGATTGCCTCTAAGGCCGATAGTGCCGAGATTTGAGGAGGGCTGAATCTGGAGATTCGTGCAGTGTTAGCCCGGTCGAGATATGGGCACATTGTGGAGTTGAGAGCATCTCTTTGTGAGGATAGAGCGACCGAGACAGAGCCGAGTTGAGGCCGGTCGAGGCTCTGGAGGCAAGAGATCAGTGATAGTCGGGTAGCTCTGGTAGGAGCTTGGCGAGCCTTGAGCGTATTCAGATGAGCGGGGATTGATTCGGTCGAGTTACAGTCCGAGAGGAGATTTGGATAGATTGGTAGTGGCAGCAGTAGTGGTGGCAGAGGGGCAGGACATGCTTTGTCGGTTTGTGTACATTGTGATAAGAGGCACAGTGGAGAGTGCTGGAGAGTGACAGGAGCCTGTTTAGCATGTGGATCTATAGATCACATGATTCGGAGTTGTCCTTTGACTTTGGAAGTTCAGTCAGCCGCTAGTGGGAGAGCTGGTAGTAGCTCGACGGTGCAGCAGAGCCATAGCCGTGGACCTAGATTTAGGGGCCGAGGCGGAGCCTGAGGTAGAGGCGAAGATTCCTTTGTGGGGACTGAGGGACGAGGTAGCAGGCCGCAGTCCCAGGCCAGGGTCTACGCCATGACCAAGCAGGAGGCCCAGGATTCTCCAGATGTAGTTGCAGGTTTGCTTCTACTCTCAGATATTGAGGTGTATGCATTGATAGATCCAGGGTCCACGCATTCATTTATTGCACCGCATGTGGCATGTGGATTGCATGTGGATAGGGAGATGTTGCAGTATGGGTTGCAGGTGAGTACACCTTTGGGTAGTACTACTGCTTTAGGTGAGATCTGCAAGGGGTGCTCGATTCGGGTAGATTCAGCGGTTTTGAGTGCAGATCTGATTGTGTTGCCCCTTCGTGAGATTGATTTGATTTTGGGAATGGACTGGCTCACTGCCCATAGGGCTCTTATGGATTGTTATACCAAGGAAGTAGTATTGGAGTCTCCTGGTCAGCCGAGGGCTGTATTTTGAGGTGTTAGTCAGGCAGTGCCAGCCAGGATGATTTCGTTCATGAGTGCTCTGAGGTTGATGCGAGGTGGCTGTGAGGCTTATTTGGCGCATGTGGTGGATTCCAGTCTGTGAGTTTGCGAGGATGTCCTGTGATCGTGGAGTTCCAGATGTGTTTCAGGAGTTCTGGGTTTGCCATGGATCGGAGACGAGTTGAGATAGACCTCGTTCTAAGTATCGCTCTATATCGATACCTCCGTATAGGATGGCACCGGTGGGCCGAGGGAGCTTAAGGCTCGATTGTAGGAGTTGTTAGATAAGGGGTTCATCAGGCCGAGTGTTTCGCCGTGGGGAGCTCCGGTGTTGTTTGTGAAGAAGAAGGATGGGACTATGAGGCTTTGCATCGATTATAGGCAACTTCGGTCGGATTCTGATTAGAATAAGTACCCACCCTAGGATCGATGATTTATTTGATCGATTCAGGAGCTCGGTGTTTACCAAGTTGGATTTGAGATCCGGATACTATCGATTGAGGATCGCAGAGGCCGATGTCCCAAGAGTGCTTTCGGGGAGCGGTATGGGCATTTCGAGTTCTTAGTGATGCCGTTCGGGTTGACTAATGCCCCGGCAGCCTTTATGGCCTTGATGAATAGGGTCTTTCAGCCATACCTGGATCAATTTGTGATCGTATTCATCGATGATATTCTGGTGTATTCGAGGTCTAGGCAGGAGCATGCGGAGCATTTGAGGATAGTGCTGCAGATTATGAGGGATAGGCAGTTGTATGCCAAATTCACTAAGTGTGAATTTTGGCTGGATGAGGTGGTATTCCTAGGCCACATCGTGTCTGGTGAGGGTATCCGGGTGGATCCTCACAAGATTGAGGCAGTGAGGAGTTGGGAGATTCCGAGGAGCGTGTCAGAGTTGAGGAGTTTCCTCGGATTGACAGGATATTACCGGAGATTTGTCGAGGGGTTTTCAGTGATCTCAGCCCCTTTGACAAAACTTCTGAGGAAGGGTGTGGCCTTCAGTTGGACAGATGAGTGTCAGAGGAGTTTCGAGGAGTTGATACATCGGTTGACTACGGCTCCGGTGTTAGCCTTGCCATCTGGGCGGGAGGTTTTGAGGTCTTTAGTGATGCTTAGAAGCGTGGTTTAGGCCGTGTCGATGCAAAGCATGGGAGAGTCATAGCATATGCTTGGCGATTGAGATCCCATGAGATTAATTATCCTGTGCATGACTTGGAGTTAGCAGCAGTTGTGTTCGCTTTGAAGATCTGGAGACATTATCTGTATGGGGAGACATTCCAGATCTTCACTGATCATAAGAGCTTGAGGTATTTGTTGAGTCAGCGAGAGTTGAATCTGAGGCGGAGGAGATGGTTAGAGTGCTAAGGACTCTGATTGCCTATTGAGTACCACCCAGGGAAGGCCAATGTGGTGGCTGATGCATTGAGTAGGAGATCGCATGGTAGTGCAACTCAGATTCAAGTTTTAAGGTTGCCGTGCTTGGTTCATTTTAGAGCTCTTAATGTACAGATGGGTTTGGCTCAGGATGGAGCTCTGATTGCTACTTTGAGGCTTAGGCCGGTATTGCATGATCAGATTAGGAGAGTGCAGGATCGGGATCCAGTGTTGGTAAGACTGATGGATAGGGTCAGATCAGGATGGCAGTCTGAGTTTGAGCTGAGAGATGGTACTCTGTGGATGGGTCAGAGGTTGTGTGTTCCTGATGTAGATGATCTGAGGCGAGAGATCTTGGAGGAGGCTCATTTGGCTGCTTATGCCATGCATCCTGGTGTCACCAAGATGTATCGCACTCTTAAGTTGCATTTCTGGTGGCCAGGTATGAAGAGGCATGTAGCGGAGTTTGTTTTTCGTTGTTTGACGTGCCAGCAGGTTAAGGCTGAGCACCAGGCCCCAGTTGGGAGATTGCATTTGTTGCGCATTCCGGAGTGGAAATGGGAGTGTATTACGATGGACTTTATTATGGGGTTGCCCAGGACGCCGAGGCAGTGTGATGCTATCTGGGTCATAGTAGACCGGTTGACTAAATCGGCTCACTTCTTGCCAGTGAGGGAGAGCAATACCCTCGATCAGTTGGCCCAGAAGTATGTAGCAGAGATAGTTCGACTGCATGGGGTCCCGGTATCGATAGTGTCGCAGTCAGCTATGGGGACGAGATTGAACTTCAGCACAACTTTTCATCCTCAGACAGATGGGCAGAGTGAGAGGACTATCCAGATTGTTGAGGATATGTTGAGAGCCTGTGTATTGGAGTTCCGAGGTGCTTGGGATCAGTATTTGCCTCTGATAGAGTTTGCTTATAATAATCAGTACCAGAGTAGCATTGGCATGGCACCGTATGAGGCGTTATATGTGAGACCGTGTAGATCCCCTTTTTACTGGGATGAAGAGGGTATGAGGATGATAGAGGGTCCCGAGCTGATCCAGGATACGGTTGATAAGGTACAGTTGATTCGGAGTCGTATCAAGGCGGCTCAGGACAGGCAGAAGAGTTATGTGAATCAGCATTGGAGAGAGATGGAGTATGCTGTGGGTGATAGAGTGTTCCTCATAGTGTCTCCGTGGAGAGGAGTTCTCAGATTTGGCCGTAAGGGCAAGTTGAGTCCTCGATATATCGGTCCATATGAGATTACCGAGAGGATTAGACTGTTGGCCTATAGATTGGCCTTACCGAGTGAGATGTCTCAGTTGCATGACGTCTTTCATGTGAGCATGCTTCGGAGATATCGTTCTGACCCGACTCATGTGATTCCGGCTCAGGAGATAGAGATAGCCAGTGATCTGAGTTATGTTGAGGAGCCGGTGCGGATTATTGGATTGCGGGTCAAGCAGTTGAGATCCAGGGTGATTCCATTGGTGAAAGTCCTTTGGAAGAACCACTCATCAGAGGAGGCAACTTGGGAGACTGAGGAGCACATGAGGAGGCAGTACCCTCATTTGTTTGATCAGTCAGGTAAGAAAATTTCGGGACGAAATTTTATTTAGGAGGGGAGAATTGTAACATCCCGTCACCGATGGGATAGATACAGTTCATTGCATTCGTATTTGGCATATGCATGCATTATAGAATTTGTGTATAATTGGCAATGATTATATTGGCATTCATACGTACATACATGTATGACATATTCTGATTTGATTTGGATAATTTGAATTTGGAGATGATTAGGACATGTGTGATAATTAGGTCAATATAGGCTCGAGGATTGAATTTGAGTTAGAAATGAAAGTTAGGAAATTGAATTATGAAATTGGAGTATATGATCATGAGTTTTCTATTTTGAGGATTTATAGGAATTTTTCTGGAATTTTCGGAGCAATAGGCCCGGACCGAAAAATTTATCAATGACTGGTTAATTAGATTTTTGGTTCCGAAATTTGATTATCCAATGACACGGACAGATTAGAAATTTGATTGAGGAATTAGGGTTTAGCCATTGGAATTCGGGAGAAATTAGAATTTAAAATTGACTTGAGGTGGTTCAGATTCGGACTTGTGGCAAATGAATTTGCCAAACAAGCCTTATTATCTTTTAATATATATAGCCTTAGCTTTGAAATTTCCTTCCACGACTTCTCCTTGCATTTGACAGAAATTCCTTCTTCTTCCTTCCTTCTCCATCGTGGATCTTCCTTGTGAATCTCTTTGCTTTTAGTCTCCTCTTCCACCCTTGAATTTTTCCCTTTGGATTGTGTAAAGAAGAGCTGAAAATGAGTTTTGTTTGGTGTTTTACCGTGGGTGTCGATGAGCTTGGATTTGAGTGATCTTTGAAGATTTGAGGTTATTAATCAAGTAAGTTACTTCTATCTTGTCTTATATAGTTTGATTGGTTAGTTTATAGAGTTATTTGATGATTTAAATTGTATATTTGAGGAATTGTTATGTAGGGTTTCTGATTGGGTATTTTCGTTAGTTTTAGGGTTGAAATTTGGGAATAATGGTTGTTTGATGAAATAGAAGCTAAAGATTAGTTGCATGATGTGTATGGAATTATTTAGGAGTGGTTTGTAAGGAGAAAATCTGAATTTGGAGTTGATATCAGTCGAAAATCTGGAAATTTCTGGGTTTTACTGGCGTGTCTATGATGCATGCGCCGCATGGCGTCTGAAGAACACGCCAGGACGAGGTGATTGCTCCGACACCGCGACGTCTTGTGAAAGCGCCTTGTGGGCGAGGCAAAGAGGCTCACGTCGCGACGTACACGGTGCGTACACCACGACGAGGGGCGCGCGATTCGCCGCGGCGAGGCGTGTGTACGCCGCGGCGAAGGTGGAGTGAAAGGGGAGCTCGCCGTGGCGAGGGAGCTGGCGCTGCAGCGAGGAATGCTGATTTTTTTCCCGAAATTGAAATTTGGAGACTTAAAGAATGGGATTTAGGAAATTGATGATTCATTTAATTATGGATTAAATTTAATTTGGAGATCATGAATTTGGGAATTAGAAATTGAGATCGGGAACTTCAGAATTGTGTCGAAAATGTCATAACACGTATAATACGTACATTATTTGATTCATATGCATCATTGGACATTGAAATTGATACATTTAGTAATGTTATTTATATTTTGATTGTTATAGCGGCTCCAGTGGATCGCCGATCGTCCGACGTAGGCGAGACTTCCCGGCTGTAGCTCGGAAGTTCTGAGGTGAGTAACCTAGTTGGTTTCTCAACCTATATGTGTTTAATTCTATGCAATATGTCATGTGGAGTTAAGGATGGATTCTATGTGTTTGATTTGATTGATTTCAGACCACAGGTGTTCGAAATAATTGGACTGTGCTATAGAAGTGTTAATTGTGTATAAATTGCTATAATTGGTTTCAATTGGTGAGAACTAGACATATATAGTTTTAGTGCGATGCATGTATTGTAAATTGGACATGTGCATACATGCATAACAGTATGATCAGATAAAGGCAGTTGTGACCGGTGTAGCCACCGTATCCAGAGCTTTAAGCTCAACGCACAGGGCTTCGTGCCCAACGATTTGCAGAGCTTTATGCTCAACATATTAGGGCTTTTGGAGCCCAATGTTTTCAGAACCAATGGCTCAACGTTAATGAGCTCAGGCGCACGGTCACAACAATGAAAGAAAATGAAAGAGTCACATGCACATTACATATACGAATGTTCCAAATGTGAATTGTGTGAAAGGCTTATTGCCTTATAAATGTGAAATTGATGTATGTGATTTTCTTATGCATGATATATGTACGATATAGCGTGAATTGTTTGTCTATGCATGAGTTGGGTGAACCATCGATGATGGTTTCTCACTGAGTTCGCAAACTCACCCAACATTGCATTATTTTTCAGGACAGTGATAGTATGACTTCTAGCCCCGATCAGTGAGACTTTTCTGCTTTGTGTGTCTTTGGCGAGTGGAGCATGGCCCATGTGTCTGTCCACCGGGATCTTTGGGGTATTTTGTGGATGACTTATCTAGGAGCTATGTTAGTCCTTTTGGGTTTGTACAGATGTCTATATGATTGATGATGTATTGATGGTTTTACGAAATGAATTGAGAAGTACTTTTTGGTTTTAAAAATTTAGTGAATTATCATTACTGCTTTGTTATATTGATGCTATGAGGTGAATAGAAATGATAGATTGGTAGTGCACCCTCGTCGTAGGTTATGCATCGGTACGACCTACGGGCGCCCTGGTGTATACTCTACGGTGAGGGGGCGCTATATGGAAGTCTCTCATGCATACGTAAAGACTTAAACCTAGCAATCATCCCATATATAAGGTACAACTTTGCCATGATACGGGTTCGTAATCAGAACCCTAGTTTCTCTGCTCACAACGATCCTACCCTCACAAAAAGACTAACTTGAGCATCGGAGGGGCCTGTCGGATACCAACCCCTGGCGTGCCTTGTGTTGTTTTGCAGGAACTCTTGTTAGAGACAGTCAAATTTATGGATTCAAACGGCAACGTGCAGCCTCGCCAAAATCAGACTGAACCAATTGGCGCCCACCATGGGGCCCGACATCAGGGCACCACGTCGAGAAACACACAGATCAGTCAGGCGACAACAACCAACCTTGACGTAGCGGCCGTTGCGGCACTGGCGCTACAACGGTTGGGTTTGCAATTACCAGCCACTCTGCCGCCAACACACCACGATTCCCGCACACAGTCTTCGCACCCGAATGAGCAACCACAACCTCAAAACCCAGATCAAGAAGAACAGAGTGTCGCCTTGGAGGACAATGCTGAGACCAATATGCAGCCGAATCTCCAACACCTCCGAGAACCCAATAAGTTGAAGACCCCCTCAGGAAGAGGGACTCTGATTTATATTGCCGTTTCTACAAAGACATCGGTCATAACACGGAAGATTGCTGGCACTTGAAAAAAGAAATCGAATTCCTTATCAAAAGGGGAAGGCTGGGTCGATTTTTAAAGCACGGACAAAATGTCGATCGAGATAATGAGCATAGGACCGGTCGGCCCGACAACTGGCGACAGCCTTGGAGGCGAAACGATAGGAATGATGGAGGGAGATAAAATGCGAACACTGATGATCAACGCGAAGCGAGAGGACAATCCAGAGCAAGAGGCGACAGGAACACTGGACAACAAGATGACCGATCGGTTAGGGTCATTAACATGATTTTTGGTGGAAATGTAACAGGGGGTCCATTGTTAAAGGAAGAAAGAGGTATGCCAAGCAGGTCGGAGAAGACTTGTCAGCCAAAAGAAAGAGGCAGAACGATGGGATGATATCGTTCGACGAGTCTGACCTTGACGGTGTTAGTTGTCCTGATGATGACACGCTCGTAGTAAATCTGAACATGGACGACAATGAGGTGAAGCGAGTAATGATCGATACGGGTAGCTCGGTCGACCTATTGTATTATGATGCCTTCAAGCAGATGGAGATATCAGAGGATCGACTACTGCCTATAGAAGGACCTATTAAAGGAGTGACTGGGGCATCAACCTACTCATTTGCCCGAGTCTTTTTGAAAGTAAGATTCAGACAAAAGCCGTATCAGATAGAAAAGGACGTTGAGTTCCTTGTTGTGAAGTTTGGTGGGGAGTACAATGCGATAATAGGTCGACCCACTCAAAATGCCCTCAGAGCAGTCGTCTCCACCTACTACCAAGCAATGAAGTTCCCAACATCCCATGGAATCGGTATTGTCAGGAGTCAGCAGAGAATTGCTAGGGAATGTTACTTAGCAGAAACAAGGACTCTAGACGGGGCGGTAGTCCTGACGAGCGCTCTTGACGTGAGAGTCGATGAAGAAATGGAGAGGATGAATCTCGTAGAAGAAACGCAGTAGGTCGTATTGGATGAAACAGACCGCTCCAAGTTCACAAATCTAGGTTCTGAGCTTCAGAAGGGCCTAGTTAAAGAAATCACGGATTGCTTGATAGAAAACAGATCGGTGTTCACCTAGTTACCGAGCGATATGCCTGAAATTTCTCGATCGGTCGCATCGCATTCTCTCGGTATTCGACAAGATTACAAGCCAGTTAGACAGAAGAAGCGGTGGCAAAGCAAAGAAAGGTAGGAGGTGATTAAGAAGGAAATAGAAAAGCTGCTTAGTGTCGGGTTCATTCGGGAAGTCAAATACCCTGAATGGTTGGCCAACGTCGTACTTGTGAAGAAGAAAAACGGAAAGTGGAGAATGTGCATTGACTTCATTGATTTAAACAAAGCGTGCCTAAAAGACAGTTTCCCTTTGCCCAAGATCGATCAACTTTTAGACTCCACGTCAGGGCATGAACTCCTCAACTTCTTGGATGCCTTATCGGGCTACCATCAGATTCAAATGAGTCTCGAAGACAAAGAGAAGACAGTCTTTATAACTGATCAGGGCATGTATTGCTACCAAGTAATGCCGTTCGGCTTGAAGAATGCGGGGGCCACCTATCAACGGCTCGTCATGGAAGTTTTTAAGAAACAGATCGGTCGATCAGTTGAGGCCTATGCGGATGATATGGTCGTCAAAAGTAAGACAACCGCTGAGCACGTGGAAGATCTCAAAGAAGTCTTCCAGACCCTTAATAAATTTAAGATGAAGCTGAACCCGAAAAAATGCGTCTTTGGTGTGGCCTCTAGAAAATTCCTAGGGTTTATGATTACTCAGCGAGGGATCGAAGCTAATCTAAAAAAGATCGAAGCTATCGTCCAAATGCCCTCGCCGCGGTGCTTGAAAGATGTTCAGATACTGATCGGTAGAATAGTCTCGTTGAGCAGATTCATCTCCACGATGGGGGACAAGTGCCTCCCGTTCTTCAAATTTTTAAGGAAAGAGGATGTGACCCAGTTCCAATGGACGGATGAATGCGAAAGACCATTTCAACACTTGAAGCAGTATCTGACTAGTCCACCCATCCTGCAGAGCCCAATTGAGGGGGAGAGTCTGATTTTGTACTTGGCAATCACGGAAGGGGGCGATCAGCGCAGTCCTTGTTCGATCGGAGGGGAATGAACAACACCCGATCTACTGCATTAGTAAGGTGCTGAGCGGGCCAGAAACACGATATACGCCCATAGAAAAGCTGGCTCTCTCTTTGATAACTGCGGCGCGGAAGCTAAGACCTTACTTCCAGAGTCATAGAATTGAAGTATGGACCGACCAACCCCTCAGGCAGTGCCTTCAAAAGCCTGAGACCTCAGGGCGATTAATAAAATGGGCGGTAGAGTTGGGAGAGTTCGACATACAATATAAGCCTCGGACTACGATCAAGGCTCAAGTGTTGGCGGACTTTGTTGCAAAAATGAGTCAATCTGACTCACAGGGTGAGCAGCGCCCTACCTGGAGCCTATTTGTTGATGGGTCGTCCAACGTTGAGGGGTGCGGAGCAGGAGTGGTACAGATCAGCCCGCGCCAAAAAGAAAAGGTAGAATACGCTCTTCGGCTAGAATTTAGAGCCTCCAATAACGAAGCAGAATACGAAGCTCTGATAGCCGGCCTCCAATTGGCAAAAGAGATGGGGGTAAAGCATCTCCAGGTATACAACGATAGCCAAATAGTAGTTGGTCAAGTCACTGGGCAGTATGAGGCCAAGGGAAGCAGCATGATCAAATACCTGGAACTAGTAAAGCAGGAGTTGAGTAATTTCGAGCAATACTCGATCAACAGGATGGATTGGGCTCAAAATGCTAAGGCAGATGCGCTTTCTAAAATGGCTTCCGATCGAGATGCGAAAAATAACGTTTTAGTCGAGCGGCTAGAACGACCCAGGATTCAAAAAGCTAACGAAGTCCTCGACGTAAATACCGATCGATCAAGTTGGACAAAATCGATCAGACAGTACCTCCTCTAGGGAACACAGCCAGAAGATGCCTTGGAAGCCAAGAAATTGAGAATAAAGGCGGCCAAATATGCGGTCGTTAATGGCACCTTGTACAAGCGATCTTATGATTGGCCACTGCTACGATGCTTGAGCAAAGAAGAGACAGAGCAGTCGATGGTCGAAGTCCACGAAGGAATGTGTGGAAACCACGTAGGAGGCAGAATGTTGGCTCATAGACTGATAAGACAGGGGTATTATTGGCTGACAATGAGGAAAGACTGCCAGGAGAAAGTTGACCGGTGTGAGGCTTGCCAGAAAAACAGTAGCCTGTCTTACTAGCCTATCGAGAGGATGAAAATCGTGAGCCATCCTATCCCCTTTGCTCAATGGGGAATGGATATACTAGGACCTTTCCCCCTCAGTCCTGGACAGAAAAAGTTCTTGATAGTAGCCGTGGAATATTTCATCAAATGGGTAGAAGCGGAAGCAGTCGCTACAATTACTGAGCAAAAATGGAAAATTTTGTAAGAAGAAACATACTAAGTCGCTTCGGGATGCCTATGGTCTTGGTCGCGGACAACGATCGGCAGTTCGACAACGACAAGTTTAGAGATTTCTGCGAGCAACTAAGGATAAGGCTACAATTGACTTCAGTAGCCCATCCTCAAAGTAATGGTCTCGCGGAGAACACTAATAAGAAGATAATGAGCGCCCTCAAGAAGCGCTTAGACGAACGTAAGACTTGGGTAGATGAACCAGATGAAGTATTCTGGGCATACAGGACTACCCCAAATGGAGTCACAAGGGAAACACCGTTCAGGATGACCTTCGGGGCAGAAGCCCTAGTCCCAGTAGAAGTGGTGTTGCACAACCAAAGAGTGTCGAGCTATGAAGAAGAGCAGAATAATGAAGCCCGCCGTGCAGAACTCGTGCTTCTTAGTGAAGACAGGGATAGGGCAGCCGCTCGTTCGGAAGCTATCAGGCAAAAAGCGACGAAGTTCTACAACAGAAGGGTAAAGTCGAGCGATATAAAGGTCGGCAGATATGTCCTGCGAAAGGTCGAGGCGGCTGGAAAGCATCCCAAAAAGCTCAGACAGGCGTGGGAAGGACCCTATCAAGTGATCAAGCAAGTCGGACATGGCTCCTACATCCTACGCGACGCGAACGGGAAGATTCTACCGAGGCCCTGGAACTCTCAAAACCTGAAGCCTTTCTACCAGTAGATAAGCTTTATTTTAGTTTATCTTTGTTTATTATTGTTTATTGTACACAACCTGTAGGTACCTTTTTCCTGGCCCTGCCAATTAGATTTTTTAACAGCCCGCACCCTTGTCATCATCAATAAAGGGGTTTCAAATTTCTTGGCAAGACATTTCACTAAATTTGGCAAAGGGAGAAAATTCCACCAACTGATCACCTCGACCAACGCTCGGTCAGGTTGCCAAGACAAGATCCTTGGAACTATGGCTCGGCCTTGACCATCGATCGGCTAGGTTGCTAAGACAAGATCCTTGGAACCATAGCTCGGCCTCGACCATCGATCGGTTAGGTTGCCAAGACAAGATCCTTGGAACTATAGCTCGGCCTCGACCATCGCTCGGCCAGGTTGCCAAGACAAGATCCTTGGAACCATGGCTCGGCCTTAACCATCGATCGGTCAGGTTGCCAAGACAAAATTTTTGGAACCATGGCTCGGCCTCGACCATCGATCAGCTAGGTTGCCAAGACAAGATCCTTGGAACCATAGCTCGGCCTCGACCATCGATCGACAAGGTTGCCAAGACAAGATCCTTGGAACCATAGCTCGGCCTCGACCATGGCTTGGCCAGGTTACCAAGACAAGATCCTTGGAACCATGGCTCAGCCTCGACCATCGATCGGCCAAGTTGCCAAGACAAGATCCTTGGAACCATGGCTCGGCCTCGACCATCGATCGGCTAGGTTTCCAAGACAAGATCCTTGGAACCATAGCTCGGCCTCGATCATCGATCGGCTAGGTTGCCAAGACAAAATCCTTGGAACCATAGCTCGGCCTCGACCATCGCTCAGCCAGGTTGCCAAGACAAGATCCTTGGAACCATAGCTCGGCCTCGACCATCGATCGACTAGGTTGCCAAGACAAGATCCTTGGAACCATAACTCAGCCTTGACGTCGATCGACTACGCTCGGCCAGGATTCCAAGACAAAATCTTAGATCATTCGGCCTCATTATCAGTCGGCCTAATTCACTCGATCGACGCACATCGAATGCACTCATTCCCGACCTGCTATTCGAGAGGATCGTCTAATCTTTAACACAAAAGAGGTAATGAAAAATGAGCTTCTATTTCTTTGAATTAAAGCTCCGGTCACAAGCCCGACCAGATGAGCCTTACAAGGGGAGACAATCATTTTGATCCTTCCAGAGGAGAGGAAGGGCCAGCAACAGGATCGGCCGGGTCGGCAGAGGAAAGGCTAGCAGTCGGGTCGGCAGTGGAAGGCCCAGCAGTTGGATCGGTAGGAGAAGACAGCAGAGAGGCATCCTCTTCCTCTTCTGAGCTAAGGTCCAGCTCCTCATCCGGAACTTAGGTCCGCTCTCCCTCGGCCCTCTCCCTCATTTCCACCAAAGAAAGGCCAGGAGCAATGGGAAGCATCGGCTCGGCATAGTCCTCAAATGAAGGACACTCCAACCCGTCAGGAACGTGAACGTCATGGCACCTCCTCAGGACCGAAAGGGTTAAGTCGCAAGCGAACTCTAAGCACTTCTCATGTAGGAACTACTTTTTCCACCGCTTTATCGCCTCAACCCTCTGCTCTTTGATGGAGCATCGTAACTCTCTCAATATATCCTCGGTCCTGTGTTTACCTTCCACCGCTTCATGACAATCCTGGAGGAATTTCTTACTACGCTCCTGCTCCGTCTTCACCTCCTTCTTTAAGCCCTCACACTCCTTAGCCAGCTGGTCCTTCTCCGTAATCAACCGACTCCTCTCCTCCTCCCCTGTGGCAAGTTGAGCTTTTAGAACTCTCCTCGCCTCCTCCCAAGACTTCTTCTCCTCCTCAACTGAAGAGAATTGAGCCCGCAAAATGTCCTGCCCCTCCTTCACCTCCGCAAGTTCAGCTCTCAAAGTGTTAACTTGCTCCAGAAGGTCATGAACCTCCTGATCCATTGTCCGATTCATTTCGTGAAGCTGATCCAGACGTTGATACATTTCAGAGGCGTATACCATGTCTCTGACGCAACTACGGACGAGACGAGTCATCAACTTTTTATTGTCCAGCGCGTCCAAAAAATCCTCATCCGCAGGAGGAACAACTTTCTGGGCAATCTGCGGAGCCACATCAGCGTCTTTAAGCGATACAACCTTGTCAAAGCTGACCGCGAACTCCCATCGTTCGCCACTAGAGGCTCGCTCCTTTTCTTTGCCCTTATCCAACCGGGGCGTTCGCTTTTCCCCCACTCTCCTCTCCTGCTAACCAGACGACAGGCCGACACTCCGAGCAATCCTCTTCCTTTTGAGTGGAGGCTCCGTCTTCTCCTCCTCCGAACCCGCTCGATCCGCACCTATCGGCACGATCGACAATGACGCCGACATCGCCAAGACGATCTTCGATGGTGGAGGGCCCAGAACATCAGAATGGCCCGGCCCATTGGCGAGCGCGCTTCAATCGATCTCTACCTCCATCCTCTGTTTCTTTCCTTGGGCCTGCCTTTTGGATTTAGGGGGACGGGAGGACCCGACAAAATCGTCTATCCTTGCCATGACTGCACAGCAATAAAAACAGGTTAGCAAGCGAAACTAATACTTACAAATACAGTAAATAGTTCAACCACGAGGAGTCAACCAGAGGGGGCAGTTTTCTCTCCTAGCTCGCTAATTTGGGGTGGGGGGTTGATTAGAAAGGAATCGGCCGAGGCCCCCCCGCGATATTCCAGAATGAGCTGATCGAAGTCATATCGGTCGAGCCCCTTAATGCGACCGAGTACCTCCCACTCTTCCCTAGTAAGAGATAAGCTCGATGCATTGTTCCAACGCTCGGCTAAAGGGTACCTCCACGACTGGCTCTCAAAGGAAGATCTTGGGGGCCTCACAAAAAAGTACTTTGTCCTCTAAGAAGTAATTTTTGAAGCTGTTCCGGCCGGGCGGTATCGGGCATCTCTATACTGCAAATGAGGGATCCCGGCCCCAGAGCTTAAACTCTGATTCATACTAAAAAAATGGCGTAGGATGCCAACCGAAGGCAAACAGCCAAACTGATGGCACAGTAAGGTCAGATCGTTAATGAACCTCCAGCCATTCGGAGGAATCTGGCTCGGCATCAATTGGTAGTCGATGCACACCTCGTCAATAATCGGGGCATATGGAAGCCTCATACCACCGACCGAGCAGAAACTATCAGAAACAACAAAATACCCACTCAAATTGTTGCGGATTCGTTCGTTCCCCAAGACCAGCCTAGGCCCCCAGGACATAGGGATATTATTCTTGATAATCGACCGTTTCAACTCCCCCACGGCCATCGTCGATTTATCTCTCGGGGGCTCCTCCACGACCAGCCCTTCCTTCCGTTCTTTCGTCGAGATTTCTTTAATACCTCTTATCCCCGACACCACCGCTACTTCAAACGCCCCAATTGGTTGGGAGGCCCTCTTGGCGGTTTCACCCCTAGGGCAAACCATACTTCTAGAACTGGCTGACGACATGCTTACTAAGAGGAAACCTTTGAGAAAACTTTAGAGGAGGAAACGAGGGAAAAGGACGTACCTACTTGGTGATTTGAGGTTGGAAAATTGGACGGCGGTTGAAATAAAACTCGAGAGACTGTGGGCAAGAAAATACAAATGAAAGCAGGATGAAAGCCGGAGAACAAAACAGGCGTAAAGAAAATCTGCAGTCCATCGACCCTGAGTACTTATAGAAGATCGATCGAATGGATGCTCCAATCAACGCTCGACGCATGGGAAAAATCCGAACCAAGCTCAAACACGTGGCCAAATCCGAGCTGAGATAAATTAGGGTTATTCGAAATCTGGAGTGACACAGCAGTTGAAAGGACGTACGTGACAGCTGCACAATGGTTACAAAGACGTTTCGTTTCAGATTTTGAAAATCTGTCAGAGGGCACGCGCCTTCAGTAATGATTAAATAAAGTACCTTCACGCGCTCAGCGTAGATATTCGCCTAAACTCTCTTGGTACGAGCTGTCAAGGAATAAGTGTCGATGTCGACCAATCGGAAAACTCAACCGATCGATCCTAACACGAGCAGTCATATACTATCCGTTGATATCCGACCGATCGGGCCTACCCCGAGCTGTCCCACAGACGAGCTACAAGATCTTTGTGTACTCCTTCGACCCTTCTTTTTGCTCAGACTAGAGGAGTAGGGGGCCTTATGGTTAGGTCGATCGTGCTAGGCCCAAGCTCACTAAAAACGACTCACGGACCCAACGGTCCACCCTGCAATAATTGACCTAATTCAAATCAACTATGCTAGGCCCATGCCCTAGTCCACGCATCCACGACCCACTCACAAGTGGAAGTCTCCCATGCTTACGTAAAGACTTAAACCTAACAACTATCCCATATCAAAGGTACAGCTTTGCCATGATACTGGTACGTAATCAGAACCCTAGTTTTTTTGCTCATAGCGATCCTACCCTCACAAAAAGACTAACTTGAGTGTCGGAGGGGCCTACCGGATACCAACCCCCGGCGTACCTTGTGTTGTTTTGCAGGAACTCTTGTTAGAGACAGTCAAACTCATGGATCAAAACGGCAACGTGCAGCTTCGCTAGATCAGGCTGAACCAAAAACAAATCAATAAAAAATACATTCTTCATTCTTAAATTATAAGTAGCATAAAATGTAGGAAAATCCCGGGGTGTCCATCACATGGACACAAAGTCATGAAAAACAAAACTTTTTGTTCCGGGAAGTTCCATAAGCCAGATCCATGTGTAAGTATAATCAGTCAAACCATAACGACCAAAGGAGACCGTCTCTAACGGTATCCACGCAGAGGTCGGAAACCTAACCGGGACAAACCCTTTGACCCGGGAATAGCTAGACTAAGGAAAAGACTGCTAGATCTTACCTTAGCCTTGGAGAGCTTGAATCAACGATGATTGAAGAGAAGAAGCTTAGTGAATAAGAGAAGATGATCGATGGTGAGCAAAGGAGGAGAACTTTTCTTTTCCTTTAACACTTTTTGTCTTTCACAAAAACCCACGATGAAACTCTGTGAATTAGGTTTAAAACTTGTCTTTTAAACCTCTTAACTCATCATCCACGATCATGCCTCTTCACCTTTTCTATTTTGTCATTTAGTCATTAAATGTAACTAATGACTAAGCAACATCAAAGAAGTTTCTAAAGCTTCTTCTTACCTCCCACGTATATGCTTATATATATATATATTAATTAATTAATTCTTTAATTAATTAATAATATATATATATATATAATATCTTGAAGTGGTCCACCACACTGGGTTGGTCCTACAAACTGCCGGGCCCCGCCGACGAAAAATCACCGGAGACCCTTTTCAACAATGTCGATGTCGCGATCACATCGGGACATATCCCAATCTCATCGGGATCCATTTAATCCTATTGCTCTCCAAATATTGGATCACTATTCAAAACTATTTTATAGATTTCCGAGTCACTCTTATGCGTGTGACCCATTAGGTTCCCGGTTATGTTGGCCACTTAGATTAACACTTAATCTAAGCAAGTCACGAGCGCGCCTATGAACACATCATGACCCCCAATCGACCGGAAAGTAATTGGTTTGACTAATGAACCCGAGCTCATCAGAACCGGATCACGAACCTTTCCATGACAATTCTGCATGCAATTAGTCCTTTCACCATCCTATACCCCACTTGGTTATGAGTATGGTCAAAGTATCAACTCTCACTAGATCGAGTCTAGCCCAGTGATATCGGGTCTCGTCCGGACTCATTACTTTATATGTCCATGAAGACCCTCTTCATGACACGGTGTGCTCCGCCGAGACTTCAAATAATGATCCCGACAAGAAGCTACGTATCTCTTCTGCTATTCCGAAGTGGTGAATCCTTTATTGGCTACTCAATTATCTTCAATACCTCAAACTGCACTCAAGCACCACCCTATGGCGACCTCTGAAGGCAACAAGGAATGGAGTCAAGCACGTAATCAAGATTCAAGATATCCTTGAGTACCTCAAGTCTAAGGATACTTGCACCATTGCTATGATGAGATTATCACTGACATTATAATAGAATACCCATGTGATGATCTCATGGCAGGTCATCCAATGTACTTACTACCACTAGTAAGCATCCACATGTCAAATCTAAATATCTCAATATTTACGGTTTACGAGATCCACCGCTGATCCAATCAAGGAATATGACATGTGTTAGTCTATCCGGATTAACAATGTCCATCTTGTTAATCCTATGACTAGGATAATTTAGATATCTTGACATAATTGCACATGATAGGAATCTCAGTAGTATGATCACATCATAATTTCCTTCATGCTATGTCATATATCATGGACTTCATTAATTTGATTCAAGATCACAATCAATTCATAATAAAATGAACATCAAATAAATGAAATATGCCTTGCTTTATTTATTCATAAAATCTGTACAAGACTATGAACAAAACGCGCTAAAGGGGATTGCCTTTAGGGCACTACTCTAACAATCTAAAGGTTCTGTACACACATAAGTCGACTTACACCAGCTTACAAGTCGACTTATCAGAACCGTGCAAGCATAAGTCGAGTTACATCAGGATACAAGTCGACTTACACTTACAATCTCCCACTTGACCTAAAGCCAATCGCCTTGGTATCTAATACCATAAGCGAGTACATGAGAATCAAAATTCTTCTGTGACAATGGCTTTGTCAACGGATCAGCAATATTCTGCTCTGTGGGAATTCTTTCTATCAGGACATCACCCCGCGCAATAGCTCCATTGTTGTCACAATACAACTGTATGGGCCCATCACAGCTGGGAACTACACCAAGTTTAGTAATGAACTTCTTGATCCAAACTGCTTCCTTTGCTGCATCCGATGCTGCAATGTACTCTGCCTCGGTCGTTGAATCAGCAGTCGTCTCTTGCTTGGAACTCTTCCAATTGACTACTCCTCCATTCAGTGTGAAAATGTAACCTGATTGGGACTTGGAGTCGTCCTTATCAGATTGAAAACTGGCATCTGTATGCCCACTCACTTGGAGATTTCCATCTCCATATATCAAGAAAACATCCTTAGTTCTTCGCAAGTACTTTAGGATATTCTTGACAGCCATCCAGTGACCTTCACCGGGATCCGATTGGTATCTGCTCGTAACACTTAGAGCATATGATACATCGGGCCTCGTACATAGCATTGCATACATGATAGATCCTACTGCAGATGCATACGGGATCATATTCATGCGCATCCTTTCATCCTGTGTCTTAGGACACATAGACTTCGAGAGCGATATCCCATGAGACATGGGAAGATACCCTCTCTTGGATTGGTCCATGCTAAACCTCTTTAGCATCTTGTCTATGTACGTTGACTGTGAAAGACCAAGCAACCTCTTCGATCTATCTCTATAGATCTTTATCCTAAGGATATAAGTTGCTTCTCCAAGGTCTTTCATGGCAAATTGTTTGGACAACCAAATTTTTACTGATTGCAGCATTGAGACATCGTTTCCTAGTAACAATATGTCATCTACATATAACACAAGGAATACGATTGCAGTTCCATTAACCTTCTTATACACACAATGTTCATTCGGATTTTGTGAGAAACCAAACTCTTTGATTGTCTCATCAAAACGGATATTCCAACTCCTGGATGCCTGCTTTAATCCATTAATGGATTTCTGAAGTTTGCATACCTTTTCTCCATCATAGGAGATGAAGCCCTCAGGTTGTGTCATATACACATCCTCGATCGATTTCCATTCGGAAAGTCGTCTTCACATCCATTTGCCATATCTCATAATCATAATGAGCGGCAATGGCTAGGAGTATCTAATAGATTTAAGCATTGCTCTCGATCAAGGTCTCGTCATAGTCAACTCCTTGTCTTTGATTTAAAGCCTTTAGCCACAAGCCTTGCTTTATAGGTAATCACATTACCATCCATGTCGGTTTTCTTCTTGAAACCCATTTGCACCCTATAGGTTTTATCCCTTCAGTGCATCAACCAAAGTCCATACTTGGTTTTCGTACATGGAATCCATTTCGATTTCATGGCACGAAGCCATTTTTCGACTCAACTCTTCGTAACCTCTTCATAGGTGGTAGGCTCATCATCCTCTATAAGCAATCGTCATTCTGCTCACTCACGAAATCCATATCTCTCGGGAACAGAGCGTATCCTACTTGACCTACTTAATTACGTGTGTAGTAGAAGGTTGAATCATTACCTCATCTGTATGAGAGTTACGCTTTGTGTTCAGTTGACGATTAATCTGCGTCGTCTGAGCATCTTGAACTTCTTCAAGCTCAATTTTGCTCCCACCGCCTTCTCAGAAAAGAAACTCTTTCTCTCAAAGGCAGCATGTATCAAAACAAACACCTTTTGTTCCTCAAAGAAGGTAGAATTGATATCCTCTTGTTTCTTTAGGATATCCTACGAATGTACACCGCCGACTTTGCTTCAAGCTTATCCGACTTTGTCCGCTTCACATAAGGACAACCCCAAACTTTCAAATAAGAAAGATAAGGTTTCTTGTTAGTCCACATCTCATATGGAGTAACATCAATCGCTCTTTGATGGAACTCGCTTAACAAGTAAACAAATGCCTCGAGCGCATACCCCAAAAGGATTTTGTAATCGTCTGCAAAGCCTATCATAGATCGAACCATGTCCAAAGAAGGTTCGATTTCTCCTTTGCCACACCATTGTCTCAGTGGTGTGTAAGGTGGAGTCCATCGAGATAAAATCCCATTATCTACGAGATAATCCAAAACTCTTAGTCTAAGTATTCACCACCACGATCAGATCGTAATGTCTTAATACCTTTCCCAAGTTGTTTTTCTACTTCATTTCTGAATTGTTTGAACTTTTCAAACGCTTCAGATTTGTATCTCATCAGATATAGATACCTATATCGAGAATAATCATCGATAATGGTAATGAAGTAACGCTCACCACTTCTGGCATGGATGGACATCGGACCACATACATCTGAATGTATTAGGTCTAATAATCCAGTCGCTCGTTCACCCTTTCCCTTAAAAGGTAACTTAGTCATTTTGCCTAACAAACAAGATTCACATGTGTCATATGATTCATAATCAAATGACCCTAAACATCCACTCTTATGGAGCTTAGCGATGCGTCTCTCATTTATGTGGCCAAGGCGACAATGCCATAAGTAAGTTGATTTTAAATTATCTCTTTTATGTCTTTTCTTGTCATTGACATTCAAAATTGGATGTGACATATCTAATATGTAAATACCATTGCATAATGTACCCGTACCATAGAGCATTCCATTTAAACTAATAGAACAACCATTGCTTCCAAAAGTTACATGGAAACCAGCTCTATTTAAACAAGAAACAGACAATATGTTCTTTGTTAAAACAGGTACAAAATAACAATCATCCAATTTGAGTACAAGCCCACTGGGGAGTGTCAAAACATAAGTCCCTACGGCTAATGCAGCAACTTTTGCTCCATTACCAACACGTAGGTCCATATCTCCCTAATGAGTCGCCATCGTCCCCGAGGCCCCGCGATATCATTACATATGTGTGAGCCACAACCGTATCTAATACCCATATGTTGTGATCGAAAAGATAACCTCAATGATAAACATATCTCAAGAAGTCGAGGCATCGATGCCTTCTTCGCTTCGAGGACTCGGATAGACTTTACGGTTTAAGCCTCAGGTGGCGGCCTTGCCACAATGGAAGCAAGTTCCTTTTGGGGCAAGACCTTTGGTTTTCTTTTGGTCGTTCTTCCTACTTTCGATCTCTATCGAAACATCAACAACAAGTAGATCGAAGTGGAATAAAGGTTTGTTCCTCGATCCGAGAACAATTCTCAGATCATTCAGCCAATCAAGAAAATTAAGTCCAGATAATTTGTTCGAGTCTATTAGTGAGTGCAAGTTCACACTAGAAGACATCTTCAAACAACCTAACCATAGAGAGAGAGAAAGACTGTTAGAATAGACTTAAATGCAGGATTTAAGTTAAATGCATGATCATAAGGACTTAAATGACATGCATACAGCTCCCACTAGTTTCATAGAATCCATAACCCTCATTATGAATCCAAGAAACAAAGTGACAAATGTCCTAGTGGGTCGATATCCCACATTGCTAAGAATGACCTTGGGTTTGCCCAACAAGCCACTTCTTAGGTCAATTGGTAGGTATCACCATACCAATTGCATCATCGATAACCGACATTAAGAATGACCTCGAGGTTAGCTCAACAAGCCACCTTATATCTCGGAGGTATCGTATATACCAGCTACATCTTAGACACAACTATCGATCGGTGCTATCAACGGTTGATGTGTGCACAAACATTGGGTTATCAACACTTGATGCGCGTACATCCGATGTACACTACCCAACTTCCCCTCCGTCCACGTTGACCTTCGAGGTTAGCTCAACAAATCAACGCTTCTAGGAAAACCGACCCATTAATCCGAAAATCTTATTTTCATGGTTCAACATATTCAGATAGAGTGAGCTTGAGGTTAGCTCAACAACTCAACCTAGAAGAACTCTGGTTCTTACCATATTAATGGAAGGCGTTAGTTTTCATATTACAAGGAGGGATTTCAATTCAGTCTCATCCAAGCTATGGGATTATAGTCACCATGACTATATGGAGTAATTTAGGGCATTGCATCAATCACATTGAATTTATACCAAAATCATCCATCATCCCGCTTACAGATGATATAAGTCGACTTATCCAATGCAAGTCGACTTATGTTGTTACAAGATGTACAAGTCGCCAGATCAATATACAAGTCGCTTTATACGACTTCTTGACATGTAAATCGCCTTATCCAACTGAACAAGTCGCTTTACACAAGGAAAATTGCTATCTAGTCGGCTAATTCTCAATCCAAGCATTCCCAATTCACAACACCAATATAACAAGTATATAAACCTTTATATTAATGTGCTAATGAAACATTTTCATCAAATCATGCATGCCATATAGTCAAACTATATAGGAAAAACTTGAAACCGATTAATCACTATTAATCACTAGATTTCCACATAATTTTAAGAATATCAAATTATCATGCCAAGTATCTCTAGGTAGGCTACACGTTATCAAGATTACTCCGGCACTTGTCACAAAAATTGCGACGGCCAAAATAACCAAGATAACGGAATAATCTAACGAGACAAAAAAGTGACCTATTCGACATCCAAAAATTATTGGAAACCAAATTTCAAGAATCTCATTTTGGCATGCATACCAGATCAATATAACACATTTTTAATCACTATAAAAATGATTCAAGGCATTGGAACCGAAAATAACACAAGCAATCATTTCAAACAAAACAGCCCCAGCATGTTTCTCAAAACTGCCAAGCTCTGCCTTTTGCTCAAAATGATCATTGAAACAATTTCAATAAATGCTGAAAAAATTACAGAGGTTAAAACATGTTACTAACATGCTCCATGAATTTTTTCTGGATTTATTTCCCACAAAAACTCATTGAACCTCAGCAATCTAGCTGAACCAGAATCTGTGTTTTTCAACACAGACATTCCCAGCAGCATACAAGAAATTCGGAAATAAATAGTAAATCACCTTGAAAACATTTTTCCATCCACAGAGACATTCAAAAACATATTAGGGACATGTCGGTGAAAACCAATCCGAAAATATTTTTTTCTAAAATTTATTCTCGAATTTACAAGCATACCTATTTCAGAAACGTTCAACAAGACAGCATCCGAAACTTGAGGGAATTAAATAGCAAAAACATATCAAACGACATCGATAAATTTTTTCCTTTTATAGACACATTCAGCAACATCTCATGAGCAGGTCTATGCAAGAAAATTTCGAAAACCCTAACTCTGTACAGATTTCGAAATATACATAGGCAGCATGCTACACAGCTCAATTCACAAAGGAACTCCGACATAGTTATCATTATAACTGTTTATACAACACAAGTGGCTCTGATACCACTGCAGGAAAATCCCGGGGTGTCCATCACATGGACACAGTGCGGAAAACAAAACTTTTTTGTTCCGGGAAGTTCCCTTAAGCCAGGATCCATGTGTAAGTATAATCAGTCAAACCATAACGACCAAAGGAGACCGTCTCTAACGGTATCCACGCAGAGGTCGGAAACCTAACCGGGACAAACCCTTTGACCCGGGAATAGCTAGACTAAGGAAAAGACTGCTAGATCTTACCTTAGCCTTGGAGAGCTTGAATCAACGATGATTGAAGAGAAGAAGCTTGGTGAATAAGAGAAGATGATCGATGGTGAGCAAAGGAGGAGAACTTTTCTTTTCCTTTAACACTTTTTGTCTTTCACAAAAACCCACGATGAAACTCTGTGAATTAGGTTTAAAACTTGTCTTTTAAACCTCTTAACTCATCATCCACGATCATGCCTCTTCACCTTTTCTATTTTGTCATTTAGTCATTAAATGTAACTAATGACTAAGCAAAATCAAAGAAGTTTCTAAAGCTTCTTCTTACCTCCCACGTATATGCTTATATATATATATATTAATTAATTAATTCTTTAATTAATTAATAATATAGATATATATATTAATGCTGAAGTGGTCCAGTCATACTGGGGTCGGTCCTACCGGCCTGTCGGGCCCCGCCGGCGAAAAATCACCGGAGACCCTTTTCAGCAATGTCGATGTCGCGATCACATCGGGACATATCCCAATCTCATCGGGATCCATTTAATCCTATTGCTCTCCAAATATTGGATCACTATTCAAACTATTTTACTGATTTCGAGTGACTCTTATCGTGTGACCCATTAGGTTCCGGTTATGTTGGCCACTTAGATTAACACTTAATCTAAGCAAGTCATGAGCGGCGTCTAGAACACATCACGACCCCAATCGACCGGAAAGTAATTGGTTTGACTAATGAACCCGAGCTCATCAGAACCGATCACGAACCTTTCCATAGACAATTCTGGTGCAATTCGTCCTTTCACCATCCTATACCCCACTTGGTTATGAGTATGGTCAAAGTATCAACTCTCACTAGACGAGTCTAGCTTAAGTGATATCGGGTCTCGTCCGGACTCATTACTTTATATGTCCACGAAGACCCTCTTCATGACATGGGTGTGCTCGGCGCAGAGACTTCAAGTAATGATCCCGACAAGAAGCTATGGGTATCTCTTCGCTATTCCGTAAGTGGTGAATCCTTTATTGGCTACTCAATTACCTTCAATACCTCAAACTGCACTCAAGCACCACCCTACGAGCGCGACCTCGGAAGGCAACAAGGAATGGAGTCAGCACGTAATCAAGATTCAAGATATCCTCGAGTACCTCAAGTCTAAGGATACTTGCACCATTCTATGATGAGATTATCACCGACATTATAATAGAATACCCATGTGATGATCTCATGGCAGTCATCCAATATACTTACTACCACTAGTAAGCATCCACATGTCAAATCTAAATATCTCAATATTTACAGCTTCGAGATCCACTACTTGATCCAATCAGGAATATGACATGTGCTAGTCTGCGGGATTAACAATGTCCAGTCTTGTTAATCCTATGACTAGGGATAATTTAGATACTGACATAATTGCACATGATAGGAATCTCAGTAGTATGATCACATCATAATTTCCTTCATGCTATGTCATATATCATGGACTTCATTAATTTGATTCAAGATCACAATCAATTCATAATAAAATGAACATCAAATAAATGAAATATGCCTTGCTTTATTTATTCATAAAGTCTGTACAAGACTATGAACAAAACGCGCTAAAGGGGATTGCCTTTAGGGCATCACTCTAACAATCTAAACGTTCTGTACACACATAAGTCGACTTACACCAGCTTACAAGTCGACTTATCAGAACCGTGCAAGCATAAGTCGAGTTACATCAGGATACAAGTCAACTTACACTTACATAAAAAAGTCATTAAGTCTTTGATGTTTGATAGGTGTAGTTTATACTATATCTTGATAGGTATTTTAGTGTATTTTTAGGTGTTTATTAAATAATTATCGTATGTTTAGGCTGAGAATTGTGTTAATGTGAGTATTTGTTTATATTATAAGTGTTTGTGTGGTTTAGAGCATAATTTTGATCTTAATTTTATCTTTAGTGAGGTGTTTGTTAGTGGTGGCAATCAAATTATCGAAGAACAAAGAATTTGGACATGCCAACAACTTGCTTGTTTATTTTGTTTCCCTATGATGTCTTATCTTGTGTCTGTAGCTTATGAAATTCATGGTTAGATTGTCTAGAATGTCATCCTTTGAGTATTTCTTTGCACTAGTTAATTTATGTAACTTGAAATTATAACTCTGGAGGAGTGGAAGGAAGAGATTAGTAATCTTTTTTTTATCTTTTCAATACTCTCATTTGCTCTCTTTCTTCTTGATTTCTCCTTCTCCAAATGAATGGATTAGAATATACTCGTCGATGTATAATTGGTTACATTCTTCTACCATTTTTGTAATCTAATTAATTGCAGAAAAGGATTGTTTGAGCTTTTTGATTAGCTAGAAAGTTTCAGATGGAAGAAGGTCCCTCATTTGCATACCTTGTTCAAGAGATTCACAAAAAGAGGTAATTGTTATCCTAAGTTTTGCTAGTTCTTGATGCTTTGATTTATATGTTTATTTTTTATGAGTCTGGCTGTCGTTATGTCCACTTCCTGCTTGAATATCTTTTGTTCTGTTTCTTTTATTGTATTTTAGAAACATTCAATTCTTTATTGAAAGATCTCAGTACTTCTACTAGACAGTTATTTTTACAATTTTGAACTACTTCCAGTTTGTTGAAGCTAATAATTCCTTAAACTTTCAATTGTATAAATTTCCAAGTTGAGGAACACTAAATGGTTCTGCAATTTTCTGATCGTCATTACCTCCCTTAACATTATTTGCCTGCTACCTTAACTGAACATTCATCTTCATCTAACTCAACAAGAATCTGACAATGATGATGACGATGATGGAGCTTCAAATTGATGGCTTTAACAAAGAATTCTACAGATTTCCAAATAGTGATTTATAGATAATGTAATTCTTATACATGATTTATGAGTTGGGAAGGATTGTAATATTGTTGGTTGAAACAGTTCAATTTGAAGTACTATGTTTCTTGTTATCTAGGAAAAGTTAGAAGTGTAAGAAGCTGAGTTAAATCATGTTTGATGCACAAATTTGGCCTCTTTATATGTAATTTGTTGTGATATATATAATTATAGAAGACTTAATGTAATTTTCTAATTTATAGAATCTTATTATATACAATTAATGTGCAAATTTCTTTAATTATATAAATATACATATATTTTATTTCTAACCATAATGAGAATTAATTAATTTAAAAACATAATATATTATTTTAAAATAATTAACATAAGAGTATAATTAAAATACAAACAAGATGATAAAACTAAACATGTTTGTTTTTAGTTTTTAATTACAGACCTCGACCAAACAAGTTTTGTTTTCGGTTTTTATATTAGAAATTTCTACCAAACAAGTTTTTAATTAAAAAGCGAAAACAAAAACTAAAAACTATAACAAAAAATAAAAGTGAAACCAAACGACCCTTAATAAATAAAGATTAGTATAAGATTAGATCTTATTTGGACCACATTTAGTATTTAATTATAAGTAACTATATTTCTAATTAATTTTAATTAAATTAAATTTTTTTAAATTAAATTATTAAAAGGTCCAAATCTTATTATAAATAAGCTTAAGTTCTAAGGGACTTAAGACTTATTGCCTAACCTCTCTACACTACTTGTAAAGTTCTTTCAACATATTTTGTGGATAATGTTAGAAGTCAAGCATTTATGCAACTATGGTGTTAAGATAAACAAATTTCAAAAACGTTTTGAAAGAAACAACAAGAAAATGATCAAGTTTTATAATAAAGTATAATTTATGATTCATTTTTTATGCATTGATCATGTTATAGATTTTAAGTGATCTTAACTATCTTAAATCAAACAAAATTATTTCATATTTATTCTCCTACACTCGGGATTGAATCTTGCCCCAATTTTCCAATAGTTACTTTCAACCTTCTCTATATATCAACATAATAAACTAGATCAAATATACGAGAACATAATCCTTAATTTTCCCACACTTCTCTAGATTTTGGTAATTGTTCTTTCCTATTTTCTGCCTTTCCATTTTTCAAAGAGGTTCATTTAGTGTATCTGCATGATTGAAATTATTATCATCATTAATAATAATTGGTCATACCATTAGCATCCCAGATACATTGTTTGTCTAAATGAATGACCTTTACTTTACTTTCATGTTTTCTTCAATTCATTCATACGACTTCCTATTAGGGACATTGAAAATTCGCGAGAATGCTAAATTACCAAAAAGAAGAAATTGAATCTACGAACCCTGTCATTAATGTAAATAGTAACTTGAATCTTATCTGTTAAATTCTTGCCTCTCCATGAATTAGTTTAAGAGTCCTTGATCCAGATGAATCAATAAACGTTTTTCAACACAAAAAGACTTGTTAACCATGTATGGTGCTTCCATTAAGTATACAGAATTAGTGTCTCCCACTCTAAAAACATGATGTTCAAATACTAGCCAATGGTTCCACATGAAATGAATATCTAAAGTACCAAATAAACCTTGAAGGATTGAAGGTTTAGAAAATAAATCAAGGACAAAACATAGTGGACATTTCTCTGTTTTGAATGAAAAGCGTCAGAAACAAAAGCTGAAGAATCTTTGCACGAGATCTAACGAGACATCCAGTAAATATTTTAAGACTTGTTGCGGACGTTAGAGCGTCATGATAATGAACAGAGGACTTGACAATTTTATGATGGAATATTAGCTTCATAGCCTCAAGTTTCTCGAATAAGAATACATTAATATGGAAAAATTGAAAAGACAAATAGAATCTCATTCTCCCATCCTCTTTTTCAATATCACAAGAAAGGAGAGCTACATTATGTGATCAACCGGAAGTTTGAGTAAGATACATTATTAGACAGTTGAAAATAACCATGAAAGTTTATATGGGTTAAATTGTAAGAACATGAGGAGATAAAAATTATGATATAATCTCTACATTTTTCCATTCATTGGTTGAATATTTATACAGAGATGTATTGTTTGTTACAGAAAAAAGAATTTCGTATCTGTACATCTTAGTTTGTTACAACTGAAATGCTATAGGGATTGTGTATGCTGCAGGTGTATTCTGTTGCTGTGAGGAGGCTTAGATGTTGGACTGGAGCTAATGGCAGATCTGGGACTTGGGCCTTCCTTATTCAAATTTATCATCGCACGTGTTGATATTTTATCTCTTACATCCCCTCTCAAACGAGACCGGGGATTGACGATAAGGTTGAGTTTGGTCAGAAGGTAAGAGAAACGTGCAGCTGTCAGAGGCTTCGTAAGTATATCAGCGGCTTGATCTGTAGTGCTAACATAGTTAACGTCCAAAATACCATCTGAAATTTTGTCTCGAATGAAATGCAGATCTAGTTCGAAGTGTTTGGTACGAGAGTGAAAAACCAGATTGTGAGCTAACGATCGGGCGCCGTTGTTATCGCACCAGATGATGGGTTTTTGAGGAGAGGTGAATCCAAGCTTGAAGAGGAGAGAAAGAAGCCATATGACTTCAGTGGAGACCTGAGAGAGTGCCCGATACTCTGCCTCAGTGCTGGAGCGAGCCACAATCGACTGTTTCTTAAAGTTCCAGTAGACGAGATTCCCCCCGAGGAAGACGCAGCCGCCGCTGGTAGACTTCCGATCATTAGGCGAGCTGGCCCAGTCGGAATCACTAAAGGCGTGAAGTTGAAGAGGAGATGAGGAGGGCCGAAAGTGAAGCCCTAAATCAACAGTCCATTGAAGGTAACGGAGAACCCTTTTTAGAGCGATCCAGTGAGTAGTTAAGGGATTAACGAGAAATTGACTCAACTTATTAACCGAATAACCACTACAAGAAAAGAAGGCATTCTGCGACGTTTTTAAAACATCACAGAATGTCAAAAAAAAAACGTCACAAAAAACATCGCGGAATGTGGTGTAGGTAAAAGGTTTCCGCGACATTTTATGAAAAACGTCGCAAAAAATGTTGACATTCACGACGTTTCGAAAAACGTCACTAAAAAATTGGACAATTCGCGACGTTTTAAAAAACGTCACAGAATCTTTAACATTCCACGACGTTTTTAAAACGTCACAGAATGTTAAGGAATCTGCGACGTTTTTTGAAAACGTCGCGAAAGGTCTTCAGTGACGTTTTTAAAAACGTCACGAAATGTCTTTTGTGACGTTTTTATTATTATTATTCATTTTTTTGAAAATCAATTTAATTTAATAATTTTTAATTTTAATAATTATTTTTATCTTATTTGTTTAATAACTATTCAATATTATTTATGAATTTTATTTATTTAATAATTCTTCAATTTTTTAGTATATCATTAATTTTAACCATTCATTATTATTTTTCATTTTTGAAAATTATTTTAATTTAATAATTATTTTTAAAATACAAAATTTTAAATCTTTTAGTGTTATTGTTATTTTCATTGAATAGAACAAAGGATCCTTCCACTCATAAAGTTCCTTTAAACATTGGAAGAGTAACTAAAACTATCAAATTTG
This sequence comes from Erythroxylum novogranatense, assembly GCA_029891385.1. Lineage (NCBI taxonomy): Eukaryota > Viridiplantae > Streptophyta > Magnoliopsida > Malpighiales > Erythroxylaceae > Erythroxylum > Erythroxylum novogranatense. The sequence goes on along the minus strand of JAIWQS010000235.1, from coordinate 406,764 downwards.
AAAAGTTTTATCTGAGATCACTAATCATCCTAGAAGCCAAATTATCGTGTCTTGAACTTGTTTTGTTTCAACACCGATTTATCAATACAATTACTGCCCTCTTGTTTGTCACTGTCCTCTTGCTTCTTAGTATCCTCTTGCTTTTCAGTGTCTTGCTTCTCGATGTCCTCATTCTTCTTCAACTCATCTAACTCCACCAATTGTTCATTATGCAATTTCCTTTTCTTGTTCCACCTAGCAATGCCTGTACAGGTGAAGGAGTTTTCTCGGATGCTATGGCACCTGGAGCTGGCTAATGCTTCCTCTTCCAATGATTTATTTTCCCCTGATGACCTTAATCTCTAGTAACACAAGATCACAACCTCAAATTTCAGAATGAATTGAAAATACTAAACATTGATATATAGGACATTATACTTATAGTTCATCATAATGTAAACTAATTCAATTTCAACCAAAAAACATAATTGAGACTAATACTTAAAGGATATGAGTTCAACAGATGCAACTAAAGTCACCATCTTTGTACTTAGAGACTTGCCAGAGTTCCTTTCACCAGTATATCTTCTATCAACGTAAACATGTTTAATAAAGTCCCGTAATCTGTCAATGTTATTGGAACAAGAGCATTTGAATCAGAAATACAATCATGATTGACACAAGAGGAAATACAGCAGAAACTAAATATAACTTGCTATCAGGAGCAGATTGACGCTGTGAATCCCATTCTTTGAAATAGACATCTCTTGCACGCCGCAAATTTGATGCTCAGGTAATCAACAATGAACCACTAAGAAGATAACATAAGTCATAGAACAGTTATTCCACACTCAAAGAATTGATTTATTTACATTCATTAATAACTGATTCATTCACATATGATGCTACAATCAAAACGCAAAATTAAAACAAATAATTCTTTAATTAGTGCAACCGTAGAAGTATTTTAAATTATTTTTGCAAGAAAAAAGGAAAATAAGGTGCATTACAACCAACATTACCTTGTTCGAAGGGACAGCGAGCTGGATCTTCTCCAAAATAAACAATCAATGCATCAACATTTCTACCCTGCAACAATGTTAAAGTCAATGTGATGTATAGTCTAATATGATGAAGAAACAAAGAGTGAATGTAGCGCCCCCTCACCGTAGAGTATACACCGGTCGGCCAGAGTCGGTCGTCTGCACAACCTGACTCTGAGAGTGCACTACCAAACTATCATTTCTATAACCTCATGGCATCAATATAAATAAAGCAGTAATATCAAATTCACTAAATTTTAAAAACCAAATCGTACTTCTCATTTCAATACTCAAACCGTAATTACATCATCAGTCATACATATACATCTGAACAAGTCCAAAAGAACTACTAGAGCTCCTACACCACCATCCACAAAATACCCCAAAACATCCCGGTGGCGGACACATGGGCCATGCTCCTCTTCTTTGGCACACACAGCAGAAAAGTCTCACCGATCGGAGCTAAAGTCAACCTAACACCGTCTGAAAAATATAGTCGCAATCGGGGTGAGTTTATAAACTCAATGAGTAACCATCATCGATGGTTCACTCAACTCATGCATATCCAAACAATCACATAATATCGTATACTATCACATTCAAGAAATCACATGCAGTCAATTTCACATTTATAAGGCGATTTTCCTTTCACACAATTCACAGACAATCATTCATATATGCAGTGTACATGTGACTCTTTCATTTTCTTTCATTGTTGTGACCGTGCGCCTGAGCTCATATACGTTGAGCCATAGGCTCTGTAAACATTGGGCTCAAAAGCCCTAATACGTCGAGCATAAAGCTCTGCAAATCGTTGGGCACGAAGCCCTGTACGTTGAGCATAAAGCTCTGATTTCGGTGGCTACACCGGTCACAACTGCCTTTATCTGATTATACTGTCATGCATGTATGCACATATTCAATTTCCAATACATGCATTACACTAAATCCTCATATATCTAATCCTTGCCAATTGAAATCAATTATAAACAATTTATGCACAATTAACACTTCTATATCACAGATCCAATATTCCGAACACCCGTGGTCCGGAATCAATCAAATCAAACACATATAATCCGTCCTTAACTCCACATGGCATATTTCCATAACAATTAAACACATAAAGGTTGAGAAACCAACTAGGTTACTCACCTCAGAACTTCCGAAGCTCTCGCCGGAAGTCTCGCCACGCCGATGATCGGCGATCCACTTGAGCCGCTATAACAATCAAAATATACATAACATTATTATCGGTACCAATTCGATGCTTAATTATGCATATGAATCAAATCATGTACATACTATGCAAATTATGACATTTCCGACCTAATTCCGAATTTCCCGATCTCAAATTCTAATTTCCAATTTCGTAATCTTCAAATTGAACTTAATCTATAGCTAATTGAATCATCAATTGCCTAATCCCAAATGTTTAAAACCTCAATTCCATTTTCGGAAAAATCTGCATTCGATGCCGCGGCGAACCGGGCATCCCACGTCATGACGTCACGCGCGTTAAATCGGCGTCGTGTCTTAATCCTCCTCGCCACAAGCGCACCTCGCACACATCGTCGCGGCGTACGAAGCAATTCTGCTTGTCGCGGCGTGTTCTTCGCACGTCGCGGCGAGTAATTGCAGACACGCCCAGAAAACCCAGAAATTTCCAGATTTTCGACAGATTTCAATTCCAAATCCAGATTTTCTTCTCACCAATCACTTCTAAATAATTCCATACCTATCATACAACTAATCCTGAGCTTCTATCTCATCAAATCATCATTATCCCCAAATTTCAACCCTAAAATCAATGAAAACTATAATCGGAAACCCCAAAATCACAAATCCTCAAACTTTCATGTTTAATCCTCTATTTAATTCTATAATTCAACTAATCAAGCTATACAAAACAAGTTAGAAGTAACTTACCTGATTAATAACTTCAAATCTCCAAGGATCACACCAAATCAAAGCTCACGACACCCACGGTTTCACCCAAACCAAAACCCATTTCAACTCTTTCCAACACTAGCCAAAGGAATCTATTATGGATGGAAGAAGGAGCAACTTTGTGGGAAAGAAATCAAACAAAACTCTATGAAGAAATCCACGAAGAAGAAGAGAGAAGAAAGCATCGTGGGAGAAAGATTTCAAAGGCTAGGGCTTAAATACAAAAGGATTAAGGCTTGTTTGGCTAATGGAATTGCCACAAGTCCCGATCCGAACCACCTCAAAACAGTTTCAAATTCTAATTTCTCCCGAATTCCAATGGCTAAACCCTAATTCCTCAATTCAAATTTCTAACCCGTCTGCGCTATTGGATAATCAATTTCGAACCGATATTCAATTAACTACCATTTATCAAATTTTTCGTCCGCCTATTGCTCGAAAATTCTAGAAAATTCCTATAAATCCATAAAATAGAAAACTCATTATCATATACTCCAATTTCACAATTCCACTCTCTAACTTTCATTTCTCATTCAAATTCAATTTTCGAGCCTATTTAACCTAATTATCACACATACCTAATCATCTCCAAATTCCATTTTACAATCTCCAATTTCTCATCTCTAATACCAATTAAATTTCTCACAGCACTTAACCCAAATCAATTTCCAAATTCAAATTATCCAAATCTAGTCGGAAACATGTCATATATGCATGTACGTACAAATGCCAATTATACAGTATGCTATAATGCATGCACATGAACAAATACGAATGCAATAAACTGTACACATCCCATCGGTAACGGGATGTTACAATTCTCTCCTCCTAATAAAAATTTCGTCCCGAAATTTTCTTACTCGACCGATCAAAGATGAGGGTATCGCCTCCTCATGTGCTCCTCGCCTCCCAAGTCGCCTCCTCGGATGAGTGGTTCTTCCAAAGGACTTTCACCAATGGAATAACCCGGACCTCAATCGCTTGACCCGATCCAATAATCCGCACTCCTCAATATAACTCAAGTCATCGGCAATCTCTATCTCCGGCCGGAATGACATGAGTCGGGTCAGAACAATATCTCCGAAGCATGCTCACATGAAAGACGTCATGCAACTGAGACATCTCACTCGGCAAGGCCAACCTATAGGCCAACGGTCCAATCCTCTCGGTAATCTCATACGGACCGATATACCGAGGACTCAACTTGCCCTTACGGCCAAATCTGAGAACTCCTCTCCACGGAGACACTCGAGAACACCCTATCTCCTACAAAGATACTCCATCTCTCTCGATCTTGATCCACATAACTCTTCTCGTTCATCCCGAGCCGCCTTGATGCGACTCAATCAACTGCACTTTATCAATCGTGTCCCGGATCAACTCGGGACCCTCTATCATCCTCATACCCTCTTCATCCCAAAGAAAGAGGGATCTACACGTCTCCCATAAAGTGCCTCATATGGTGCCATCCCAATACCGCTCTGTAATCGATTATTATATGCAAACTCCACCAGAGGCAACATCGATCCCATGCACCTCTAACTCCAACACACGGGCTCTCAACATATCCTCAACGATCAATAGTCCTCTCCTCTGCCCATCCGTGCGAGGATGAAACGTCAGCTTGAAATTCAACTGTACCCATAGTCGACTACAAACTCCTCCGTAATCTCGATGTAAACCGGGATCTCTATCGACACTATAGATATCGGGACCCCATGCAATGAACTATCTACGCTACATACTTCGGGCCAACGATCGAGGGTATGGTTCTCCTCATCGACAAAAGTGAGCCGATTTGGTCAATCGATCCACTATGACCCAGATAGCATCACTCGCCTCGGCGTCTGGCAACCCCATAATAAAGTCCATCGTGATGCGCCCCATTTCCACTCCGAATGGGCAACGAGTGCGCTCTCCCAACTGGGGCTCGTGCTCACCTCAGTCGCAATCGTAACTCCATCCTGACTCAAATCTATCTGCACATTAAGTGCTCTTAACTGAACTAAGCACGGCAACCTCGACACCTGAATCTGAGCTGCACTACCATGCGATCTCCTACTCAATGCATCAGCCACTACATTGGCCTTCCCTGGGTGGTACTCGATAGTGCAGTCGTAATCCTTAAGCAGCTCTAACCATCTCCTTCGCCTCGATTCAGCCCCACGACTCAACAAGTACCTCAAGTCTTATGGTCGGTGAAGATCTGGAACGTCTCCCCATACAAATAATGTCTCCAGATCTTCAAAGCAAACACCACAGCCGCTAACTCCAAGTCATGCACGGGATAATTACCCTCATGGGCTCTCAACTGTCTCGATGCATACGCTATGACTCTCCCATGCTGCATCAGCACACAACCTAAACCCCCTGCGAAGCATCACTAAATACCTCAAATCCTCCCGATCCGGATGGCGGGGCTAACATCGCTGCGTCGCCAACCGATGTATCAACTCATCAAGACTCCTCCGCACTCATCTCGTCCAATCAAAACTACACCTTCCTCGAAGTCTTGTCGAGGCGGAGATCACCGAGAAACCTCGACAAACCTCCGTAATATCCGCCAACTGAGGAAACTCCTCAACTCGACACGCCTCTAATCTCCCAACTTCATCGCCTCAATCTTGTGAGGATCTACCCGATACCCTCACCAGACACTATATGGCCTAGAACACCACCTCATCGAGCCAAAATTCACACTTAGTGAATTTGGCATATAACTCGCTCATCCTCATGATCTGCAAAGACTATCCTCGATGTCCGCATGCTCTGCTCTAGACCTCGAATATACCAAGATATCATCAATGAATACGATCACAAACCGATCCGTATGGCCGAAAGACCCTATTCATCAAGGCCATGAAGGCTGCCGGGGCATTAGTCAACCCGAACGGCATCACTAAGAACTCATAATGTCCATACTTGCTCCTGAAAGCACTCTTAGGCACATCGGCCTCTGCGATCCTCAACTGATAGTAACCGGATCTCAAATCCAACTTGGTAAACACCTGTGCTCCCTGCAACTGATCAAATAAGTCATCGATCCTAGGTAGTGGGTACTTATTCTTGACAGTAACCCGATTAAGTTGCCTATAATCGATGCAAAGCCTCATAGTCCCGTCCTTCTTCTTCACAAACAACACCGGGGCTCCCCACGGTGAAACACTCGCCCGATGAACCCCTTATCCAATAACTCTGAAGTGAACCTTAAGCTCCTCAATTCCACGGTGCCATCCTATACGGAGGTATCGATATAGAGCGGTACACGGAATGAGGTCTATCTCGAACTCGCCTCCGATCCGACAAAGAAACCCAGAACTCCTCGAAACACATCTGGAACTCCACGATCACAGGGACATCCTGCAACCTCTCACGACTCTAGAGTCTACCACATGCGCCAAATAAGCCTCACACCCACCTCGCATCAATCTCAAAGCACTCATAAACGAATCATCCCGGCTGGCATCGCTGACTAACACTCGAAATCATTTCTACGACCAGAGACTCCAATACTACCTCCTTTGTATAACAATCCAAAATGGCCCTATGGGCAGTGAGCCAGTCCATCCCCAAAATCAAATCAATCTCCTGAAGGGGTAACACAATCAAATCAGACTCAACATCGCTAAATCTACCGAATCGGCATCCCTGCAGATCTCGCCTAAAGCAGTGGTACTACCCAAAGGTGTACTCACCTGCAACCCGTACTGTAATACCTCCCTATCCACATGCAATCTACATGCTACATGCGGTGCAATAAAAGAATGCGTGGATCCTGGATCTATCAATGCATACACCTCTATATCGAGAGAGTAGAAAAACTGCAACCACCTCGGAGAATCCGGGCCTCCTCGCTCGGTCATGGCGTGAGACTCGGCTCGGGGCTGCGCCTCTTGCCTCGCCTCGGTCCCATAAAGGAATCTCGCCTCTACCTCGCTCGCCGCCCCTAAATCCAAGTCCACCACACGGCTCACAGCACCGCCGAGCTACTACCAACTCTCCCACTAGCAACCGACCGGGCTCCCAAAGTCGAGGACAACTCCCGATCATATGATCCATAGATCCACAAAGCAAAGCAGGCTCTGCCACTTCTCCGGACTCTCCGTTGTGCCTCTTATCACAAAGGCACGCAAACCGGTATAGCTGACCGCCCCCTCCGCCACTACCATCGCCGCCACCACCCATCCGCCTAAATCTCCTCTCTCGAACCAACCCGATTGCCTAAATCCCCACCGATCTGAATCGCTCGACGCTTTGCTCGTGCTCCTACCGAGCTACCTCGACATTGTCATTGGACCTCTTACCTCTGCACTCGACCGGTCTCAAATCGGCTCTGTCTCAATAATCGCCAATCTCGACAAGAATGATCTCATCTCCACAAAAGTACTCATATCTGACCGGGCTAACCTAGTACAGATATCCAGATTCAGCCCTCCCTCAAATCTCCAACACCTATCTGCCTCGGAGGAAATCAGAACAGACGCATACGCTGACAGCTCATTAAATCTGACCTCATAATCTGCCACTGTCATCGATCCCTGACTCAACTCTAAGAAATCCTGCATCTTCATATTCAAATATTCCTTGGGCATGAAATTATCTCTAAAGCCCTCGGAAAATCAGCCCAAGTCAATACACACGACCGGTGGAACTACCCGACGCCTTCCACCACCGATAAGTTTGACCACGGAGCAAAGAAACAAGATAATCGCGCCCTCCCGTCGCAATCCATCTGTCCAGACCCTCGGTCCTCTCCAACCAACCCTCTGCTCGGCGGAGAATTGAGGCTCTCAGAAATCGCCAGAATGACAACTTACCACGCAGCGATCATACCTCCGCTCGCCTCATGGAACTACCGAGGTGCTCCTCAAACATAGGCACGTAAGACTCTCTACTCGACCGATCCTTGGTCACCGGTTGATCAACTTGATCACCAAAGATGGATGACCTACAATAAAATCACATTTTGATCAATTTCTTGCTTTGCTTACAAAATTCAAGCCTAAAATATACTATGCCCAAAGATGCCAAACCATGCTCGATACCACCTAATGTAGCCCCCTCACCGTAGAGTATACACCGTCGCCGTGAAATCGCACGGTGCACAACCTACGACGAGAGTGCACTACCAAACTATCATTTCTATAACCTCATGGCATCAATATAAATAAAGCAGTAATATCAAATTCACTAAATTTTAAAAACCAAATCGTACTTCTCATTTCAATACTCAAACCGTAATTACATCATCAGTCATACATATACATCTGAACAAGTCCAAAAGAACTACTAGAGCTCCTACACCACCATCCACAAAATACCCCAAAACATCCCCACCGATGACACATGGGCCATGCTCCTCTTCTTAGCACACACAAAGCAGAAAAGTCTCACCGATCGGAGCTAGAAGTCAACCTAACACCGTCTCCGAAAATATAGTCGCAATCGGGTGAGTTTATGAAACTCAATGAGTAACCATCATCGATGGTTCACTCAACTCATGCATATCCAAACAATCACATAATATCGTATACTATCACATTCAAGAAATCACATGCAATCAATTTCACATTTATAAGGCGATTTTCCTTTCACACAATTCACGAGATAATCATTCATATATGCAATGTACATGTGACTCTTTCATTTTCTTTCATTGTTGTGATGCTTTGAGCTCATATACGCTGAGCCATAGGCTCAGTAAACATGGGCTCAAAAGCCCTAATACGTCGAGCATAAAGCTCTGAAATCATCGGGCACGAAGCCACATGACGCTGAGCATAAAGCTCTGATTTCGGTGGCTACACCGGTCACAACTGCCTTTATCTGATTATATCGTCATGCATGTATGCACATATTCAATTTCCAATACATGCATTACACTAAATCCTCATATATCTAATCCTTGCCAATTGAAATCAATTATAAACAATTTATGCACAATTAACACTTCTATATCACAGATCCAATATTCAACACCCGTGGTCCTAATCAATCAAATCAAACACATATAATCCGGCCCTAACTCCACATGGCATATTTCCATAACAATTAAACACATAAAGGTTGAGAAACCAACTAGGTTACTCACCTCGTAACTTCCGAAAGCATCGCCGGAAGTCTCGCCACGCCGATGATCGGCGATCCACTTGAGCCGCTATAACAATCAAAATATACATAACATTATTACTGGTACCAATTCCGATGCTTAATTATGCATATGAATCAAATCATGTACATACTATGCAAATTATGACATTTCCGACCTAATTCCGAATTTCCCGATCTCAAATTCTAATTTCCAATTTCGTAATCTTCAAATTGAACTTAATCTATAGCTAATTGAATCATCAATTGCCTAATCCCAAATGTTTAAAACCTCAATTCCATTTTCGGAAAAATCTGCATTCGATGTCAGCAAGAAACGGGCATCCCACGTCATGACGCACGCGACGCGTTAAATCGTGTCGTGGTGCTTATCCTCCTCCCGGCCATGGCGCACTCGGCACACGTCATGCGTCTGAAGCAATTCGCTTTCGTCATGGCGTGTTCTTCGCGCGTCAAGGCGAGTAATTGCGAATACGCCTGAAAACTCAGAAATTTCAGATTTTCGACAGATTTCAATTCCAAATCCAGATTTTCTTCTCACCAATCACTTCTAAATAATTCCATACCTATCATACAACTAATCCTGAGCTTCTATCTCATCAAATCATCATTATCCCCAAATTTCAACCCTAAAATCAATGAAAACTATAATCGGAAACCCCAAAATCACAAATCCTCAAACTTTCATGTTTAATCCTCCATTTAATTCTATAATTCAACTAATCAAGCTATACAAAACAAGTTAGAAGTAACTTACCTGATTAATAACTTCAAATCTCCAAGGATCACACCAAATCAAAGCTCACGACACCCACGGTTTCACCCAAACCAAAACCCATTTCAACTCTTTCCAACACTAGCCAAAGGAATCTATTATGGATGGAAGAAGGAGCAACTTTGAGGAAAGAAATCAAACAAAACTCTATGAAGAAATCCACGAAGAAGAAGAAGAAAGCATCGTGGGAGAAAGATTTCAAAGGCTAGGGCTTAAATACAAAAGGATTAAGGCTTGTTTGGCTAATGGAATTGCCACAAGTCCCGATCCGAACCACCTCAAAACAGTTTCAAATTCTAATTTCTCCCGAATTCCAATGGCTAAACCCTAATTCCTCAATTCAAATTTCTAACCTGTCCGTGCCATTGGATAATCAATTTCGGAACCGGATATTCAATTAACCAGTCATTTATCAAATTTTCCTATCCGCCTATTGCTCAAAATTCTAGAAAATTCCTATAAATCCATAAAATAGAAAACTCATTATCATATACTCCAATTTCACAATTCCACTCTCTAGCTTTCATTTCTCATTCAAATTCAATTTTCGAGCCTATTTAACCTAATTATCACACATACCTAATCATCTCCAAATTCCATTTTACAATCTCCAATTTCTCATCTCTAATACCAATTAAATTTCTCACAGCCCACTTAACCCAAATCAATTTCCAAATTCAAATTATCCAAATCTAGTGGAAACATGTCATATATGCATGTACGCATAAATGTCAATTATACAGTATGCTATAATGCATGCACATGAACAAATACGAATGCAATAAACTGTACACATCCCATCGGTAACGGGATGTTACAGTGAACTCCAACACTTACCAATCCAGAGTATAAAGAAGCCAAAGATCTTACTTGACTTTCAAAGATAACACGTAAAGTCCTTCAAAATCTACATAACAGAAGCAAAATTTCGCTAACTTATGACGGAGAGGTACATAAATGAACACAAATATGATGCATATGCACAGAGAGCTACAGAGTAAGAGAGGAGCGGCGGTCATCCAACAAATCCATAAGCACATAAGGGACTAAGTCATTGCTCACGTGTATACCCAGATCCATATACATAAAAGCACCACATTATCAAGCAAAAGAATTAAATTGCCCAACAAGCATGCGTGATAGAGAACAAAGCCAATGAAACAATAATAAGCGCTTTTCTTTCACGATTATAAATAAGAAGAACAACATATACCTTGTAGAAGTTTTCTCGATATAGACCATCATTTTCAGAATTTGTAAGTTCTGCACAACATTTTCTAATCCTTTGCTTTTCACTTGCATCTCCTCCTCCGAAACTTCATTTGTATCTATAAGGAAACATAATTCAGACAAAATTTGCATCTACTTTTGATTACCACAATCACAATGTTAATACCTTTGATGATGGTGCCAAACCGAAAGGTCATTTGAAAATCTAGAAGCTCTTAATTTTATGAAAGCACCTACAAGATATCAAATGTAACGGATAATTGAAAACATCTTAATGTGAAAGTAACATTCTCTAGTTATATGAGGCCTCGACTCAATTGCATACATATGTTTGTATACTTATGGTCCTTGGAAAACATGAACTTTTGCATGGAAGAACCAACCGAGCCATTCGCACCCAAAATCTCCTAAACAAACTACTATGATCACGAAGCAAACTACAACAAACCCGCTTAATTGGGTCAAAGTTCCTCCTAAAAAGCGGCCCCTAAATGCCCTCAAATAATCCCCAAATTCATAAACCCCAAAACTGAAAATCGAAAACCCAAAATGAAGGTTTTGATTGGCAGTAAATAAGTAAGTGGAATCAACAATAGAGACAACACGCACATTCGCAAGAATCCAATTACTCCTAAAGAAAGAGGACGAAAATCAAATCTATTAGAAAGGAGAAGATCCGGAAGAGGATAGAGGCACCGAATCTACATGAAATATTGAGTGAAGAGAAAATAGACGAAGTCCTCAAAACGAAGTGTTGAGCTACCGAGGTGTAGATCGTGAAGAGGTGATTGCGGTAGAATGAAGGGTTTTCGGATCTGAAGTGGGCGATCTCCTCCACATTGCAACCGTTAGTTTTTAAGTGTGTATTCTTTCGGGTAACACCGTTTCGTCCCTTAGTTTTTTAAGGTTCGTCTCGCTTTTGTAATGACTGGGGCTTTTGTTCTCTTGATGTTTTTCAATTGAGAATGAGAGATCCAAGAAATGAGAGTGAAGAAGAAGAAACGCCGAGAAGAAAGATGAACTTTAAATATTAAGTAAACAAGCCCAAAAATAATCTGCGATGTTTTAGTCAACAAAACGTCGTGGCTTTCATTTTGTGACGTTTTTAATAAAAAATGTCGCAAAAGATATTACAAATCTGTGTCGTTTTTATAGAACGTCACAAAAAATTGAAACTTTTCGTGACGTTTTTTAAACGTCACAAAAAGTGCTTACAATCAGTGACATTTTGTCAACAAAACGTCGCGGAATGTATTAATTTCTTGTAGTGAACTGATGTCTGGTCTTGTATTATAGAGATACTGAAGCCCGCCAACTAAACTTCAATATAAAGAGGGATCCAAGAAGGGGAGGCCATCATGAAGAGAGAGTCTGGAACCAGTGGAGATGGGAGTAATACAAGGCTTGGAGGAAGACATGTTGGCACGGTGAAGCAGCTCACGCACATACTGACTCTGAGAGAGATATAATCCAGTTGTATTTCGGTAAGCCTCAAACCCTAGAAAGTAATTGATACTCCCCAATGTAGTAAGAGCAAACTGTGATTGAAGTTTAGTAATAAGATCTTGTACAGCTGCTGAATGGTTCCCTGTGATAAGAATATCATCAACATAGACCAAAACAATTAGAAGTAGATTGTTATGCCTGTAGAAGTAGAGTGAGGGGTCTGATTTAGAATTAGCAAAGCCCCAATTGGTGAAAGCTGCCTTCAGTGTCTGAAACCATGCCCTAGGAGCCTGTTTCAAGCCGTATAGGGCTTTGGAGAGGTGATAAACATGGTTGGGATAAGTAGAGTTGACAAAACCCTGACGTTGACTGACGTAGACCACCTCTTGTAGATCACCATTGAGGAAAGCATTATTTATGTCAAGTTGTTGAATATCCCAATTGTAGGAGACTGCAAGGGATAAAACCACTTTAATGGTAGAAGCCTTGGCTACTGGACTGAAAGTCTCAGAATAGTCAATGCTAGGGGTTTGATTAAACCCTTTGGCAACAAGGCGTGCTTTAAACCTATCTACAGATCCATCAACATTATATTTAGTGCGAAAAACCCACTTAGTAGGTAGTATATTCATGGTAGGATCAAAGGGAACTAAGCTCCAAGTATGATTATTGTGTAGAGCAGAAATTTCATCTTTCATAGCTTGATGCCACACAGGATCCTGAAGAGCTTGAGGGACTGAGGTGGGTTCTGAGGTAGAACAAGATGTTAAGGTAGCAGAATAGGTTTTAGGTTTGAAAATACCGTGTTTGGATCTAGTTTGCATAGGGTGGATGTTCTGAGAGGAGGGAGGGTGATGAGGGCCAGAAGAAGATGGGAGTGGGAGTGTAGGGAGAATAGAGGTAGGCTGCTGTGAAAAGAAGTAGAGGTAGAGTTGGAGGGAGAGGGAGAATGAGGAATTACCTGATTATTATTGCTGGTGCAAGGAGACAGATCAGGCAAGCATGCTGCAAGTGGAGTGCTTGAAGATGGGGCCTGAAACTTAATAACAGGAGCTAAAACAGAGAGAGGTAAGCTGGAAGATGGTGAAGTAGATGAAGATTTATGAGAAAAAATGGAAGGATAAGGAAACTCACATTCATTGAAAACAACATGACGAGAAATAAGTATCTTACCAGATGAAGTGAGACACTTATATCCACGGTGAAGAGGACTGTATCCTAAGAAAACACATTTAGCAGTATGAAAATCAAGCTTGTGTTTAGAGTAGTACCGTAGGTAAGGGTAGCAGCTACAGCCAAAGGTTTTAAACAGAAGGTAATTTGGGGGTTTGTGGTATAGAAGTTCAAACGATGATTTGTTATGGAGACGTGGTGTTGGAAGATTATTGATTAGGAAAACTACAGTAGAAAAGGCTTCAAGCCATAGGGTAAGAGGCATTTGTGCATGGGAGAGTAGAGTTAGACCTGTTTCCAGAATGTGAAGGTGTTTTCTTTCAGAAACACCATTTTGTTGGTGAGTATAGGGACAACTGAAACGATGGTGAATTCCAGTTTGATTGAGAAAGGGTAAAAAAGCTTTAAATTCCCCCCTATTGTCTGTATGAATTGCTTTTATTTTGTGATCAAGTTGTAGTTCAATGTGAGTTTTGAACCGAATAAATGTAGATAAAGCTTCAGATTTGAATTTGAGAGGATAAAACCATGTAAACCGTGAGTATGCATCAATAAAGATGAGATAATATCAATGACCCTCACTAGATATGTAAGGAGAGGGAACCCAAATGTCTGAGTACACAATTTCAAGGGGTTTAATGGCAGTAATATCATGAGTAACAAAGGGAAGTTGATGTAGTTTACCCTGCTGACATGCATTACAAAATTGAATTTTACTGGAGTCAAACTTTAAGTTTACTGATTTTGAAATCAAATCCAGTACATGATTAGATGGATGACCAAGCCTATTGTGCCAAATATTGACAAATTTTTTAATATTGTAAACTTCACATCTGCCGAATACATTAGCAGTAGGATTCTGAAAAGAAGGGTTCTTAGGTAAACCAGAAGTAGATATAGAAGATGTAGACTGTGATGGAGTAGTGGCTTGAAAACTATAGAGCTCACCTTGAAGCACTCCTCTAAGTAGAAGTTTCCCTAAATCCTTGTCCTTAAACAAACAATAATTGTCAGTAAATTCCACTTTGATTTTGTTGTCTTTTGTGATTTTAGAAATACTCAAAAGGTTCTTAGTTATTTGAGGAACATGAAGAATTTCTTTTAGGGCCAAAGAAGTATGTTTGTTATTGTGAGGATGAATAAAAGAGGAGCCAGTATGAGCTATGAAAAGAGTGTTACCATTTCCTACAGCAAGGTGATCTTTGTCTTCATATATTGTGCTATTTGTAAGGTTATTCAGGTCAGAGGTAACATGGTGAGTGGCACCACTGTCCACAAACCATGTTGAGTCACTTCCAGGATCTGTTGTAGTATAGGATTGTGGCTGATTGTGAGCAATAAATGTCTGTGGACTAGATCTGTGATGTTGAGAACCACCTGTAGTACTTTGAGACTGATATTGTGGCTGTCCATTTGATGAGTTTTGTGATCCCTGCCATGTTTGATCAAACCATTTATAGCATTTTAAAGCATCATGACCAGGCTTTTGACATAATTGACAAAAAATTCTCCCAGAACCTGTCCATCTACCATTTCTGCCTCTGCCTCGATAACCAGATCTGCTTCCATGAGATTGTTGCCTATTTGAGTTATTATTTGTGTGATAAGTAACAACATTAGCTGAGGGTATGACAGCAGTAGTTTGTGTGGATAGAGTATTGAGTTGCTCAATCCGAGTCTCATGCATTATTAAGGTATATTGAGTATCTTGTAGATTGGAGGTTTTCATAGTATGGGTAAGAAACACAACTACTGGATCATATTCATGCCCTAAGTCATTTAAGGCACTTAGAATGAGTTCATGTTCAGGAACTCGATGTCCTGCAATTAAAAGTGAGTCTCCAATTGTTTTAATTCTCTGCATATAGTCTGAAATGCTAAGTGCACCTTTTTGTATTGTGAGATAATCGCTGCTTGAAGCAAGACACGCACCATGGAAGTCTGTGCATACAATCGCTCAAGTGTTTGCCATACCTCAGTGAAGTGGATGAATTGTTGACTTGCCCAATTACATCATCACTAATGGTGGAAAATAACCAATGAGAAGGACCCGGTCCGCACGCTTCCATTCTCGAAATCAAGTTAATTGAAGGTGGAGTTTCAGTGATGAGAGGAACATTGGTTCTGGTGGTGAAATGCCCGAAGTGATGAATGCTTCAAGCTCCAATGCACGTATGGCTGCTAGGACTTGTGCACGCTAGTTAACAAAGTTATTCCTATCCAGCTTGATAGGTAAGTTAAAATTGAGAATTTTAGCTAATGAAGAAAAATCGAGAGAAGGCATTGTTGTTGGGTTTTGATTTTGCTGAGGATCGGAAGGATTATTGGCAGATGAAAAAACTTCTGAAATATGAGCCATGGACGTTTGTCCTTCAATGCTTTGATACCATGTAAGAATATGAGGAGAGAAAAATTATAATGTAATCTCTACATTTTTCCATTCATTGGTTGAATATTTATACAGAGATGTATTGTTTGTTACAGAGAAAAGAATTTCAGATATCAGATGCCTTAGTTTGTTACAACCGAAATGCTATAGGATTGTGTATGCTGCAGTGTATTCATTCTTGTGAGAGGAGGCTTAGATGTCAATGAAGCTAATGGCAGATCTGGGACTTGGGCCTTCCTTATTCAAATTTATCATCGCACGTGTTGATATTTTATCTCTTACATAAATGTCTAATTTGGTCTCCCAACATTCGAGAAAAATTCATAACAAAAGGGGAAGATATTCTCATTGAATTCATGAAACCAAATCCACATGATTTCCATCGATTTTGCCAAGGAAAACAAACAACATATCATTGAACCATCCTTACCAAGAGTAGCAACTCTATCTTGATTTTATTTGATCATATACATGAGGAAACTGATAAAGTGTAGCCAGTTAACTAAGAAACCCACTAGCTCATAATCAAACCTCATTGTTATTTGGAAATTCAAATGCAAGAGAACTCCTCCTAGTCTCGAATGGCCACAGTTTATGGAGATTGAGATCTGGATGAAACTGTTCATACTTATTGCAGCTGGTTTTCACTTTGTCAAAAAGGATAACGTAGTTCGAACTACTTATGTTTCTTGAGTAGCAGAAATTAGTATCATCATATTGATAAACCTGCTGCGTAGTGCCCACTCCACTGACCACCAGGTTGTCTTTTACAAGAATAACACCCTGCCCATCCTGATGATTATTTAGGAAGTTGATCACTAATCCGGAGTCAGTGCTACTGAAAATCTTTTTTTCATTGAAACCCAGTGTGACGTTGGCTAATAACAGCGTGCCATTTTGCTGGTCCAAGTTATCAGAATACGTCCCAAAGCTAAAGGTTTTCAATGATTTCATCCACTGAGAATAAGAGGACACCTTTTGGAAAGAAATACTGTCATTGAAGGATATCACCTGATTAACATCCTGTGAATCCCCGTTCTTACCCATTTTAATGTAATTATTGTACCCAAAGTGCTGATAGAAAGTAGTAGTGATATTTCCACGGGAGCTTGCCACCCACCCGCTAGAAAATATGGACCTGCGGGCACTTGTAACAAATTTTCCATTCAGACCCTCAAAATCTGACACCAAAGACAACGCAAAAGGCTTACTTTCATGCATTGAAAGCTTCCCTAATGTTCTGGCTCTTTTATCATCCAACCAAAGATGCAAATTGGCATCTATGTACCACACCTTCAAAGCGTTTGTGACACTAAACTCTAACTTGTGGAACCTAGAGTCCAGAATGTTTCCTAAAATGGTGTAATCTCAACGTCATAAGAAGGAGATTGAATGAACCAATCCCAGTAATGGGTCTCCACAAGAGAGGATTAATTCCACCAGTGTAAATCACAGTAAAAGGCCAAATTGCTCCAACAATCTCTCCGTCAATACTAACCACAACCTCCCTGAATGGTCCATTTCCGGGTGTATCGGTGAGATTGTTTGCAAGAATGTAGTCATTAGGAACATTTGTATACCAGGATTCATCAGTTTCATGGAAAGAAACATAAACTTCCAGCACAGCCCTATACACATTTGGAGGAATCTTGAAATCCTTAGATTTAGTATCAGAGGAATTCTCAATTTCAAACCACAACCCATCATACAGTGGGAGCTTTCTCGAAATAGGTAAGATCAAATCAGCATGAGAATCAGATCCCATTTTCAAATTATTTAACCTATGATTGTAGTAACGAAAATTATCTTTAGTGGGATAGAAATGAAAAGTGATATTCACGTGGTAAACTCCCGTGTAGGTCTTATCGACGAGATTGCCGAGATAAACAGCAAGTTCTTGTTTGTCCTTCCTAAGAAGCAGCGAATAATACCTTGTTATGTCCTTGCGTACTGTCCAAACAATCCCAGTAGCTCTTGGCTCAGCCGTGCAGCTCCTGAGAAGCTCAACGCCGCCTAGCCAAACCCCAAAAATGCGGTCAAATTGCGTTCCTCTGGAAGTTGCCTTCCATTCAAGGATAATTTTGGAGAATTCCTGAGATGGGCAGTGAGAGGGAGGGGTATAGTTTGCAAGAACAGGAGGCTGACCATAGGTGTAGCCAAAGTCATGTTGAAGAACAAGGTATGTGCAAGGATTGGTCTTGGGGATTTTGATGGGTTTGGTCACTTCAAAGTAAACAGTTGGTGATGTATAATTGAGAGGCTTGTTGTTTCCGGTGGTGTGCTCGAGAAGTTGTGATCTGAGAAGTTTGTTGGTCTTTTGGAGATTGGCACTGGATGGTAGTGGGTGAATGAGAAAGAGAAAGACACAGACGATGAGGACATGGACGGTATAGACAGCCATGAATGGTTGTTGCATCGTTCTTTCGGTGTCAGCTTGATCAGAATACTGGAGTTTGTTTAGTCATCAAAACATTAAATGTCTTTGTTGGAGTAAGCACAGAACATTACGCTGCACAAAGCACATACAGTATAAAAATGATTAATTGGATATACTAGCGAATAGAGAGAGACAGAGCCATAATCTAATGATCATTTCTGGATGTGGAATGATACTGAATATGGTATTCTGACTCATAACATTAAATTTAATAACATTGGGCATATAATAATAATTCATAGACTGGAATATTTTCACAAAATATTAATGTTTAAAATTGGATTATATATCAAATAGGTTAAAAGTGTTATAAAACCTAAACTAAACTTGAAAGAATATTTGGGATATAATTCTTCTTATTAAAAAAATGGTGATCTTACATCGTGAACTCTTCTATTTATAAGACATTTTAACCACCTAACACACATGCGATCACTCATCTATATATGTTATTGTGTTAGGTAAACCCAACCAATAACCCATCTACTCATTCTCAAGTTAGGTAAACCTAACCAATAACTATCTACTCATTCTTGTGTTAGGTAAAACCTAACCAATAACTATCTACCTCATTCTTGTGTTAGGTAAACCTAACCAATCCATATGTATAATAACTATGAAATGGTGCGCCTACAATTAGTGAGACACCATATTATTTCTATCTTTTATAACACTCCCCTTGGTGCCACATAATCGTCTCTTTTACGGCTTTAAACGCATTTGGTGTTGCCTCGTTAAAACCTTATCGGGAAAAACTCGGTGGGATAAAAACCACGATAAGGAAAAAGAGTCTGCTGAATCGTCTGCGCCCCTCATTTAACACATGAGCTCTTCCTCATAAATTTCTTAGATGTCGCATTCCAATCTCGTGGACACGCTTCGAAAGATATAGTAGGAAGTGCCTTTGTGAAAAGATCCGCAACATTGTTGCTTGATTGAATATCTTGGATGTTGATTTCTTTGCTCTTGTCGAGATCTTGGGTGAATTGGAAAAATTTTGGAGGATATGTTTGGTTCTATCACTTTTGATATAACCTCCTTTATTCGAAGCGATACACGCCGCATTGTCTTCAAATATGATTGTTGGTTCTTTGTTGGTCGATAAGCCACAAGTTGTTAAAATGTGGTGCGTCATTGACCTTAACCATACACATTCTCGACTTGCTTCACGAAGTCAATGATTTCAAAGATGATTTGAAGAAGTAGAACAAGTGTTTGTTTATGTGAACGCCAAGAAATTGCAAAGTGCCTCCATACGTAAATACATAACCGTTTGGGATCCGCTTTACGGATCCGATAAGTAACCTGCAGATCCAGATAACCAACCAAAACTTGTTTTGCATTTTAGTGTAAAATAATCCCAAATCAATTGTACCTCAAGATAACTAATAGATGTTTAATTCCATTCCAAAGCCTTTTCAGAGAGATGAACTAAATCTTGCTAATAGATTAACGAAAAGCTATATCGTCTAAGACAATTAGCAAGATACACGGAGCTCCTATCGCACTTAGATATGGCGTTTGAATTAAGAACTTCTTCGCTTTTCTTCAAGTAAAATGGATCTTTCTCAACATTAAGCGATCTACCAACCATTGGTGTATTTAATGGAGTTGCTTTATCCATATTAAAACGCCTCAATACCTTTTCTCAGATATGTCGATTGATGCATTGAAGATTCCGCTTGTCTATGTTCAATTTGCGACCAAGACAATATTTAGTTTTTCCAAGATCTTTCATTTCAAATTCTTCTTTAAGTACACCTTTGTTTCTTGGATTTCTTTAGCGAAGCACTAATGATATTCAAATCGTCAACATGTAGGCGATATAATCACATATCCGGATGTTGTTTTCTTTATAAAATGCAAGGGCAAATAGACTATTTACATATCCTTTCTTTGATAGATACTCGCTTAAACGATTGTACCATGCGTCGTCAGTTGCTTTAGTCCATATAAGGATCTTTGCAATTTGATCGAATACATTTCCTTTGGTTGTGATTTTAATGTTTGTAGGCATTTTGAATCCTTCGAGGATTTTCATGTAAATATCACTATCGTGATCCGCATGTAAGTCAGAATAACATCCATAAGACGATTTCCAGCTTCAAGAACCATTAAGTCGATTAAATATCTAAACGTAATTGTATCCATAACAGAGAGTATGTTTGTTCATAGTCAATTCCGGGTCTTTGAGAAAAACCTCAGTGCAACAAGTCGAGCTTTGATCTCACAATCTCATTTTCTCATTTCGCTTTCGAACAAAAACCCATTTGTAACCTCATGAGCTTTACACTTTTGGGTGTAAGGACAATAGGTCCAAACACATTACGCTTGTTAAGAGAATTTAATTCAACTTCATAGATCTTTCCATTGAACCCAATCATGTCTATTTTGACATTCAATGATAGATCTTGGTTCGGATCTTCATTTTCATTGATGATATCACATGCTATAGCATAAGAAAATATTTCATCAATCTCTTTCATATCATTCCTGCCCATAATTCTTTTGTGTGAATATAATTAATTGCGATTTCTTGATTAATGTCGGTTTGTGTCTCTTCCGGGACACTATCCTCATCTTGTGTTTCTAGAGGAACACTTTTATCTATCTTGGGGTCATTAATCATATTTGCTCCTTTTCTTTTCGAGATTTTATCTTTAAAACCGATTGGTTTACCACGCTTCATCGTGTTGTAGATTCATAGTGACCATGTTCTCGATTGTCCTTTGGGATTTCAATCCGAAAGCGGGAGCATTTATACCGGTATAAATGATTTAGTCACTCTTTTGTATCCGTGAAAGATCTCGTAATTGATTTGCAATTCTTTGCAAATGCACAATTCTTTTGCACTTCGCTTCGCATTGTTTTGTCGTTGATCAAGATATGATAATGATGGTTCACACCATGTAATTTCTTTCATCACCGTTTATTATCTCCCTAATGTCGGAAAGTATTTTCATCAAAATGACAATCAAAGAAAACGTCTTTGTAAATATATCACCCGTTTGAGGTTCAAGATATCTAATAATAGATTTACTTTCATAGCCATATATATCCCCAATCTTCTTTGAGGTCCCATTTTACTACGTTGTGGTGGTGCAATAGCACATATACCGCATAACCAAAATTCTCAAATGGGAGATATTTGGCTCTTGACCAAATGCAAGTTGTAGGGGAGTATGTATGATATGTACTTGGTCGGATGCTAATTAATGCCTCGGCATGTAAAATTGCATGACCCCATACTGAAATTGAAGCTTTGTTCTCATCATCAATGGTCTAGCAATAAGTCAAGGCGTTTAATTAAAGATTCAGCTAAACCATTTTGAGTATGCACATGAGCAACAGGATGCTCGACCATAATCCCATTGACATACAATAGTCATTGAAAGTTTGGGATGTGAATTCACCAAGATTATCTAGTCGACTTTCTTTATTGTATAGTCGAAATTGTGCTCGTAATTTAATAATTTGTGCAAGAAATCTTGAAAATGCCATATTACGAGTTGATAGTAGACAAACGTGAGACCATCTGCTGGAGGCATCTATCAATACCATAAAATATCGAAATGGTCCACATGGTGGATGAATGGGTCCACATATATCACCTTGAATACGCTCAAGAAAAGTAGGTGATTCCAATTTTATTTTAGCCGGTGATGGCCTTATGATCAGTTTTCCAAGAGAACAAGATGTACATGGACTCTTATTTATTTGAGTAATCATTTTGTTACTCAATGGATGTCCATGTGTATTCTCAATTATTTGTCGCATCATTGTTGATCCCGGATGACCCAGACGATCATGCCAAATAGAGATTATTGAAGGATCAATGTGTTTTGCTTTAACTACCATATTAGATTCCATCACATTTATATATGTATAATGCAATCCAATAGGGAGCATTGGTAGTTTTTCCAATATGTTTATCTTTCCCGATTGATGTGTTGTAAGATACATATATTTCATATTTCCTCGATTCTTGATGAGTATCATATTTATGAGAATATATATCATTAAAACTCAACAAATTTCTTTTAGACTTTGGCGCAAAATCATGTATTGAGAACTTTGTGCCATTTGGTAATGTGAACTTGGCCTTGCAATTCCTTCAATCAAGTCTATAGGACCGATATTGTGTTCACAATTGTTTTGTTGGTTTTAATTACGAAAAGAACCTTTATCTTCGTGATAGTGTGCGTTGTGCCACTATCTGGTATGCATAAATTATCATAATTTGCCGCTCCTCTTACAGTAATCGATCCATATCAAAACTTCGCATAAAATAAATAATTTAATGAGAAAATTGCAAAATAAAGAGAAAGAGATGTTATGTTAACTTAAAACAATCAGAATTGAAACTAGTAACATAACAAAACATAACAAGCAATTGAAATCGAGTGATATAATAAGCATAATAATACTTAATGAAACATAAGTACATTATTTTAATTGCTCGCCACCAACAATGTCCCGATCCACAAAATCATCAAGAAAATCCAAGCATTCGGATATGTAGAGTCATCTCAAGGATTATGACTCTTAATGAAATCAAAATCAAAAGTACCAAAGTCGGTTGAATCACCTAAAGGGTGTTGTTCAAGAAAATTCACTTCCTTTTCTTTCCCTTTAAGGATGCTTTGTATAACGACATAGATGTTCGTGAACTCGACAAACTTTAGCCCAATGTCCTTTTGTACCACATCTAAGGCAAGAATCTCCTCAAGTCCTATAAGAACTTCCATGAACATCATTAATATGGTGCTTGTTATTGTGGTGGCTCGTATTTCTTTGAAGAGAGTTATATGGATAACTTCCTCGCCACGCCCACGACCACGACCACGAATGTAATTACGACCATGGCCACGACCACGGCCATGACCGCGACCACGACTAGGCCCATGATGATTTTTTCTTTCATTTCAATTGCAATATTTGCTTCGAAATGCTTGCCGCCAAGAGGGCGGGATTGATGATTTTCATCAAAAGTTCATTATTCTTCTCTGCCACAAGGAGGCATGAAATCGTCGAGTATTTTTAAATCCACGACTCGATATTGTTGTTGCAATGTTACATTTGCTCGCGTGGAAGGTAGAGTATGTTTTTCTAACATATCTTCCTCGGTGATTGTTTGCCCACAAAATTATAGTTGTGAGACAATTCTAAACATACCGAGTTATACTCATTGACCTTTTAAAATCTTGGGCGTAAAGCGCTCCATTCATCACGAAGCGGAGTAAAACTTCCTTTTGATGGTCATATCTTTCTTGTAAATTTTTCCACAAATGACTTGGATCTTTAATTGTGAGGTATTCTCTTTTTAATCCCTCATCAAGATGACGACGAATGAAGATCATCGCTTTGGCTTTATCTTGTTTTGATGTTGTATTATTTTCTTTAATGGTATCTAAAAGATCCATTGATTCAAGATGCATTTCGACATCAATCATCCATGGCATATAATTATTGCCCGCAACATCAAGAGCAAATAACTCAATTTTGGCAAGATTGGACATGTTGGCAACTATTATACAATAGAGAGAAATAATTAAGACAGTTATTCAAATCGATATTACATTAAATAAATCACATGCCTTGCTCAAATGCTATGCCAAGAAGCAACATAGGGATCATAATACATGGTATTACTAAGAGAAAATATATGCGAAGTGCATTATCTAGCTCTATATTAAGAGTGAAACAAAAATATATAATGATCATAATTATACAAAAAAATGAAATAGCGGACAACATTTGAAAATTTTGTTTTTGTAAGAAATTTGAGGTACGAGAGGTAAGAGATAGGGATGAAGTAAATTATGAAGAAGTGATATCTATTTATAGAAAAAAAAATTGTTACCGTTACCTAGCCGTTACCTAGCCGTTATAAAGTTACCGTTATGTTTTTTTTTTTACCGTTATATATATATAGCCGTTATACTTTTTATTTTTTATTTTTATTTTTTTGTTAACATTGATGATGTATACTATACAATAAATTACGTATTTAGAGGTGGTAATAACTTTTCATTATTAAAAGAAGGTAAAATAGTGAGTCGTCTATAATTTGTTTAATCATATCATAAGTAGAATTAATGTAGATAAAAAGAAGAACTTTATTTTAACAACATCGTAACTAGGATAAATAAACGGAAGAACTTACGTTTGTTTGATGTATGTAAACCGAAGAACGTTTGTATGATGTAGGTAGACGGAAGAACCTTATGATTGCTTGATGTTGATAAGCCGAATTTAGAAACGAGAGCTTCGTGCTGATAACGTGTTATAAAACCGAAACTAAACTTGAAAGAATATTTGGGAGAGGAGAATTCTTCTTATGAAAAATTGGTGTATCTTACATCAAGTGAACTCTTCTATTTATAGTACATTTTAACCACCTAACACACATGTGATCACCTACTCCATATATGTTATTGTGTTAGGTAAAACCTAACCAATAACCCATCTACCTCATTCTTGTGTTAGGTAAAACCTAACCAATAACTATCTACCTCATTCTTGTGTTAGGTAAAACCTAACCAATAACTATCTACCTCATTCTTGTGTTAGGTAAAACCTAACCAATCCATATGTACAATAACTATGAAATGGTGCGCCTACAATTAATGGTACACCATATTATTTCTATCTTTTATAACAAAAGAAAGATTTAAAATTTAAAAATCAACCGATATTAAATTATTATAAAATCGATATATAATAAGTAAGAAGTAAAATTATAAAATAAGTAAAAATAAAATATTTTACTAAAATAAAATAATATACCAATTTCTATTAATGTATAATGAACTAATAATAAATCAAATATAATAATTCAAACAAATTTGAGTAATAATTAGAATCAAAATTGTATTTTTAAGGAGGTCAGGTCTCATCGGATCTAAAATTCATAAACCACATTTTCATATAAAGTATTTACATCAATTTTACTGCATTAAAAATTATAAATTAGTGATATATGAAATTATTCTCTATTATAAATTTGTACTACATTATACTTTTAATGTTAAATATAATCCAAATAAGATATCAATTGGCTATTAGTAGATGTTTTAACTTATTTATTATAACAAATGTATTTGCTTCATAAATTGTCTATAATCAAGATCAAGCAAAAGTTCTTTTCTTTAATCAAAATTTAGTGTGGTAAATATTATTAAGATTAACTGGATCATACTTTGTTTCTTATTAAACACTCTAAATACATAATAGAAAAATTATAAAGTCAATAATAAGAACAAAATAATGAAAAATAAAAACAATAAAAATATGTTCTTCATTCTTAAATTATAAGTAGCATAAAAAGTCGTTAAGTCTTGATGTTTGATAGGTGTAATTTATACTATATTTTGATAAATATTTTTATGTATTTTTAGGTGTTTATTAAATAATTATCATATGTATAGGCTTAGAATTGTGTTAATGTGAATATTTGTTTATATTATAAGTGTTTGTGTGGTTTAGAGCATGATTTTGATCTTAACTTTATGCTTAATGAGGTGTTTGTTAGTGGTGACAATCAAATTATCGAAGAACAAAGAATTTGGACATGCATGGAGCTTCATGGGCAGGGTCACGATTGTGATTGAGAAGAATTCTCCAGAGTTACAATCATAATAGAGAGAAAATTTTTAAAGTCACGATCATGACACCTAAATGTGACTTTTTCCATTTATTTTAGGGCTTTTAGGCATTTTTGGAGCCGATCAAAGGGAGAATCCTAGTTACACCCCCAAAACTCTAAGATACTATTTAAGAACATTAAAAACACTAAAAAAGGTAGCAGCCAACATACCAAAGTGGATCAAACGTGAGAAATTAAGAAGAACATCTAGAAATTCTAGCTTCTTAGATCAAGCTCCGAGCAGAGTTTTTTTTTTCCTTTTGTTATTGCCATCAAACTTGATTTATAGACTAAATTCGCATGTGTTTATTATGCTCATGAGTTTCTAAACTCCATATTAGGGTTTATTTCGAATTTATTTTGTGACTGATATAATTATTGACTCAATACATATTCTATTATTATGATAATTGTGCATGCTCATACTTTGATAACAAATTGAGAGAGTGAGTTAAAAGTAGTCAGATTAGGTTGTACAACAAGAGTTAGTAATTTAATATATCCCACAGCTATTAGATTAATAATCATTCAAACAGAGATCTTGTGTGAGACAATAATTTTCCAATAGATAACTTTAGATCTAATTAAAAAAGTTAGCAAAGTTTTATGAATTAAGAGGTTAAATTCTGAAATTTTCATATTCAATTAAGGTTAATTTATGAGGTCTTAAGAGAGAGTAAACATTACCTTAGGAAATTTAGGAGCGACACATAATTGGATCAATCATAGTCAAGGAAATAAAAAAATGAAAGAATAAATCTTAAACATTCATCCTTGATAAATCCCTAAATTACTTTGGCAACTCACTTGTTATTTGCTTATTTGTTTGATTTATTAACTATTTTAATTTTTGTTATTATTTTCATTCAAATCACCATTCTAATACCTTAGACAAAGTTAGGTTCAATTAGGTTTATCTATTTCCTCGTGGGCTCGATACCTTTTGATACTACAAGATACGATCTGTTGGACCCCGAACTTTTGATGAAAATTAGAAATATTAAAATGAATTTAAGTAAGAAAGAAATTGGTGAGAAAATGTTGAGTTTAAGGAAATTTGATAAAATTATAAATTTTGAGGACTTTGATATTTGAGTGAACTTATATGGATTATATGAAAAATTGTAAAAAAAGTTTGACTTTTTGGCCTTTGAGGGTTGACTTTTGATTTAGGCAAAATTTGATAAAATGGTCTTTTGGAAACTTGTAGATTATGTCAAGAGCTTTCCGTAGCCATAAAGTTTGATATTTTTCGATATCGGAAGTGGAAGTTATGATCAGTCAAAGTTAAGTATGAAATTTGTTTGAAGTTTGACTTTTGTGGTTGACAGTTGACTTTTTAATTGAGGCAAAATCTGAGAAAATGATCTACATGAAACTTGTAGCCTCTGTCGAGAGCTTTTCGTAGACATAAAGCTTGCTATTTTTCGATGTCGGGATTGAGAGTTATGATTTTCTGAAGTTAAGTGATCTAGCTTTGTTTTGTATAAATGACCTAAGTGTATATTTGCATGTGCTATATTTCGAGGCCACTCGTCGTATGGATTTAATCTGAATTGAAATAAGTGGTCTTAATGAAAGTTGGAGCTTGTATTTCGATCTTTCCGACGCCATAAAGTATGTAATTTTTCGATATCGTATTAGAGATACGATCTTTGAAAAATTCAGGTATAAGTAAGTATTTGAAGTCTTGTAACTTGGTTTGAACTTCGACCCTTTTGTAATCTTTTGCTTATACATCCTTCGTCCGACATCCGATTGATTTGATTCTTGAAGCGTTGGATTCCTAAGACAATTACGTTCATTTTTATGAAGAATTATGATTTTTAGGAGATTAAATGGAAAGAGATTGATTGAACCAAAGTAAGAGATGAGTTATAGGTTATAAGTTGGATAATTTTCTGAACATGGTTCAGTATTTTGCGATTTTCGAGAGATGTACAACTCCGATTGAGTTGATTCTTGAGGGAAAATAAAGTTAAGATATAGGGATACAACTCTTGTGAAGGGATTGAAATTTAATTTCATCCCTAAGATTGTCAAATTCTGTATTGAAGTTATGTTAATGTTCAGTTTCGGATTTTGTGCAGGTCAGTTAGTAATTCGGCCATAACTTCTTCGTTTTAGATCCAAATTGAGCGCCGTCAGTAGCGTTGGATTCGTAAGATCGAGAGGAACAATTTTCATGAAAAAAGTTTGTCTAAATTATTTCGTTTAGTTGCTCGAAATCAGGTCGCAATGTATCAGTTTTTCAAATTCCTGCAGGGGCAATTTTGGAAATAAGCAAACAAGTGAGGGCATAAGGGTCATTTTGGCACCATTTTAAGTGACATGGTAAAACTCACTTGGGACTGTCGTATTAAGCATCTGGAATGCATGAAATAAGCAGCAAAACAAGAAAGAAAATAAGAGAGAAATAAAAGAAAGAAAAGATGAAGAAGAGAGAAGAGAAGAGAAACTTGCATGGAGGTTGAAGGAGAAGAAGATGAAGGGGAAAAAAAGAAAGCTAATTTGGTTTTGATGGTTTCAAAAGGGACTTTGATGCTATTTCAAGAGGAAGAGATAGAAGAAGAAGGAAAGCTTGTCTTGGAGCTAAAAAAATAACGAAAATGAAGGAGAAAAAGGTAAGAGAGAGAAAGTTTTGATTTTGAAATTTTGATGAGTTTGTTGGTTGATTTGGCTTGGAAAGGTTATGAAGTTAAGTTTTCTAAAGTTTATTGAAGAGATTAGACTATGGTTATGTTGATTTAATGAATGTGGGGTTTATGCCTATGAGGTTTTAGTAAGATTTTTGGTTAAGTGACTTAAGGTTTATATGGATTTGTGATTTATGAAGTTATTTATGGTGTTTATGCCTTAAGTGAGGTTTCATTTTGGATTTGATGAATTAGGGATTTATGTTAAGTTTGTAGATTTGGGGATGTTGGAAATTGTTAAGGTAGATAGTTTGGATATATGTGTGATTAGTGTTTGCTTAAGTTAATTGTGAGGATTTTGATTTTTATGATATTAAATATGGATGATTATGGCTTAGGTATTTTAAAGTTGAGGAAAGAAGAAGGATTTCGGAAAAGTAAAGCTTTGGACAAGATGTTAGCATCGATTCGAGGTGGGTAACGTATTTGTATTTCGAATTTTAAGCTTTGTACAAGTTTGTAAAAAATCAAGAATGAAAATGTTTTTGGAAAATTGTTGTTATGAAAATTGTTGCAAGTATTGATTTTGAAGGTTTAATTAAAAAAAAGCGATGTTATATGATATTTGAAATAAGTTAAGGAATTTATGTTTTTGAAGAACCAAGAAGAGAAAAGATTTCGAAAATTTGTTTAAGAAATTGTTATTCATGACGTTTGAATTACTCAAAGAAATTGTTTTGTTCGGACAAAGCAAACAAGATGATTTAATTGATTACATTCATCGCTTTTGAATGTTTTGAGAAAGAATGAAATAGTTGGTAATTTAACTGTTTGATAAAATGATTTCTTATGACAAGATTTGTACTTTTGATATTTGATATTTGAGAAATCCTTGGGTTAGAATGATGGACGTTAATGCTTTGGAATTTTATAAAACCACGGTTTATGAAAGTGTTTGAAAAACTAGGATTTCGAAAGCTTTGAAAATGTTAGAAAACTATCGCTATAAAAGTGTTTGACAATTTATGATTCCCAAGATTTTTAAAGTGTTTATAAATTATAGTTTATATTAAAAAAGGGTTTGAAAACCTTGATTTAGAATAAACTTGGAAGTGTTTAGAAAGTATTCTTTACATGAATGATTAAAGATTTTGATTTCAAAATGCATTTGAAATCGTAGAAAATATGGTTTATGCGAATGTTTAAAGTTTATGATTTCCAATTACCTTGAATTAGTTATAAACTCTTGTTTATGAAAATGTTTAAAATCTTAATCTCCGTTGAGTACATTCCTTGCTTTCGAATTTCTGAGAAATTGTTATATATTCAATGATTTTGGAATTCCAATTATTAATTTGAATGCTTCAAATGCTTAAATTCCTTGATTTTGTACTGAATGGAGAAAATGTTTTGCAAATTTATTGTGTATGTTTTCAAAAAATCAAGAAAAGAAGAAGGTTTCGAAAATAGTTAAAATGATTCGATTTATTATTTTGAATGATGGTTTGGTTGATTTGAAATTTTGATTTCTGAATGATTTCGAGAAGGTGGAAGAAAGAAAGTATCGAATTTTGGTATTGATTTCAAATGGTTTGGAAAATTGTTCCAAGTTCTACGTGTTTGAAAAGTTGGAAAATCATGATTTCTGACTATTTTGGAAAATAGGGAAATCTATGATTGCCAAATGTTTTTAGAAATTAATTATAAAATATTGTTTATGTAACTGTTTGATTTTCGTTCGATGAAATTCTTTGCTTTGGGAATAACTTTAGAAATTTTGTTATATGTTCAATGATATGAGAGATTGAAACTTTCAATTTCGAAAGTTTTTAAAGGTTTTAAATATTGATAGATTTCGAGCATGTCCGAATTACGAAAATTATTACAAAAGTTAGATTTATTGTTTCTAAAGATTTTTGAAAATTGAATGAAGAAATTGTTATTCAAGATATTCGAAAATTTTAGAGATTGTTATTATGTCTTGGAAAATCAAGGAGAGAAATGTTTTGGAAATCGATTTAAGAAATTAAAATGATTAGTGATTTTATTGTTTTAAATAAAAGGTGAAAATCGTGGTTTAAATTTTGGATGGGACATGTGTATTGTATGTTTCAAAGGAATTGATAAAGTTGTTATCTATTTTGTGTCGCATACTTTAATTATGCATAGTTACAAACCGAATATGATTGTGAATCGGTATAAAAGTGATTGATGAATTGTGATGGTATTTGATTTTGTTATGTGAATTATGTGAAATTATGAATGATAATGTGAGACGATATGAAAATCAAGTTTTCGAAATGTGCCTCAAGGCAATATGATTTTCGAGTTTGATATATGTTATGTGGGTTTGGTAAGGTCCCCTCCGATGAGTCAGTGCACTGGTTTCCCTCTGATAGCCTTCTCCCGGCTGCCCGCTAGTGGCATAGGAGTTTCGATTTCGGACTCCCCTCTGTTCACGGCTGCACACGATCGCTATGCGGGAATGTGCAGTACGTCATGTTAGGACCGACCCAAACCATTTAATGTGTTATGTGTTTGGTGTTGGATGCCGTGGTATAACCCACAAACACAAGCCGCAGTATAACCTGCAAACACCTACGGGTGGGGTGTGGGTTCCAACTTCAAACCAATGATGTGTTAGATGATCTTGCTCTGTTTGTATGTGATATTCTATGATGTGATACATTCATGTTTGAAATGGTGCATAATTTGTGAAAAGTTTGAGAATTTGAGAAATAATGGTTAATTTTCAATCACGAAATTTCGCAAATGCTTTTATGAGGATTTTAAAATAAATGAAGATGATGAGAAAAATCTTAGAAAATATTGACGAAGGTTTATAAATTTCCGAATGGGAAAGATTTGAAAAGTTTGAAAAGAAAATTTTCGCTTATGTTTCATTTATACGTATGTTACCCACTGAGCTGTCAAGCTCACCCCACCTCTCATCCCCATCTCCAGGTTTCCAAGCAGGAGATTGGATGAAGACAGTCCAGTCATCAGTTCTGCATGTGTCAGTAATAGGGTTCGTTGAGATTGTGGTTTTTGGTTTGATATCGTGGATTGAAAATGTCACTTTGCTATTGATGATGTATTTGAGTTAAGTTATGAAATTGAATTTATGTATGATAGTGGAATTGGATTATTTAAGTAGATCATGTTAGTTTATATGAATATGATTGAATTGTATTCGAATTGAAGTATGTATGATGGATTGAGATTATGAAGTGCTTAGATATAGATGTGTGTTGCTGCCGGTGTTTGGATTCCGGACGGGGAGTCCGATGACTTTGTGTGATTGGATTTGGTTTATAGAAGTGTATTTTTGCCTTTGTAGATTTTTGGGCTATCAAAATACAGTCGTTATGCTGCCCGATTTTTGGTAAAAATCGGGTTAAGATAAGAATAAGAATAAAAAAATTAGTTTGGTAAAGATGAGATTTGTGTGATTAAGACAAATTATATGAATTTAGTGTTATATGAGGATAAATTTCCAAAAAGGAAATTGTATGGATTGATTATGATTTGAATGTGATTGAGTAAAGGGAAAAGGAATGAATAAGAAAATAAAAAGAAAGAAAGAAAAAAAAACTATACCGGTTTCGGATGGTTAGTCTAGGTTATCCAACGCATCTCGTTTCGTTTCTCGACCAATCTTCGTTACCGGATGTCGGACACTTGATTTTGATTAGCTTCGATGTGTATTTCGTTTTGAGACGTTCCGAGTTTTCTGTTTGCTCCGATTCCACACTTTGTTTCGCTTTTCGTTCTTTTTCGTTTCCGTTTTCCAGTTGGGATCCGGTTCCCGGATTGGGTCCCAACACAATCCATATACTTATGAATATTGAGAGTTTTATTAGATATAAAACTTGTTCAACAAGTTTTTGATGCTATTATCGAGGATTTAGCATTAAAATGATTTGAATTCCTTTGATTTAAGGAACTATTATCCTTTCTTGTGTGATTGAGGTACCCAATCTTAAGAAGCATAAAAAAAACAAAAAAGGAATTTTGGACACAAAGTATAAGACACATCAATCTAGACATCATAAGGAAAAAAAAAAGAGGAATCTGAAGATTTAAACACCAAGAAGAGATAGAAGGAAAATAATGGAGGAATATATCATGGAGAGCAAAGAACCCTTATAGACTTCATGAAGCCAAGGTTTAATGCTTATCTTCAAGGAATTATACGACCACCATTGCAAGCGACACACAATTTGTTTGAAGGAATGGAGAATAATGGTTGTCTTTAAACATCGGAATGAAGTAGATAGAAGTCAATTTTGTTAAGTCAAAATGACTTTACATAAATATGATTTTGATGTATAACAAAAAGAGATCAAATACAAATAAAAACAAAACAGACGAAGTCGGACACAGACGAACTCAGACACAGACGAAGTTGAAATAACTGAAGTCGAACACAGACGAACTCAGATACAGACGAAGTTGAAATAACTGAAGTCGGACACAGACAAATTAAGTCAACACAGACGAAGTTGAAACAGTTAAAGTCAACACAGACGAAGACGACACAGACAATGAAAGACGCAGACGCAGACGCAGATGCAAAACAAACGCAGACGCAAACGCAGATGCAAAGCAGACGCAGACGCAAACGCAAACGCAAATACAAAAGCAGACGCAGACGCAAATGCAGAAAAGAAGAAGACGCAAGAGTCAGTTCGAGTTAGTTACAGAACTCAACTGATTAACCGTTTCTTTCAAGATTCAAGATTCAAGAATCAAGAAGCAGTTAGAGATGAAAGCTATAAATACAAGTCGAAGTCGAAGATTGCAAAGTTACGAAAAGTTACACAAAACAGTTACACAAAAAACTTACAGATACCTACACAAAATAGCGAGAAAAATTACTACGTGAAAAAGTTATTTAGCTGAGTGCTATTTTTCTGTAACAAAGTGTTCAAATATCTTTCTGAGAAGAAAAGTTGTACAGATAACCTACAGAGGCTAAGTGTGAAAGAATACTGGACGTAGCCCACGGTTTGAGGTGAACCAGGATAAATCTTTGTGTCTACCACTCTTACTCTCTATCTCTATTTCAGTTTCAAATTTTATCATTACTTACTTTTTATATACATAGTATTGAAAAGTTTGATTAATCAGAATCTATAAAAATTCTGTAAAGAATTTTATTTCTAACAAATAGTTCTGAAAATATTTATAAAAAAGGGGAATACACAATTCAACCCCCCTTCTTGTGCATTCTAATATCGTTTTCTAAGTGCTGTATTAACGTGTGATTTCCTTCAATTGGTATCAGAGCAAGGTTTCCAAGAATCACTTTGGTGAAGTGTGGATTAAAGATAATGGCGGAGTCACATGTATACATCGCTGAAGGAGCCTCAGTCACTAGACCTCCAGCATTCAACGGAGAAGACTATCACTACTGGAAAGATAGGATGCGGTTATTCATCGAATCTACTCATGTCAACCTTTGGGACGTAATAGAGAATGGATCTTATACACCTGTAGATGAAGAAGGAAATTCTATTCCACGGAACAGATGGACGGCTGATCAGAAAGCAAGAATACAGCTAAATTCAAAGGCAAAATTTTTCTTGACGTGTGCCCTAAGCAGGAGCGAGTACGATAAAGTGCACGGTTGGGACACTGCAAAAGAGATATGGGACACATTGTCCATTGCTCACGAAGGCGCAAGCCAAGTTAAAGAATCCAAGATAAGTATTCTTATGCATCAATATGAACTTTTCAGGATGGAAGATGAAGAATCTATTGATCAAATGTTTGGAAGATTTCAAACAATTGTCAATGGATTGAAAGCTCTTGGAAGGACATACAACAATCAAGATCATGTTCGAAAGATTCTAAGAAGTCTTCCTAAGATATGGAGACCTAAAGTTCTGCGGTCTGAAGCCAAAGACTTGGCGTGTTAAAATTTGGATGAGTTGCTAGAATCTTTGAAGATTCATGAATTTGAACTCAACGCTGAAGACAAGCCCAAGCGGGACAAGTCGATAGCACTGAAGGCCGAACAGAAGAATCATAAGACTCAGAGAAGGAGGAAGTCATCAAAAGAGTTGAAAATTGAAGAATCAAAGGATGACAACTCCAGCCAATCAGAATCAGAGTCAAGTGATGAAGATGAAGAATTATCTTTCATCTCCAGAAAGATAAGACGCATGTGGAAGAAGAAGCCCAGAGGGAACCAGACATTCAGAAAGAATGGGAAAGATGAAGTTAAACCAGAGAAGTCTTCTATTAATAGTTACGAGTGCAATCAGCCTGGACACTATAAGTCCGAATGTCCTACTCTCAAGAAGAAACCAAAGAAGAGTAGAGAAGGCAAGAAAAGCATGATGGCAACTTGGGAGGACCTAGATTCATCTGAATCGAGATCTGAGTTCGAGCCATCGAACATCGAACATCGCACGATGGCCGAGGAAGATAGTGATGAGGAGGTAAAATCTGACTACGATAATTTGCATGATGCATACTCAGAACTATTAGAAGATTCTCATGCTATTCTGAAACAGTACAAGCTGTTAAAGAAAAAGTATGTAGAAAATATTAGACATACTGAGGTAATAGAGAGAGAAAATATTTGTTTAAAGAAACAATTAGAAGATAAAAGGAAAGTTTGTAGACAGATCAGAAGAGATAAATCAACTTAAACTAAGGATTGAGAATTTATCAGCTGATTTAGCTACTTTCACAGAAAGTACAAAAAAAATGAATGAAATGCTTGGAAAATGTAGACATCCGAGTGATAATACTGGATTAGGGTTTACAAGAAACAAGACTCAGTCTCGTAAAAAATCTGTCTTTCAAAAAGGAAGTTATAAGATAATTCATTTTAATCAACGTCCTAGTTATATGCATGAAAGATCACATCATATGCATACTACTAACCGTAAAGGACCCAAGAAAATTTGGGTACCAAAAAATAAAATAGTTTCTCCCGCAGATATCCTTCCTTGGAAGATCGACAAACACCATTGGTATTTAGGCGGTGGATGCTCGCGACACATGACGGGAAGAAAGTCTATGTTCCTAGACCTTGATTATAAGAAGGAGGATCGGTAACTTTCGGAGACAACCAACAGGCAAAATTATTAGAATCGGAAAATAGGTAACGATTCCTTTGCATGCATAAATAATGTCTTGCTTGTTGATGGTGCGAAGCATAACTTGATTAGCGTCGATCAATTGTGTGATTCGGTTTCACGGTTACATTCAATCAAAATCTTTGCAAGTCGAAACAAAGATGGGTCTATACTTTTCTCTGCAAGAAAGAAACAATCTTTACAAAATCAATTTAGAAGATTTTCAAAGTCAAAATATTTCATGTTTTCTATCTTCTGAACAAGAAAGACTAATCTGGCATAAAAAGCTAGGTCATGTCTCTTTGAAACATATTTCAAAATTAGTAAAACATGATTTGGTAAGAGGTTTGCCAAAGATAAGTTTTGACAAAGAATTTTTCTGTGAAAAATGTTTGAAAGGAAAACGAGTTAAAACTTCTTTTTTTTTTTCTAAAAGTTTTGTAACCTCATCGAGACCTTTAGAATTGTTACATATGGATTTATTTGGTCCAACAAGGACAATAAGTCTTGGTAGAAAGAAATATGGACTTGTTATTGTTGATGACTTTACTCGATTTTGTTGGATATTATTCTTATCACACAAAGATGAGTCTTTTAAGTGTTTTAGAACCTTATCTAGAAAGTTACAGAATGAAAAAGGAATGTCCATAGCCAGTATCAGGAGTGACCATGGTGGAGAGTTTGAAAATGAGAAGTTTAGAGTATTATGTGAGGAGAATGGAATTTCCCACAACTTCTCGGCCCCTAGAACTCCACAACAGAATGGAGTTGTTGAAAGGAAGAATAGGACGATTCAAGAGATGGTAAGGACCATGCTATGTGAGATGAATCTTCCTAAGTATTTACAAGGCGGTCGTGAATACAGCATGCTATATTCAGAATAGAATTCTGTTGCGACCCATGTTGAAGAAGACTCCTTATGAGTTATGGATGGAAGAAGACCAAGCATATCTTACTTTCATCCATTCGGGTGCAAATGTTCCATTCTGAATACGAAAGAGCTGTTGGATAAATTCGATTCGAAGACCTATCTAGGAATCTTTCTAGGCTACTCATCATCGTCTAAGGCATTTCGAGTTTACAACCTTACTTCAAAGACTATTGAAGAGACCATCCATGTCAAGTTTGATGATAGCTCTCAACCTCATAAGGAAGATGACATGGAGAATGAAGGTCCTTCAAAGAACTCAGATGATACCTCAGAAACTCCTTCATCAAACACTCATGAGAACAAAATTGAGGATATTCCAGAATCTATTGAACTAAGACGAAATTGGAAGTATAAAAATTCTCATCCAGAAGAGTTAATTATCGGTGAGACCTCAGAAGGAGTTAGGACAAGGTCCAGATTCGGAAGAGAAATGTAGCTTTTATCTCTGAAGTAGAGCCTAAGAAGGTTGAGGAAGCTCTTCAAGACGAAGCTTG
Organism: Erythroxylum novogranatense; assembly: GCA_029891385.1. Taxonomy (NCBI): domain Eukaryota; kingdom Viridiplantae; phylum Streptophyta; class Magnoliopsida; order Malpighiales; family Erythroxylaceae; genus Erythroxylum; species Erythroxylum novogranatense. Next base: position 369,431 of record JAIWQS010000235.1, on the reverse strand, counting down.
GGTGTTAGCCATGCAAGAGGAGCTGAATCAATTTACTAGGAATAACGTCTGGTCCTTAGTTCCTAAACCACATAAGAAATCCATTATAGGAACCAGATGGGTTTTTAAGAATAAGTTAGACGAATCAGGAAGAGTAAGTAGAAATAAGGCTAGATTAGTAGCACAAGGATATAATCAGCAAGAAGGAATAGACTACAATGAAACATATGCTCCAGTAGCAAGACTTGAAGCTATAAGGATTTTATTGGCATATGCGATCTGTCATGATATAAAGTTGTTTCAGATGGATGTGAAGAGTGCATTTCTGAATGGCTTTATAGATGAAGAGGTGTATGTGAAACAACCACCTGGCTTTGAAGATGTTAAAAAACGAGACTATGTCTATAGACTTCACAAAGCCTTATATGGTCTGAGGCAAGCTCCTAGAGCTTGGTATGATCGTCTGAGTACCTTCCTAATAGAGAATGGGTTCAGTAGAGGACAAGTTGATAAGACACTCTTTAGGAAGAGTTTTCAGAATGATTTTATCTTAGTACAGATCTCGTTGATGATATCATTTTGGTGCTACTTGAAAAGAGTTGTCTTGAAGTTTGAGAGTCTAATGAAGAAAGAATTTGAAATGAGTATGATGGGTGAGTTAAAGTTCTTTCTTGGGTTGCAAGTTAAGCAAACCGAAGAGAAGATCTTCATTCATCAACAAAAGTATGTGAAAGAGTTGTTGAATAAATTTGATTTGAATAATGTGAAGCCTATGGCAACTTCGATGCATCCTTGAACCTTTTGTCGAAAGATGAACTTGGTAAGAAGGTGGATCAAACCTATATAGAGGATGATTGTTTCTTTCTTGTATCTTATAGCAAGTAGACTCGATATTTTGTTCAGGTGTATGCTTGTGTGCAAGATTCAAGCCGATCCTAGAGTCTCATTTTATTCTTTGTTAAAAGAATTACGAGATATCTCGCAGTACTACCGATCTTTGCTTAATGTTTGAGAAAGGTAAAGATTTCAGGTTAATTGGATATTGCGATGCGGACTATGCTGGAGATAGAATCGAAAGGAAGAGCACAAGTGGAGGATGCCACTTTCTTGGAGGAAATCTAGTCTCCTGGTCAAGCAAGAGACAAAGCTCAATTGCTCTATCAACCGCTGAAGCAGAATATATGTCTGCCGCAAGTTGCTGCTCACAGATGTTGTGGATCAAGTATCAGCTTGAAGACTATTCAGTTCAAAAGGAGGAGATTCCAATCTATTGCGACAACACCAGTGCAATCAATCTATCAAAGAATCCAATTCAACATTCCAGAGTGAAGCATATAGAAGTCAGACATCACTTCCTGAGAGATTATGTTCAGAGGAAAGTGGTGCTTCTACAGTTCATTGAAACAGAACTTCAGTGGGCAGATATCTTCACTAAACCACTGAGTGAAGAACGGTTCCAGAAGATAAGACGCAATCTTAACATGGTTATGTTAAGTGAATGGTCAGGACTAAAGTAACATCAAAACTAACGACGTTAGTTCTGATGAGTTCTGTTGGTAACTTCTCTCACAAGGAAGATTTTTTGAGGGAAAAATCTGATAATATCGAGGTTCTTAATGATTCTAGAACTCACTGGACTATAATCCTACAAGTAGACTGAAGGTGAAATTATAGCAGTCTTTTCATCATCTCCTGACGGGTTCATTTTTGCTTTACCAATTCTCTCAAAATATCTCACTCAAAAAGTTCTCCAGAAGACAGTTTTTGCTCTACACAATGGAAGCAGCTATGATTTATGGAAGACATGTGAACTTTGAATCACTAAGAAGAGACGACATGGATGTAGAACCAGAAATCATAAGAGCTGGTTGGAGGAACTTCTTCCAGACGCAAGAACCTGTATACACCAATGAGGTATATGAGTTTTGGAAGAACGCTCAACTAATAGACAACACCATCGTATCTTACATAGATAGAATATACATTGTTGTGACAAAGGAGCTTATAAAGAAGGTGATCGATTGTCCATCGGTTGGTGAGAAACTGTCTACCAAGGTCGGATGGATGTCCCAAGTCGGTATGAAGGAAAAGATATCAGGAGGCAACTATATGGCACAAATGATTCAAAGGAGAGGAAGACATCTAATTTGATTCCAAAGGCTAGGGTGCTTCACGCAATTTTGTTTAATTGCATTCTACCCAGAGTCGGTTCAAGACATTTGGTGACCACCCTGGATGAACAATGTCTGTTCTACCTATTGAATCGAAATCCCATAGATTTACCCTTCTTGATCCTTCATTATATGATTAAGGGGATAAAGGATTCAACTAGTTATCCTTATGGTATGCTTCTGATGAGGATTTTTAAGGAATCGGTATTAAATGCACCAAGGAAATAGAAGAATTGTTCTGTGAAGAGAAAGATCGATGCACACACAATATGGCGAATGGGTCTGCGAGCACGAGAGACAAAGACCAAGTGACTCTTGAAGGAAGTCAAGAACCGAGGGGAGCGCGATTGAAGACTCCCTCCAAGTTCTCAATCTCCAGATGAGTACCAGATCGCTGCGGATGAACTAAGGAGAGTGTTAGGAAAATCTCTCATAAACAAAGTAGTCCTCATCTCAAAGAAAGCCAATCCCAGAGATAGAACAAAGTTAAGCCAAAAGACGAGGAGAAAGTCTTTTGGCGAAGTCGTGAAGAAAGCAAAGAGATCACCAAGGATTAGGACTCTGAGGCAACAAGAAGAAAAGATTGCCATAGAACAGAGTCGAGAAGAAACCTCTCAATCTTGTGCACCCAGAGCCACAAGATCCTTAGTCTCTATTCTGGAAGAAGATACTGCCAAAAAATCCAAAGAGACTGAGAGGAAGAGAAAATCAAAATTTGAGATAGGAAAATCTCTAGCAAAGAAATCGGTAAGACCGATGAAGGTAAGCAAAGACTAAGAAGGTTAGTCGAAGAAGATCATTTCAAGCTATTTGGAAGTTAGTCAACGAAAAGAAACTATTGATCTTTGTTCGAGAAGAAAGCGAAGCGAAGCGATATCTGATTGAAACCCCTATTGTTCAACAGGAGGAACCAGTGGAAGAAAGCACGGTTCAGGAAACACCTATTGCTCAACAGGAGGAACCAGTAGAGGAAAGCCCGGATCAGGTGACTCCTACTGAAGCACATCAAGAACCAACAGCAGTATCAGATTTAGATGATGATAAACCATGTCTGATGGTATACAACTACCATAAGTTTTTGAGGAAACAAAAGTTGAAGATCAAAATGGTGGAAGTAGTTACCAGACAAAGGACTGTTATTGCAATCGGTGTTCAACCAGTGAAGAAAATAGTGGCTATGGTACAACCTATGGTGATTAATCGTAACACATGGGAGTTACTCAAAGAAGATGAAAAGATCTTCTATGATACTTTGGGATTTGTTGCTACAATGCCATATCCTTCAAAACGTCCCTGCCAACCATGTACTATTTTCCCAATCACAAAGAACACGAGATAATGGTTGCGCGGATATACAGCCAAGATATCCACTAGATTTTACTAGGGGAAGTCAAAATTATTTCACGAAGATGATGCTAGTAATGATCATCCTCGGATCAGTTGCGAAGAAGTGCGAAGAATTGACGAGGCATGCACTCCTGCACGAATCCAGATAAGCGAAATGCATCTATACTAAAAGGAGGAAGACTGTCCAAAGATGGGGAAGAATAAAACAGAACATTTATTGAGTTCCTTTTTGAGAGATTCTACGTATTAGCCCTTTGTCTAATACACTGTCTATACAAATACAAGCATTACCCCTGTAAGGAAGGCGATTCTTGATCTTTTGTTCCTTTTGACTTAAATCTTCCTGAAGCTGAAACGTTCATTCGTCCACCTACCTTTGAGATCAATGAAGACTACATTCCATCTTCTGATGCTTACACTACTTCAATTCCCTTCACTCCTCCATCAGCAGATACTGATCAAGCCTCCTCATCGGTTGATCCACCAGATGAAGTTAGCAGATTACGTGGTGAACTCAACGACATGAAGGAGACGGTGAATGATCTGAAAAAGATGATTGCAGAACTGCTGAAGAACCAAAATTGTTAGTCATTTTTGATTATAACAAATAGGGGGAGAGCAAAAAAAGAAGAAAATGAACAGAAAAGGTGAACAGAAGAGGAGAGGATGTTCAGACAAAGAAGGTGTGACCACAGCAGACGAAGAAAGGAAGAAGATAAGTTTTGTTTTACTTTTGCAACATTTGTAAATTTTGTTTTCTTTTCTTGTATATAATTTGTTATACTAAAAAGGGGAGATTGTTAAGTCAAAATGACTTTACATAATTATGATTTTGATGTATAACAAAAGAGATCAAATCAAAGAAAACAAAATGCAGGCGAAGTCGAACACGATTTAACTCGCACACGCACAAAGTTGAAATAATCTGAAGTCGGACACGAGCGAACTCGAGACCGCAGGCGAAGTTGAAATAGCTCAAGTCGGACACGACAATTAAGTCAACATGACGAAGTTGAAGCAGTTAAAGTCAACACATTTAAGGCGACACGAGACAATGAAAGACGCAGACGCAAATGCAAAAGCGAGGCAGAGGCAGCAGACGCAGATGCAAAGCAAACGCAGACGTAGACGCAGATGCAAAGCAGATGTAGACGCAAACACAAATACAAAAGCAGACGCAGACGCAAAAAAGAAGAAGACGCAAGAGTCAGTTCGAGTTAGTTACAGAACTCAACTGATTAACCGTTTCTTTCAAGATTCAAGATTCAAGATTTAAGAATCAAGAAGCAGTTAGAGATGAAGGCTATAAATACAAGTCGAAATCGAAGATTGCAAAGTTACGGAAAGTTACACAAAACAGTTACACAAAAAACTTACAGATACTTACACAAAATAGAGAGAAAAATTACTACGTGAAAAAGTTATTTAGCTAAGTGCTATTTTTCTGTAACAAAGTGTTCAAATATCTTTCTGAGAAGAAAAGTTGTACAGATAGCCTGCAGAGGCTAAGTGTGAAAGAATACTGGTTGTAGAGACCTGAAGAGGCTCGTGAAAGAATACTTGTAACGATTGAAGAGATAGTGAAATCTCGGAAGAAACTCGAGGATTTGGGCGTAGCCCACGGTTTGGGGTGAACCAGATAAATCTTCGTGTCTACCACTCTTACTCTCTATCTCTATTTGGTTTCAAATTTTATCATTACTTACTTTTTATATACATAGTATTGAAAAGTTTGATTAATCAGAATCTATAAAAATTCTGTAAAGAATTTTATTTCTAACAAATAGTTCTGAAAAGATTTATAAAAAAGGGGAATACACAATTCAACCCCCCCCCCCTTTTCGTGCATTCTAATATCGTTTTCTAAGTGCTGTATTAACCTGTGATTCACTTCAAATTTTCTAGGACCTAAAAGGAATGACTACTGCAAATTCAATGACAACTTTGCAGGCTAAGATTGACAACCTTACTAAGCAATTGAATAGCCTTATAGTTGTCTCTTTCTCTCCATTCAAACTAATTCAACAAGGATGCGAACCATGCGAACAAAAAAGCCATATCACAATAATGGAGCACAATTTGGTTAGGGAAGTAATGATCTTTATTTGAACACAAACAATCTTAGGTGATAGAGCCACCCAAATTTCTTTTGGTCTAATAATGTAGTGAGTTAAATGGGAACTCAAGGTCTACCGAGATTTCATTAAGATGAGTACAATTCATGGGATTCAAATTTAGACAAGCTCACGAGTATAGAAGGGTAGTTCGAGAAATGAGCAAAGACTCATACCTCTTCCATTCATAACCTAGAGGTTTGATCGGTGGTTTGGTTATGTGTAAGTTTTAATTATAAACCCTCGATAATTTGCAAGTGCACGGTTCGTTAGCGTATTACCAAAGGTGTTAATCCTACCAGGAGGGAGTTAATCTAATCATAAAATCTAAGGCCAGAAACAATAATAGAAATTCAAATTACACGAAAATAATATGAGAATTTAATTCAACCAATCAAATTAAGAATCAAACATGAAAATATTAATTATTAAGCAATTCCAACACACCTAAGAATCAACCGAAAGAAATTACCAATTGAGAGAAAAGGAATTTTACCTAATCTTAATGTTAACCTAACTGATTATGAATTATCAAATTGTTGGTTCTAGACTATCTTAGGGTTGATTACTCTCTCTCGAGTTATAACCATTAACCTTAAATCATAAGTGCTAATCAGATTATGGTGGTTACAATCTTTCAATTCATAACCTATCCAAAACCTTAATTAGTTTTGAAGTTCTCTAATAAACTATCGGAAACCTATGCAATATCTTTACTCGCGCGATTTCTCGATCTGATTCAATTCTTGTTTCTATTAAATCACCTAACTCTTGTTAGTCCAATTTAATCATTTTCCATTCAATTCACCCTCTCAGTTTATTATCAAATTCTGCAATTGTAGAATTAAACCATAACAAATCTAATAAGTAGATAAACAATAAAATTTTCATTAATTCAAGAATCAAATTTCGAAGGTGAGTTTAGAACATCCTCAACATTCTAGATCCTATCATTAACTATTCAATCCAATTCTATACAACATAAAACTGAAAATAAATAGGAAATATAATTTAAATGGATGGTGGGAGGTAGCGACAACGAGAAACCTACTGATCTGGAAAGCACGTCGAGTCAGCTTCTTCTCCTCTTCTCTCTTTCTTCTTCTCTTCCTCTATCTCTCGATGATTTCTCTCTAGGGTTTCTTAAGGTGGCTGATGCAAAAGCTCCCTCTTTGCCTCTTTTGTTGTTCTCTAAATATCCTTTTGTATTTTAGGCAACCCTAGGGTTTTCTCGGGATCTAAAAGGTCCAAAAAAGTCTCAAAACTTGATGTTCTTGAGTATCTCTACATCTGCCCAACGTAAGCCATAATGGTGGGCCATTACCTAGCTTCTGTCACCATCATGGCATGTAGGCCACGATCACGGGCCAACTTTGGTGCTTCTATCATGATCATGGCCTAATGCCATAATCATGGGTCGTTATTTCAGCCCGAATCTCTTCGAAACTACTCCAATCTTTGATGATAACCCTGAAACACTAGCAAACACATCGAGGTACCTTGAAAATATAATATTTGAGCTCAAAGACTTGTACTAACCTATAAGACATAAATAATTAACAAACTAACGCAATTCTAACCTAAACACAAACTAAATGATTGAATTAATATCTAAACATATATCAAACTTTGCCTTAAAACACGATGCAATTTATACTTATCAACACCCTTACACTTAAACGTTTACTTGTCGTCAAGCAGAAAAAATAACAAACAACGCAAAATCATAAAGCACACAATGTAGTAATTAGACAATGGCTTCAACTTTATGAAATAAATTTAACTTTAAACACAATCATTCAAGTTATTCCAAATCATTAACATGCAAAATTTGCGTCTAAAAGCTCTGGACTAAACATACATATTAATCAAGACCCAAATGTCAAGTTATTCACCCTTTTCAATTGTACACACACATTAATAATTATTTGGTTATTCAAACTCTGTAACTACTCCTAAGTACATATTCATGAAAAGTCAAACTATTTACAATTTTGGCAGGTTTTTATTAAACAACAACATTTTATTTATTTTTTATGGATAAGGATTTACTTTTTATGGACATGGACCTAGTCTTTTACACAAAGGCAAACATTGGTGATGAATGTCGATCTAGTTACTCAACTAAGTTATGTTTTTATTAAGCTGTTTGGTTGAATCGTCATTATAGCCTTTTAACATGAAGGCACGCATTTGTGATGCATGTCGATCCAATTACTCAGCTGCATCACATTCTCAATTGGCTACTAGCTCAAGTCATAACCCAAAGGCCAACGGAATAGTTATTTGTTTAAAATTTGTAAACATTTTTTTAATGTAATGCCTCCCTTATTACTTTAGCCTCGTTTCAATGAAAAAATTCTTGTAAAGCTACTTAGTCAAAATACCTAAAATTATGAATGAATGTGACAATTTAGAGGGTGATAAACTAACAATAAATCCTAATTAACTTACATATTTTAGCCAAAGATGTAACATCCCATCTCCGATGGGAAGGGTATTTTGGTAAATTGGGACAGGCTAGGAGTATTGATTTATATCGCGCACTCGTCTGTTTCAAAAAAAAAATCATAATGAGTTTTTACACTGCATTGACTGCCCTAGCATACCACCCTCGCGGGTCGTGGGCTCGGATATCACCGTCGATGTCGGGTTCGGGTCTCGCGGGAGTGGGGTGCTACAAAAGAACCCATATCACTAATTTCACGAGCTAATGACTCTTCACAACCTGATAGATTATGTTCAAAATTAAATCGATTTTAATTCATCCAAGCCACCAATACATTCACACAATTCACAATATGAAACCTAACAAACTATCATACAATATGCAAAATTCACACTCAAAACAAAACACACAACTCTCCCTACACTTAAACAGCACACTGTCCTCAATATGAGAAGGAGACAAACATACACATATGGAAGGAAGAAACATAAAATAAAATAAAACAAAAAAAATAAAAAAGACTATATTTAAAAGAAAAGGATTAAAAATAAAGCCTCACAGTGATGGAGGCGAGGATGGTGTCGAAGGTGGCAATTGGACGTCTTAAGCCTCAAAGTATCAATGAATACGACGTATATCCCACCTCTGACATCACTGTATTTAGGCCATCTCCTTCATCCTTCTACCGTAAGTATATCTGTAATTACCTTGGTGTTGGTGGAGATTGTATCGAATACTTTCTTCTAGCTAGGTTCTTTTGTGTCTTCTTCCTCTTCAGACTCTTCGTTAGTCGAGTCCTCTTCTATCTACTAAGGTAGCACTGTGCTAGAACTCGCCTAATTAGCCCTGATCTTCTTATGAGTGTTTTGGTTGATATCTCGAAGTTTCATGTTATAGGTATTGGATCAAAAACAATATCATACTAGATTCGGCTAAACTGTATATTTCAAAACTTTTTTCGAAATCAAAATGCAGCGGAAGCATGATAACTAAATCAACATGTTTAATCCATACATGATATGGTATTAGAAAAATAAATAACATAAGAACATGATCAAAATTTTACCAACTCCTTTACTACAACTTTGACTCCTTGCTATTGTATCCTCAACCAATCCCATCAACCACATGTTCTCCTTAGATAACTTGGTTAACAAGATCCTTTAGTGGGAAAGAAGAAGAAATATTATAGGGGTTTCTCTTTTTATGATCAACTAGTTGAAAGAACTAATCATTAATTTCTTCATCCTATGAAGATACTTTAGTATGCACTTAATTGCAGTCCAATGCTCCATTCCTAGATTAGATTAGAATCTACTTACCAATCCTATTACATAACAGATATCTGGTCTAATGCAAAACATAGCATACATTAGACTTCCAACTGCCGAAGCATATGAAATGTTGTGCTTGCATTTGACCTCCTCTTGGGTCTTAAGTGCTTGCTCCTTTGAATGTTTGATTCCATGTCTAGTAGGTGTGAAACCTCTTTAGGAATCTTGCATGGCAAATTTATTGAACATGTTTTCAATGTAGGTTAATTAAGACAAGGCTATCTGCTTGTTCTTACGATCCATTATAAGCTTGATCCTAGAATATAGTTAGCCTCTCCTAAACCTTTCATTGAGAACTTTTTGTTCAGCCATCTTTTGACTGTAGATAACATTTCTACACCATTCCCAATGAGTAGAATTTCACTGTTATACAGAATTAGAAAATTACCTTACCTTCTTGTATCCTTTTATAGAAACAAGGCTCATCTAGGTTTTGTATGAACCTATAGGTTTTGATAGACTCATCAAACCTAATGTTCCAAGACCTAGATGCTTGCTTAAGTCCATAAATGAACCTCTGCAATTTGCATACCTTATCCTCATTACCTGGCTTAATGAATCCTTCTGGTTGGGCCATATAAATGATCTCCTTAAGATCCCTATTAGGAAATGTTGATCTTGACGTCCATTTTTCATATTTCATAATCGAAATAGGTTACTATGGCCTTTATGATGGACTTAAGCATGGCAACCGGAGAAAAAATTCCTCTTTTTGAGCCTTTAGCTATCAATCTAGCTTTAAAATTCTCTACCTTTTCATTTGATCCTCTTTTCCTTTTAAAGATCCATTTACACCTTATGGCTTTTACATCTAGTGGTAGATCTACAAGGATTTAGACTTCATTGGTGTATATGGAATCTATTTTCAATTCCGTTGCCTTGAGCCATTTTTCTACATCAACATCATTAATAACCTTGTATAAGTAATATGATCCATTTCTTCTTGGTCCGAGATGGCAATTATGCCTTCTCTTAGACCTAGATACCTGTCTGATTGTTTCATAGCCTTCCCACTACGTCTAGGCATTACTTGATGTTTAGGCTACTTTTTCGATTCAACTCTTAAATCCATTTTATCATCTTGTTATGCTATATCCAAATCAACTTTTGGTTTGGACGAAATAGCTAACTCCTTTAATACTACTTCACTTCTTCCTTTTTGATTTCTCATAAATTCTTCCTCCAAGAAGGTCTTATTTGTTGACACAAATACCTTTCTGTGTTAAAGACTATAAAAATAGTACCCTCGTGTACCCATTGGATATCCTACAAACAAACATACTTCTGAACTTGGTTCATCTTTGTGCATGCAGGCCCTAGAACATAGGTTGGCAACCCCAAGTCCTTAAGTGTCGCAATGAAGGCACTCGACCAGTCTATAACTTCCAGGTGTTTTAGACACCGATTTGGATGGAGCAAAGTTAAGAAGATAAATTATTGTTTGTATGGAATATCCTCAGAATGATTTTGGAAGGTTAGCATAGGACTTCATTGATCTTACCATTTCTTATAGAGTCCTATTCCTCCTCTCAACTACACCATTTTGTTGAGGTGTTGGAGGAGCTGACAAGTTGGAAAAAATTCTATTGTCAATTAGACATTGTTGGAACTCTCTAGATAAGTACTCACCATCTCGATTCAATTGAAGTTGTTTTAATGGCTTGCCTAGCTATTTCTCAGCTTTAGCTTTGAATTCTTTGAACCTTTCAAAGAACTCACTCTTTTTATACATCAAATATAAATATCCATGTCTAGAGTACTCATCTATAAAGGTTATGAAGTATTCATAAACTCCTCTAGCTAGTACATTCATGGGCCCACACACATCAGGATATACCAGGTCCAACATGGATCCAGATATGTTTCCTTTGGAAGGAAATGAGGCCTTGGTCATTTTCCTTGAATACAAGATTCACAGGTAGGTAATGGATCATTACCTAAGCCAGTACGGATCCCATCCTTCACTAACCTATTAAGTCTTTTTTGATTGACATTACCCATTATTAAGTACCACATATATTTTAAATTAATGCTAAAGTCATTGGATTGTCTTGGTTTTATTAATTCTGTGGTGTTTAAAGCCTGTCATAGGTTCTATAAAGAAAAATCCTTGTTTAATTATCGTATTACAAATAAAATCCTTACTCTTATAGATTAAAACAACATTTTCAATATATAAGGAATAACTAGATTTTATTAAACAAAAACCAGAAATCATATTCCTTACAATCATTGGGATGTAATATACATCCTCCAAATATAACCTATGACCACTTTACATCCTCTAAATATAACCTATGACCACTAAGAAAGTCTAAGATAACTGCTCCCACTAATTCTGCTGAAACGTGGGATCCATCTACTGTCTTGACTTGAAACTAGCCTTTAGATAGTCTTTTCCTTTGTTAGAACCCCTACAAAAAATTGCAAACATGATCAGTGGCTCCTGAATCTAATATCCATGAACCAGATGAATCTGCTACATTTCTAGTTCCTAACAAACTTAGAAAACCCATACCTTGTTTACTTTTGAGGTACTTAAGGTAGACTGCACAGTTTCTTTTCTAGTGGCCCTTCTCACCATAGTGGAAACACTTTCCTTTGGTGTCCTCTTTGGCTTCTTTTCCATGGGTTAGACTTTGACTCTTATTTGGGCCTTCTTTTTCATTGAACCCTTCTTCTTTTACTTGCCTTTACCCTTAGGCTTATAAGAAGATGCTATATTAGCCTTGATATTTAATATCTCCTTCGTGCTCTGGAGGGTATTCATCAACTCACTAAAGGTGTAATCCTTAGCGTTGAGCTCATAGTCCAACTTAAACTACTAAAAGGAAGAGTTTAAGCTATTGATGATCATGATCATCTACGTTTCTGCATCCATGTCTGCCCCAAGCATCTCAGCCTCAGTAACCGCAGAGATTACCTTAAGCATCTAATCCCATACTAATTCACCAAGCTTTTGTCTAAGATTGTGAAAGGTTTGGATAGCTTTCACCCTTGCAGACTTGGTCCTCACATCGAACATCTCATGTAGGTGATGGACCATTGCACCGACATTTTTCATGCTTGCAAGTTGCTTTTACAACATTGCGCTGATACAAGCCAGAATATAGCACTTGGTAGTCATATCAGTATTTAGCCATCGCTCATGTTGTTGGACTTGCTTATAAGTTGACTTGTCACCTAGAGGTGCAGGCTCATTGTTCGTTAATACCCATGAAATTTGTTAATATTAGAGAATGATGTCGAGGTTACGTCTCCATTCATTAAATCTCTCTCTATTTTCCAATTTGTTATTAGTCAAGAGCATTGTGAGTGGATTCATATTATGGTGATTATATCTGAAAATATAAATTATTAAAGAATAAGCATACAGTCAACAATATTGGAACTTTGTATAAAATCATGATGCATGTATGCATGATGATAGATTTAACAAAACTAAAAAAAAAACTTTATACGATAGCTATTTTCTTATATATAATGGACTAAGTGACGGTGGGTCATCTTATCCATTAAAAAAAAAAACTAGGACCCTCCTATTGAAAAAGCTACCAAGCATTTTCAAGCTTAACTTTTTAAGAAGTGCTATAATTTGGTCTATACATTTATCAATAGAGCTACGGTGGACAGGTTATTGATAAAATATGTTGAGTGTGTAACCATTTGATTTATTCACTAAAGGTACTTGCAAACCATGCCTCGGTAGGATGTCACATTTGCTACCAATGAGTTGACTTATCCTTTAGGAGATCAAAACCATGCAATATCTAGGACTTATGTTCTCCAGTGGCAAGTAACACTTCATGACATACAAACGGGCCATTATATGGAGACTGTGGACTCTCATATAAGCGTCCTCTCCCACTCAATCTTTTTGGTCTTTAAGTTTTAATAAATACCATCTTGTCTAGATACAATTTGTTAACCATCCTATATTGTTTCATTATATATCTCATACATAATGAATGCATGGCAAAGCCTAGGGTTGGAAATTATTCTAAATGGCATACATTCATACAATATCGTATATTATTAGCATCCGTCCATCCATTCATCTCATGAATTATAAAACTACTTTTGATTTTCATCCTAGAACATAAATAATTACAAGGCTCTTTGGCCCAAAAAAAATTCTTTGACTTGGATCTTCTGGCCTATTCGGTAAAAATGTGTAATGGCATTTATTTTACAACACTTTTTGTTTTTCATAAAACCAAATTTTTTCAATAGGAAAATAAAAAATAACACTTGTAAAACTCACAAAATTGAAGTTGTCAAGAGAAACACAAAATTCCAGCACTTGAAAAACTCATAAAATCGAAACTGTCATTACATCGAAACCATTACCTATTCTTTTCTTTGATCCATGGTTGCTTCATCTTCAACATTATAGAAATTTGTACAATACAAAATCAAAGAAAATAGAAAAACGAAGACAAGGGGGAAACATGGAGATGAAAGGCCACCTCCTTGTTACAAACTAAGCGAAGAAAACTTACAAGGTAAATGTTGGAGTTATGTAAATATAGTGCCCTAGAAAGCAAGTGTACTTATATGTAACTTAATGTTCTTCCAATTACAGTTTTGTAATGAAAATATTTATTATTAATGAAACAAAAGAGTTTGGTTTTATATGTATGAGCATTATATAATTAGTCATAAGGTACCAAGATTCTTTTGTAAATAATATACATATACATGGAGATGTATGGGAAACATGTATATTATTATAATCTAAATTAATTGATTCACAGTTGAATAATCAAGTTGGTCGCTTGATTATAGTTTAGGTTGTAGTTTTGTGATTTATCTCCATGTAAGTAAAGGAGTTTACTTCAAGGGAATGACGAGTTTCATATAATGATAGTAGTCGACTATCGATAATGGCACTATTAAATAAATCTGGAATCACCTGTGTTTTAAAGAATAAAGTAGGTCGTTACTTTAATCTTAAAACATACATTTTAGCATTTGCTTATTATGCATCACAATTTTTATGAGTGGTGAACTCATATGTGTTTCATTATAATTATTAATATGATCGGAATGGATTTTTACAGGGTATTAATCTAGTTTCCGCATATTGGAATTATTAATTGAAACATGTATTAGAGAACATTCACTCAAATAAAGAGTTTATAGTGATATCATCACTTCTAGATGTTTTATGGAGATTGGTGATTAAACTGGCACCAGGAGTTTGATGAACAAGCTACCCATCAAGTCTTAACACTAAGATGAGATCTTATGTGTTAATCACCATATAGAATAAAATGGGAGACCTAGAAGGAAAAATCAATATAAGGGCAAAATGGTAAATTTACCCTTTATTGTGCGGATAGCTATAATAAGATTCATAGTAGGATTTACAATTGGACATATTATTTGAAATATGTGTTATCATAATATTTAATAATTCAAGAGTTCAACTAATTGTCTTTAATAGAATGACATTTTGTTGATAAGCTAAAATTAATTCTAATGAGATTAAATTAATTATGTGCTTATTAGAGCTTGAATTATCTAAGTCTAATAAGATTCCCTACTTGACTTCAAGGAAAGTTATCAAGCTAAGTAAGAAATAAAAATGGAGGTTTTAAATCCCATGATTGAATGTTGGGCTAGTACTCATTAATGGTTAATTAGAAGCCTAAATGAATATTTAGAAATTAACTAGACTTTAGTTTAATTTAATTAATTAGATTAATTATATTAAAACAAAATTCTTAAAGAAATGAAGTGTATTTTTTGTTTTTAATGGCTGAATGTGCAACTGCACATTTAGCATTGAATTGCTAAATAAAGATGGTATTTACCATTAAATGGTTTAATGGTTAGCTTTAAATGATAGCATGTAATGTAACCTTTTCAGCATTCATTTGATTAAAAATGAAATATGTGTATTGGATGGATCATCATCCATCTTCATAACTAAAAACCTGAAATTGACATGTCATATTAGGTGATTGGTCTTTACATATAGCCATCTTAAAACAAACGAAAAGTGACTCATTTAATGGCTTCTTTATGTTTAATTAAAGAAAAGTGTGATACATTGAATGCTATCCTTTTTCTTTGTTTTCATGCATAACCGTAATTGAGGTGTGTAAGAACGGGTTCTTACATTGTTTTGACCAACTCTCTGCTCTCACCCATGCATGGCCGAAGCCTTAAATGAGAAAAGTCTCATTATTTTCTTCTTTCTTCTAAGAAAAATCTCCTTCAAACATTTCTTTTCCTTTCCCACCAAAGAAGCTTGTTAACCAAGTTGTCTAAGAAGAACAAGTGGTAGATCAAATTAGTTAAGGATGCAACAACAAGGAGAGGATAGATTGGCAAAGGATAGGATTTAAAAGCAAGGTTAAAGCTAGGGTTGGATACAAGAAGAAGGAGAGGATAACACAACAAGGAGTTAAAGCTGTAGCAAAAGAGTCGGTAATAATCTCTATCTTGTTTATGTTTATTATTATCCTTATACCATATCATTGTAAGTGATAAGTCGACTTGTACCATCTGTAAGTCGACTTACACATGTTCGGTACCGATAAGTCGACTTGTTCATTGGATAAGTCGACTTGTTTAGGTCGGTACTGTTTATTTGTGCCCTAAAGGCAATCCCCTTTAGCGCGTTTTATTCAAAGTCGTGTACAGACTTTATGAATAAATAAAGAAAAGGCATTATTCATTAATTTGATATTCATAAACATTGTTTATGAATTGATTAGATCTTTAATCGAATTAATGAAGTCCATGATATATGACATAGTATGAAGGAAATTATGATGTTATCATACTACTGAGATTCCTATCATGTGCAATTATGTCAGTATCTAAATTCTCCCTAGTCATAGGATTAATGAGACTGGACATCATTAATCCGGATAGACTAGCACATGTCATATTCCTTGATTGGATCAAGCGGTGGATCTCGAAGCGTAAATATGAGATATTTAGAATTGACATGTGGATGCTTACTAGCGGTAGTAAGTTCATTGGATGACCCGCCATGAGATCATCACATGGATATCTTATCTAAGTGTCGTTGATAATCTCATCATAGCAATGGTGCAAGTATCCTTAGACTTGAGGTACTCAAGGATATCTTGAATCTTGATCACGTGCTTTGACTCCATTCCTTGTTGCCTTCGAGGTAACTCATAGGGTGGTGCTTGGGTGCGACTTGAGGTATTCAAGATAATTGAGTAGCCAATAAAGGATTCACCACTTCGGATTAGCGTAAGAGATACCCATGGCCTCTTGTCGGGATCATTACTAAGGTCACAAGATGTGTGTCATGAAGAGTGTCTTCATTGACATATAAAGTAATGAGTCCCGGGACGAGAACGATATCACTGGGCTAGACTCGGTCTAGTGAGAGTTGACACTTTAACCATACTCATAACCAAGTGGGGTATAGGATGGTGAAAGGACGAATTGCACAGTAATTGTCATGGAAGGGTTCGTGATCGGTTCGTGATGAATACATCAAACCGATTACTTTCCGGTCAATTGGGGGTCATGATGTGTTGCTAGATACCGCTCATGACTTGCTCGATTAATTGTTAATCTAAGTGGCCAACATAACCGGAGCCTAAAGGGTCACACGCATAAGAGTGACTCGAGAATCAGAAATAGTAATTGGACGAGTTCCAATTATGGAGAGCATTCGGATTAAATGGATCCCGATGGGATTGGGATATGTCCCATGAGATCGCGACATCGATATTGCTAAGAAAGGTCTCCGGTGTTTTTTCGATCAGGGGCCTGTAGGTAGGTGGGACCGACCCAGTTGGATGGACCTTAGCAATTATATTCTAATTAATTAATTAAGTAATTAATTAATTAATTATTATATAAATATAAGCATGCGTTGGAATTGAAGAGAGAGAGAAAATATTTGAAAAGTCAAACTAGTCATCATTTCATGCTTTATTACATGCCAAATGGCCATTAACGTGGACACCATCTACTCCATTCATGATGTAGTCTTTAAATGAGTTAAAGACTATGTGCAAAAGAAAAAGGAAGTGGATAGTCGGTGATCGTGAGGTAGAGATGAAAGAATGTAACTTAATGGTTAAGTTATATATAAAAGTTAGTTTTTTTTTAATCTATCTCATCTCTCTCATATAAGAAGGCACACGAAGACACTCTCTTTATTAGCATTTTCGATGGTCTTCCATTTGTTTATGAGATAAACAAATTGAAGACTAAGAATGGATGCTTGATGGTCGATGATGGTGTACCAAAAGACGAGAGAAAAACTTAAGTGTTAAGTTATTGAAATGGTTTCAAAGTTTCTCTCATAGTTGATACAAGTTCTCTTCTTCTTCCTCTTCCAAGCAAGGTTTCAACGTCTCCTAAAGCTCTCCGGATGAGGTAAGCTCTAGCAGAGCTTTAATCTGTTCTAGCTATTCCAGTCAAAGGGTTTGATCCGGTTAGATTTTCTGATCTCTGCGTGGATCACCTTTAGAGATAGTCTCTTTTGGCTATTTAGGTTGATGTCTTCATACGGATACTGGATCTCGGGTTCGGAAAGTCCAGGAACAAAAATTTTTGTTTTCCGCTGCTTGTACATGTGATGTACCTCCCGGGATTTTCCTACAATCATGTATATATTGGCATGATAATTTGGATATATTGCTTCCGCTATAACTTAGATATCTAAAAAGTTTTGAAATCTATAGTTTCTCCAAATATGCCATGCTTTCTTTTTTCGATTCAACAGTAAATCTATATTCTATAGACAACCAAAAGAGAAAAACGTACACCATATATATTTCTATCACAAAAAATATATAGCATACATAAATATAATTTCCAACCCATGCAACATATAGGAACTGAATCATGCATAACAAAAATGGCTCTGATACCAATTGTTAGATCGAAAAACAATATCATACTAGATTTGGCTAAATGGTAGATTTCAAATTTTTTTCCAAAAATTAAAACGCAACATAAGCATGATAACCAAATCAACATGTTTTAATCCATACATGACACGGTATTAGAAAATAAATATAATGAGAACTTGATCAAAATTTTACCGACTCCTTTGTTACAGCTGTAACTCCCCTTTTGTTGTATCCTCTCCTTGCTATTGTATCCTCAACCAATCTGATCTACCACTTCTTCTCATTGGACGACTTGGTTTACAAGATCCTTTGGTGGGAAAGGAGAAGAAATATTGTAGAGGTTTTCCTTTTGTGATCAACTAGTTGAAAGAACTAAAAATGAGACACTCTCATTCCTAATTTTGGCTAGATCATGAAAGAAAGGAGGGGGAGTCCAAAACAACCAATGCACTACTTCATTCTTTTAATCAAAATGAAAGAGAAGCCTATAATTGAGACATTCTCATTTGTTTAATATGGCTAGATGAAAAGACAAAAAACAAAAATAAAACACTCTCATTTTTGATTAAATGATGAAAGAAGAGAGAGAGAGAGCAACAAATGCATTACTTCCTTCTTTAATCAAATGAATGCCAAAAGGTTTTTTATGTTTTTCTACATGTCAACATTAAATGACAACCATTAAACCATTTAATGAGGAAACCATTAAACCATTTAATGATGATGAAACATGATAAAAACCCACCATATATTTAGCAATTCAATGTTAAATGTGCAGTTGTCCATTTAGCTATATAAAACCGAAATCTACATCATTGTAGATTTTGGTTTTGCCCTCCTTTTGTCTTTACAAATATTGTTTCAATTTAATTAATCTAATTAATCAAATCAAACTAAAATCTAGCCCATTATTAAATGTTCATTTTGGGCTTCTAATTAACAATTAATTAGAGTAAGCGTAACATTTTATGAAACCCAATTTAATTAACCATTAATTAAATTATTCGATATTATTATTCAATCTAATTCAATTCTTTTTTTATTTTCTTTCGGTAACCTCTATTTACTTTTCTTACTTTGCTTGATAACCTTTCCTAGAAGCCAAATGGGGAATCTAATTGGACTTATATAATTTAAGCTCTAATAAGCCAAGAATTAATTTAATTTTATTAGAATTAATTACAATTTATTAACCAAATTTCATTCCACTAAAGATAATTAGCTGAACTCTTGAATTACTAAATATTATGAGAACACATGTTTCAAATTAGATGTCCAATTGTAAACTCTATTATGAATTATATTATAGTTATTCACATAATAATGGGTAAAATTACTATTTTGCCCTTATTTTGGTTTTTCCTTCTAGATCTCCCACTTCATTCTATATGGTAATTAACACGCAACATCTCATCTTAGTTTAAGACTTGATGGGTAGCTAGTCTATTAAACTAATGGCCCAGTTTAAACACCAATCTCCGTAAAACATCTAAAAGTGATGATATCACTCTAAACTCTTTATTTGAGTGAATATTCCCTTATATCTTTTTCAATTAATAGTTCCAACATGTAGACACTAGATTGATACTCTATAAAAATCCATTCCGATCATATCAAGAATTATAATGAAACACACATGAGTTCACCACTCATCAAGATTGTGGTTCATAATAAAAGAATGTTAAAGTGTATGTTTTAAAATTAAAGAAATGACCTACTTTATTCTTTAAAAATATATATGATTCTATATTCATTTAATAGTTCCATTATCAATAGTCAACTACTATCACGAAATGAAACTCATCATTCACTTGAAGTAAAATCTTTTACTTACACAGAGATAAATTGTAATACTACAGTCTAAACCATAATCAAGCGACCAACTTGATTATTCAACTGTGAATCAACTAATTTAGATTTTAATAATATACATGTTTCCCATAAATCTCCATCTATATGTATATTACTTACAAAAGAATCTTGGTACCTTATGACTAGTTATATTATGCTCATACAAATAAAACCAAACTCTTTCATTTTATTAATAAAAATATGTTCATTAAAAATAACTAGAAGAAGATTAAGTTATATGTAAGTACACTTGCTTTGCACTTGCTTTCCAGGCACTATATTTATATAATCCCAACACATTATAGATTTCAGTTTTGCCCTTCTTTTGTCTTTATAAATATTATTTCAATTTAATTAATCTAATTAATAAAATCAAACCAAAATCCATCACGATATTAAATGTTTATTTTGGGCTTCTAATTAACAACTAATTAGTATAAGCCCAACATTTAATCATAGGCTTAAAACCTAATTTAATTAACTCTTAATTAAATTGTTCCGGTTTTATTATTCTGAATCTAATTCAGTCCTTTGTTTTTTTCTTTCCGATAACCTCTATTTATTTTTCTTACTTTGCTTAATAACCTTTCCTAAAAGCTAAGTGAGGAATCTAATTGAACTTATATAATTGAAGCTTTAATAATCCCATAATTAATTTAATCTCATTAGAATTAATTCCAACTTATTAACTAAATGTCATTCCACTAAAGACAATTAGCTGAACTCTTGAATTACTAAATATTATGAGAAAACATGTTTCAAATTAGATGTCCAATTGTAAACTCTATTATGAACTATATTATAGCCATCCGCACAATAAAGGGTATAATTACTATTTTGCCCTTATTTTGATTTTTGTTTCTAGATCTCCCGCTTCACTCTATATGGTGATTAACACACAACATCTCATCTTAGTTTAAGACTTGATGGGAAGCTAGTCCATCAAACTAATGGCGCCAATTTAATCAACAATCTCTGTAAAACATCTAGAAGTGATGATATCACTATAAACTCTTTATTTAAGTGAATGTTCCCTGATACATTTTTTAATTAATAATTCCAACATGCAGAAACTAGATTGATACTCTGTAAAAATCCATTCCAATCATATCAAGAATTATAATAAAACACACATGAGTTCACCCCTCATCAAGATTGTGGTTCATAATAAAAGAATGCTAAAGTGTATGTTTTAAGATTAAAGAAACAACCTACTTTATTCTTTAAATATATATATGATTCTATATTCATTTAATACTGCCATTATCGATATTCAACTACTATTATGATATGAAACTCATCATTCACTTGAAGTAAAATCCTTTACTTACACGGATATAAATCGTACCAGTATAGTCTAAACTATAATCAAGCAACCAATTTGATTATTCAACTATAAATCAACTAATTTAGATTTTAATAATATACATGTTTCCCATACATCTCCATTTATATGTATATTAGTTACAAAAGAATCTCGGTACCTTATGATTAGTTATATTATGCTCATACAAATAAGAACATTCTCTTTTGTTTTATTAATAAAAATATGTTCATTAAAAACTAATTAGAATAAGATTAAGTTATATGTAAATACACTTACTTTCCAGGCACTATATTTACATAACCTTAACACATTGTAAATTTCGGTTTTCCTTCTTTTGTCTTTACAAATATTATTTCAATTTAATTAATCTAATTAATCAAATCAAACCAAAATCCATCCCGATATTAAATGTTCATTGTGGGCTTCTAATTAACAACTAATTAGTGTAAGCCCAACATTTAATCATAGGGTTAAAACCTAATTTAATTAACTCTTAATTAAATTGTTTCTGTTTTATTATTCTGAATCTAATTCGGTCCTTTCTTTTTTTTCTTTCCGGTAACCTCTATTTATCTTTCTTACTTTGCTTGATAACCTTTCCTAAAAGCCAAGTAGGTAATCTAATTGGACTTATATAATTCAAGCTTTAATAAGCCTATAATTAATTTAATCTCATTACAATTAATTGCAACTTATTAACCAAATGTCATTCCACTAAAGACAATTAGTTAAACTCTTGAATTACTAAATATTATGAGAATACATGTTTCAAATTAGATATCCAATTATGAACCATATTATAGCCTTCCATATAATAAAAGGTAAAATTACCATTTTGCCCTTAATTGGATTTTCCTTCTAGATCTCCTGCTTCACTCTATATGGTGATGAACACACACTCATCTTGGTGTTAAGACTTGATGGGTATCTAGTCCATCAAACTACTGATGTCAGTTTGATCACCAATCTCCATAAAACATCTAGAAGTGATGATATCGCTATAAACTCTTTATTTAAGTGAATGTTCCTTGATACATGTTTCAATTAATAATTCCAATATGCAGACACTAGATTGATACCTTGTAAAAATCTATTCTGATCATATCAAGAATTATAATGAAACACACATGAGTTCACCACTCATCAAGATTACGGTTCGTAATAAAAGAATACTAAAGTATATGTTTTAAGATTAAATGAACGGCCTGCTGTACTCTTTAAAAATATACATGATTCCAGATTCATTTAATAGTGCCATTATCGATAGTTAACTACTTTCATGATATGAAACTCATCATTCCCTTGAATAAAACTTCTTTACTTACACGGAGATAAATCGCAACACTACAGTCTAAACTATAATTAAGGGACCAACTTGATTATTCAACTGTGAATAAACTAATTTAGATTCTAATAATATACATGTTTTCTATACATATGCACGTATATTTATATTACTTACAAAAGAATCTTGGTACCTTATGACTAGTTATATTATGCTCATACAAATAAAACAAAACTCTTTTGTTTTATTAATAATAAATATTTTCATTACAAAAATAACTTGAAGAAGATTAAGTTATATGTAAATACACTTACTTTTCAAGGTACTATATTTATATAACCCCAACAATGGGGCTTTCGGATTTCAGCACACCACAAATGCTAGTGATTTAGAAAATTAGGGAGGTAGACAGTTAGGCCATTACCATCCACGCTATAATACTCAGCAATAGTGGAAACCAAGTACCCTATACCTAAATTGTTACCTAGATTCGCAACAACAGCATTCAACATATGTGTGGAGGTGCACACTGAGATGCTATGATCCATGTAACACAATAGAAAAAGCTCCTTTGTTGAGCACTTGTTGGTTTCTAATTTGTCAAAAACCATTTAACACATGAATTTATGCAATAACAAGCGCTCATGGGTTTGTATAATATTGTTACGGGCATTCTTAGCATTGAATCGCTCTAACCCAAGGAGCTCATTCCAATAACTAGAAGCACGAAAATCATTATGTTGATAATGGAAGATTCGGTGAACCCACAAATATCACACATGATTTCAATGTTTTGTTCAAAAGTTTGTTCCCACAACCTAAACCACATTTCCTTAGGATTAGTAGTTACGAAATAAAGGCAAGTGAAGAATTAGAGAGTGAGCTCCTAGTAGATAGGATATTGGAAATGTATAAACTTGCCCCACTGAATTCTTTCTGCTGTATTCTCTACCTTATGTTGTGATTCTAGCCTATCAAGCGTATCAAAATCAAAATATTTACTATTTATTTAACATAAAGAGATTGGAAACAAATACCTTCATCTTCTATATAGATTGGGAAGGGTGCTCTGAAATTCGTTGTCCTGTTCCTTCGCCCTCGACTAAAGACTTGATTTCGTTCTAATGATTGGTTATGCTTCACTGACTGCTTAATGGGCGACATACTAGATTACAAGTAGGTGGAAGTTGGAATAAAATGGAAATTTAGAAATTTTTTAGAGAGAAGTGATAGTGTTTGGAGGTTCTAAACTTAGAGAGATAAAGTTAAAATGAAAGTAAGTGAAAAAATGAAGTATGGAATGAATATATAGGTGAAGGAAGGGTAAAACGGTAAAACTTTTACTTGAAAATTGTGTGAATAGTTTTACCCTATCGCAGGCCACAATCGTGACCTAGAATATTTTGACCAATTTTTTTCTTCTATCCTTCTACATATTCCTGAGATCACTTCTTAACTCTTTATAGCTCTTTCACCTCTCTTTTTTACTTACTTCCCCAATTGTCTAACTTATTTCGAAGTCCTATGCTTTCTCGACCTTATTTGGAAATGAAATAACTTAACTATAGAATTCAAACTATCTAAAAATTAAAGGAAATAACATGGAATTAACAATCCATGGGTTGCTTCCTATGTAATGCTTCTTTTGATATCAATAGCTAGATGCTTTTTTTGTGCTCAAGATGGTTCAAATGAATAGTGCAATGGTACCATAGTCATCGATCTTACCATTTGCACATGAGCTACCATGCCCTAGGTTCCACCTTCCTTTTGCTTATCCTTCCTCCACTTTCTCCTCCGTAATCATTTCTTTCTAAATACATTCCTAGGATCCTTAATATTTTCCCTTTGTCCTCGAGGTTCGATTTCTTTGATGTTAGCTGGTAGTAAGGGAAAATTGTTTTCATTCTTTGACGCAGTAAAGGTTATTTGATGCTTTCTGACCCTCAGAGTTAGTTCACCCCCATCAACATCAATTTTTTAGCAGGCAGTAGCCAAAAATGGTCATCCAATGACCATAGGGGTTTCCACATCTTCGTCAATATCCAATACAAAGAGGTATGTAAGGAAGGTAAAAATATCAATCTATACTTGCACATCCTTAATAATCCCCTTTGAACGATGAACTGTTCTGTCCATCGTCTTCACTAGCATCGTAGTGGGTTCTAACTCTTCTAACCCTAATTTTTGACTGAAGGTATAGGGAACTATATTAATACTTGCACCCAAATCTTTGATTTCCCTTTCTTTTTTAACTCCATTGATTCTACAAGGAATGTAAAAATCCCCTAGGTCCTCTTTCTTCTGTGTTATATTAGGGTTTTCTTCCACTATACACTCCTTGACCTTCTTCTTGATTGATTCCCTTAGTGTGAGCCTCATTTGTAAATGTTTCGTTATGTCCTCAATAATGTTTAATTGAACCTCCTTAGAATTCCTCGTCGTCTTACTTGAATTTAACTTCTACTGAGCTAAAATAGGGTACAAAATTTAGGTTGAGGTTCCTCGATTGGCTTAATCACGATCTCACTTGGAAGGATTTTATATTTACTTGTCATTATACATTGTCTCCATTTCTTATGTTCAATTTTTTTCCTAGGTTGAGTAATGGCCATGATTCATTCCTTTGAGTTAGATTCGATATTGCTTAGAAGAGTTCCTGCATTCTAAATTTAAACTATCTCTACTAGTTGACCTACTTGGAACTCCAGATTGTGTATTGAAGAGGCGTGGTTCTTAATGACTTGCTCAAACTTGCTTTCAAACCTCCTATGCACATCCTCTGTGCTTCCAATTTTATCTAAAATCCTATCCAACTTAGACTCCATTGAGCTCGATTTATCTTGTTGGAAACCTGTTTGTCCTTAAGATCTGAATTGTCCTTCAGCAATGTTCATCCACAAAAAGTTAGGGTGATTCTTCCACCAAGGGTTGTATATGTTGGAGTGGGGATTTTTTTCCCCCTCCTCACCTATATTGAGCTCCCATATAATTAACTTGCTTCGGATCATTATCCTTCATCAAGAAGTTGTCCATTATATCATGGTCCATCTGTCCACATAGTTCACATTTTAGTTACACGACTCTTACTAGAGCTGAAGACAAAGCCTTCATATTGTTGAGCTGTTAAGTTAAGTTGTCAATTTTCACTTGCATCTCCGTCATTTAATCGAAAGCTACAATTTCTTTTTGTTCTTAGAAAGTAGTGGGTTGTCTACTCCACTCGTTTGTCCATAGTCAACTATTACTTGCCATCTCCTTTATTAGCTCTTTTTCTTCATCTACTATCTTTCTCATTAATGATCCTCCTAAAACTGCATCAATCGTACCTCTCATATATGGGGTTACTCCATTATAAAATGTTTACAACAAGAAATCCTTAAGTAAGTTATAGTGTGGGCATTTTCGTTGCAAGTTCTTATATCATTCCCACGCTTCATAAATTGATTCCCTATCACTTTACTGGAAGTTGGCAATCTCTTTGACAATCTTTGTGGTCTTGGTAAGGGGAAAATACTTGTTTAAAAAGACACGAACTAGTTAATCCTAATTAGTGAATTGGTTGGGTTGAGAGAGTGGTACCAGGCCTTAGCTCTATCTCTTAGGCTAAAATTGAAGAGTTTAATTCTTACCCATCCTCTGACACCTGATGGTACTGAAAGATATCGTAGATTTTAAGGAAATTTACTATATATGCATTAGGATCTTCATTCATTAGTCCATAGAATTGCACATTCTTGATCGGTGGTTTGGTTGTGTGTAAGTTTTAATTATTAACCCTTGATAATTTGCAAGCACATGGTTTATTAGCATAGTACCAAAGGTGTTGATCCCATGAGCAGGGAGTTATTCTAATCCTAAAATATAAGGTTAAAAAAATCAAATTGCACAAAACTAATACAAGATTTTAATTTAATCAATCAAGTTAAGAATCAAACATGAAAATACTAATTACTAAACAATCCCATCACACCCAAGAATTAACCGAAAGAAATTACCAATTAAGAGAAATGGAATTTTACTTATCCTTAATGCTGACCTAACTAATTATGAATTATCAAATTGTTGGTTCTACACTATCCTAAGGTTGATTACTCTCTATCGAGTTATAACCATTAACCCTAAATCATAAATGCTAATCAAATTATGGAGGTTGCAATCTCTCAATTCACAACCTATCTAAAACCCTAGTTAGTTCTAAAGTTCTTTAATAAACTATCAAAAACCTATGCAAGATCACTCTTCATATAATTTCTCGATCTGATTCAATTCTTGTTTCTATTAAATCACCTATGTTGGGACCCGATCTTGAATCTGGACCCCAACCGAAAAACGGAATCACAAATCGAAAAACAAAGCGGCGGAAAGCGAAAGACCGAATAACAAAGCAAAATTGGGCCAAAACAAAGGCGAAACACAAATCGGATCGAAAGTCATAAAGCGGAAACAAAATCAAATAGCGGAAATCGAAGGAACGGATTCAACGAAAACAAATCGCTTAAGAACAAAAATGTCATTCCGACATCCGAAAACAAATATTTTAGGAAAAACATCGCGTTGGAAACCCTAAAGACAAACAGTCTAAACCAATTCGAATCGGTGTAAAAATTTTTTTTTTCATCATTCACAATTTGTTCAAAAGCGTGCCCACGTTTCATAACAATACCAATTTCTAAATGAAATTTAACAATTCATACACAAATTAGCACTTCTATATTTCCAGCTCAATCAACACAATTCATCGGACCTCCTATTCGGAATCCCAACACAAACAAACACATTTCTATACCTATAATACTTTAATAATTCTCAATCAATAACCATAATCATCGGACCTCCTGTCCGGAATCCAAACACAATCAATCTCATTCATAATCATATGCAATTTATATACAAAACCATAATTCACTTTTTTATTCTATATAGACATCCATAATTCATTTACATCATCCAAAAGAAAATACATCACCAAGCAAAAGTGGCATTTTCAAGCCACGATACAACATCAATTCCAAAATCCAAAAATACACAAGAATATAATAATTCTAGAATCCTTCACAAAAGTCTAAAATCTTATTCTTACAAATACATAACTTAACCCTACAACATAAATACAAATGAACGGAGGTCTTGACTCGCTTTCATCTGATCTCCTTCTCAATACCTGGAGATGGGGATGAAAGGGGGGAGGTGAGCTTTACAGCTCGTGGATAACATGTTTATAACAGAAAATAAACAAAAATCATGTCTTCAAAACTTTTGTCATTTTATGGAAATTTCACAGTAGAAATTTGGCAAAATGCTTATTTCTCAAACTTTTCAACTTTCCAAATCATTCATGATCAATTTCAAAATTTCACGATTGAAAACTTCAAATGTTTATTTCTCAAAATTTCTCAATTTGTAACAAATCGTTCATGAATAATTCAGAACATAAATGCACCACAAATATAAGCGAAATCACATTTATTAACAGAACAAAACATTTAACACATCAGAAATGGTTTGGGTCGGTCCAGAAACAGAACATACTACACATTCCTGCATAACGGTCCTGTGCATCCATGAACAGAACGTACTACACCTTCCTGCATAACCGTCCGGTGTAGCCGTGAACTTATAGGAGTCCTTAACGGAGCTCCAATGCCACTAGCGGGCAGGCAGGTGAAGCTTAGACAAGTGCACTTGACCCTTTTATGGGACCTAAACAAACCCACATAACAGATAATTCACACATGACAATTAGATTGCCCGAAGGCATAATTCAAAAACTTACTTTTCACAGCGTGTCATATCAAACAAATTCCATTCATAATTTCCAAATTTTCAAAATTCACATAACAATCAAATTCACATAGCAATGCTTCAATCATTCAAAACCAAAGGATTCTCAAACATCAAAGTCAAAGAATGCAACAATTTTTCATAATTAGCAAATCATTCAAAACAAAGAATGTAACAATTGTATCGATTTTATCAAATCATCCGAAAACAATTTTAACAATTTATCCAATCATTCGAAAACAATGAATTTAACAATTGTAGCAATTTATTAAATCATTACAAAAATCAATGAATTTAATCATTCGAAAATAATTTTTTTCAAACATTTTGCTTTTCTTCATTTTTCGACAACACATACATAGTGTTGGATCCCGTCTTCGAGGCCCAACATTCGGACCACACAAGTACACGCAAGCATAGAAGACCCATAACTCACCACAATAGGGGAAACTTATAATAGAAAAGTTGGAAAGGATTTTTAAAAAAATATGTTCCTTACGCTCTCACGGTTCTAGCGCCACTGAAAACGCTCAATTCGGATCATAAATGAAAAAGTTATAACCAAAATAGTCAAAACTGAACACTTTACTGACTTCGAGTCAAAATTTGAAAACCTTAGAGGCTAGCTTGCTGATCGGTTTCTTCATAAAACTTGTAGGTTTAAGTCTCTAGTTTAATTTAAAATAAGAATCGCCCCAATCGGAGCTCTATAGCTTAAGATATTTCAAAATAAGTGAAATATATTCAGACTTTATTGACCAACTATCACACTTTGTTTTAAAACACCTTTTTCAATTTAAAAGCAAAACTGATAAATCAGTGTAGAAATATAGAAAAATGTCTTAGAAATCTATCGCTTCAAAAATGGGGTCAATCGGAGGTCTGCACAAAAAGTTATGGCCCAAAGAAGGAAGAGGGGTCAATAAACAGAAGCAAACGATAAAACTGAGACGCAAAAGTCAACTGAGACGCAAAAATTCAACTGAGACGTAAAAGTCAACTGAGACGCAAAAAGTCAACTGAGACGCAAAAGTCAACTGAGACGTAAAAAGTCAACTGAGACGCAAAAGTCAACTGAAACGCAAAAAGTCAACTGAGATGCAAAAAGTCAACTAAGACGCAAAAGTCAACTGAGACGCAAAAAGTCAACTGAGACGCAAAAAGTCAACTGAGACGTAAAACGATGCTCGCCTCACTTCTCCCGTAACGCCTCTACTTAAAAGATGCATAACTTTCACTCGTAACTCCAAATTAGACACGGTTTGATTCGTTGGAAAGCTAAGAAAAATCTACAACTTTCATGAAAGTCATGGACTTAAACTTCAACCCTATAAGGGTCAAAAGTTGACTCAAAGCTTCAGCCTGAAATCTGCCATTTAGACAAGACGCATCGACTCTAACAACTCACACTTTGCAATCAATACCTCAAAATAGCTCATTACACCTCATGAACAAGCTCTACATTTCGCCTAACACCTTCAACAAGTCTAAATGATCCTATTCAACCTAAAACAACCCGTAAATTCTACCGAAAGCGCAAAACACTCAAATCTAACTCAAAGAGCACATCAGCCCAGAAATTTGCAAAACTTCAACAATTAATAATACTCATACACACCATTTTAAAACCATACACAGTACGCAAATCAACAAGTTCACATGAAGAGAGTATTAGAGCTCTCATTCTCATTTCAAATCATAACAAAGATTCATGCATAGCTTTGGTTACATATTGGCATATTCATCAAGATCAAGTACAAAATATGTAACACCCCACTCCCGTATGACCCAAACTCGACATCGATGGTGATATCCGAGTCCGTATCCCACGAGGGTGGCGTGCTATATCACTCAGTCAGTCAAAACTCAGTATTAACTTTTTTTTCCTTCACACACACATACACATTATAACAAATACGGAAACAATTTACATACACCATTCAATGGACTCGGGGCCCTTTTCATAAATACAATTAACTCCAGTCTGTTGATTTTACAAACTGACTTAAAGACGCAAAATTGATCCCGACCTCTATCTTTTACTTGCTTACAGTACTCCCATGTCAAACGGGGTATTCTTCATGACCTGAAAAATAGATGCAAATTTTGGGTGAGTTTTGCGAACTCAGTAAGAAACCATCATCGATGGTTCACCCAATTCATGCATTACGCGAGTAGCGTACAAACTATCACAATTGCACATTCAGAATGTCATATGGCAATTTACAGAATTTTCACAACAGCATCATCAGAAAGAATTCAAAGCAGTATCACAAAAATGCAAGGCATATTGCCTCTTTCCCAATCCAAAAGTCAATTTAATGCATACTTACTCAAATACAGGACATTTTCCATTTTATTTCAGTGATTCAGTACTTTTCCCAATTTATAGTACAAACAAATACATACATAACATTTTTCTATTTCTTCCCATTTAGATTATGTGTTGTCAGGATCGAGCTACCAGATCGTCCCAATCCGGCAAGATTAATCGGTGAGCCTATGGCTCTGAATCGTCCCTTTCGCTCATTAAGTATTGAGCATAAAGCTCGAATCGTCCTTTCGCTCGTTAAGCATTGAGCATAAAACTCTGAACTGCCCCTTTCGGGCTCGTTAAGCGTTGAACATAAAGCTCTGAACTGCCCCTTTCGGGCTCGTTAAGCATTGAGCATAAAGCTCTGAACTGTCCCTTTCGGGCTCGTTAAGCATTGAGCATATAACTCTCGGTGGTAGCTCCAGTCACAACTGTTATGAATTAATTATGTACATAATTCAGTTATTATAATTCTCCCACTTCACATTAAAAGTCAAAACCAATTTAGCGAACAAACAAGTAACACTTCAATATCAATTTCCCATTCCCTCGGATCTTTGGTCCGAGATCTCAAATGTAATCATTCACAACAATTACACACAAATAGCACTTCGATAACAAGTTCCCAATACTTCGGACACCTATGGTCCGAAATCAATCAAAAGCAAACACACATAATCCCTCCATTATCTCCACATGGCATAACCATCAAATTTTCATCACATATAGATTAAGGAACCAACTAGGTTACTCACCTGTACTTCCGAGCTAATATATGGAAGTCTCAGTAACGTCGGTAGATCGACGCTCCAAATGTGCCTCTATAATAATCAGAAAATATAACCATTACCATTTGTCCAATCAGAACTATTTAGTAATGCATATGAAGCAATTAGCAGGTGCACAATGCATGTTCATGATATTCCCGGCCCTAATCCAAAATTTTCCCATAATAAAAATTCCATCTAAAAATTAGAAACCTATTGGCGCTGACGGTGCACAATTCGGACCTCTATAGGTCCCCAATTAACAAAACAGTGATTAAAGGCTCCGTTACCCGGGGTCACGTCAATTTTCCGTCTAAAAATTCCCAATTTCTTATAAAATGAAATTAAATCTTCACTGAATCCGATGCCTCAATAATCAGGTCAATCGGACGTCGAACAGAAAAGGTATTCACGAAGGAAACCAAAAGTCAACAATTACTAGCCCTTATTTCCTTCTCTTTTTCCTGTTTTCCAACCGAAATTCAACCTATCATATCTCTTTCTACACATTTCAGAAGAATGCAAACTATACCTTGTTGGAAAGATAATGAAACCCTCTACAAGTTTCATGAAGACCCCAATAAGCAATTTTACCCATAAGGGGTGTTAAAAATCCAATCAAACCTACTGCCTACTCAAAACCTATTAAAACAGGGCAGTACATTGCAAATTAAATAACTCTCTGATTCTTCAGTCAACAATTACACAATAAATAAGGCAGTAAGATCACAATGTTATCTACATCTTTCATGAACAACCCAAAATCAGATTCACTTGCTAACTATGTCAAACAATTCGCCAAAGCATCAGCCCTCAGAATTTTCCCAATCTGAACAGCACATTTCACAACAGTATATCTCTTAGTAAAAATGTCACTAAATTCACTACCTTATATCCCTGAAAAGATAAGATCTCAAACTTCAAGTTTCATGAAGAACTCAAACTCCAATTCGATTTCTAACAATTCCAAAACTATTATGCAAGTTACTGCCATGATCAGCCATTCACATCCTAATGCAGGATCAGTTTTTTTACAAAATCATAACTCCCAACTCTGACCTCTAAAAATTACACACCATATATAATTTTCAAGGTAATTCCTTCCTCTACAACTTTGCAGAAGATCACTCACACCAATTCAGTTCACATAAATTGTTAAAATTGCTCCCAAACAGAAAGCTCACAAAATCAACACTTTGACTAGGTTTCTCCAAAAAGCATAAAACCAATCAATAAAAATCAGTTCATATCTCCCAATATACAACTCGAAAATTAGCAAGATCAGTTTCAATGGAAAGCTAACAATGTAGGCTTCAACTATCATGAAGACCATTTTCCCTAATTCCATATCAATTAATTTAGAAAAATCAACAAAGTAATTAGGTCATATATGCGGGTACTGTTCACAGACCCTACAAACAGAAACTTTCCATGCAAAAATTCACCCTTCTAACATTACAATTTAATATCACCTATTTCACACAAAGTTGAAGCCAACATCCCAAAGTTTCATTGGGCACAAACTTCACCTCATTTGCACACCTACACAATTAGTTATGCTCAAATCAGTGTAATAGGTCAAAGACTAATTTTTCCAGCTTTACTTCTTCAACTTACACACTATCACTTCTAACACCAATTCCACATGCATAACCATCCTAATAACACAAGAATTAAGCCAATAGGTCATCAAGACCTTCATGTCAATATATAACCATAAATTTCAGTACCTATTTTTAATCATTTTCTTATGAATTTATGCATTAAAACCATAAATAAAACATAAACATAACATCATCTTACCCAAAGCTTCCAACTCCACCTCTTTAAGTCTTTAATTTTCCAACTACTTTACTTCTTTACTTCTTTTCCATCCTAAGCATGGTGATCATCATAGCAAGGAGGGAGAAGGTTTAAAGTTTACAAGCTTGTAAGCATGAAAGGTTGGAGGAAAGTAGCCATTTAAGCTAAGAAAATTGGAGAAAATGTCGATGAAGGGGAAGAGAAGAAGATTTCGGTGGATGAGACATAAACAAGCTACTTTACATTCCTTTGTTTTAAAAACACTAAGAAGAGTCGAGAATAAGTGACCAAGCACAAGACAAAAGCTCTTAATTCTTAGGACACATGGCCATTGGAGGAAGAGATGAAGAAAAGTCAAAGACCAATCAAATTGTGACAAGAAATAAAACCAAGACCAAGCAAATTCACCCCAATTTCGGTTCCCACTAGGTTTAAGGGCCCACTTTTGGGTCCCACCATAATATTTAATAGTTTAGTCCCAAATAACAGTAGAAAATCAACCGGTTCGCCACTTGGCGATTATTTTTTCGGTCCAGGAATTTTCTTCAAAAAAATCCAGAAAAATTCCTAAAAATTCCTTAAAATAGAAAACAATTTATGACGCACTCAGAATAATTTTTCAAACCCATTTACCACATTAATCACAATAGAATTGACTTAGGCACGCAAACCGGGAATATCATGTATGCATGTACAGTTATTTCATATGCACAGATTTCGCTATTCACTAGTGCCAGTATGCTTGGACAACACTAAGAAATTTCTATAAATCTCGTCCTATGCCAATTTACTACTTTACCCTTCCAGTCGGGGGTGGGATGTTACAATTCCGCCCTCCTTATAAAAATTTCGTCCTCGAAATTCTCTGTCAACAGTTCACTATGGCAGTTCTCAAATATCCCTACATGTTCTATACACTTTTCCACTCAATAATTCATTTCCGAAAGGTCACGATAACCATATTCAGTCAGTTATCCAGTTCCTTATTTGGCCAATTCATTAACACTCATCGCAGTAGACGCATTTAACAAGGCTATCAGTTGGCAATCTTACTATCATACTATCTCACTTGCCATTTTTAGAGTAGCCGCTATCTTTAGTTCCGATGCTATGACTCAGTTCATTTTTGTTTTCCGAACCTGTTCACATATCAAATTTTATCACTCCAATACCTTTTTCGCCAGTAACATTTAGACTAATTTGTATTCCATTGAGTACATCTTTTCAAGGTGATACCTACCCTAACTTCCTTTATCTCGTTAGGGACGATTCACATTCCTTTGGTACCAATACAATGACGTTTAGCTCTATTTCACTATACCTAATGCAGTCATTCTTTATAGTTCATTGACTCTTTGTTCAAATTCAACTCTCTTTAGACAATTCACTGTTCTATAGTGTTCACGCACTCTATTCAGATATATATTTAACTCTGTTTCACTTATCCGATCCTGATCCACTTTAGGTAACCCATGTTGTTTTCTTATATCACTTTCCTTTGTTTCACTCAACACAGTTTCAAATTTATTGTGGTCTTTGACTTCCATTAGTCACTGTCCAGTGTAGCAGTGTATTCCTACAGTAAATCAGAACTCTATAACACGATCATAATCTTGTGAAACTCAAACCACTTAAGCATTTTTTTTTCTGCTGAACACTCAAACCTATAAACACTTGAATCAATCATCACTTCATTCTATACCCGTAGTTATTCAATTTCACTTTTCGCATATGCTTATTAGAATGTCGAGCTTCGACTATTCACTTTCTTGTTCTGTCACTTTTTATCGGGTACACAACTTCTTCTTTGACTCCTCATGAGACTTACCCCTTTAACTCCTGCACTCTTACCATTCTTTCTTACCTCTATCTAGTATCACTAGATCTACAACTTCCATTTCCTAGAAACACTTCACAATTATCCATAATCTACTTGCTATTCTTTGAAAATCTCAATATCTGTAATTGATCGGTTTATTGTAGCATTATCTGTTCACTATTTGAGCTTAGTAGTCAGAATTGTCAATTCATTTTAGAATTGTCGGTGTAGTAATCGTTTATTCCAATCTTTTTCCTCGACTAAACACAGTATATCCTTATAGAAATCTACTAAAGTCTCCAAGGTTTTACACAATTTCGATCATAGCACCAACACTATTTATCAAAGTCAACTCAATTTATATTATACCGTGCTAACATATTAACACTTCTTTCCTTAATCAGTCTAAGCCAACACAGTCGTTCTAACCATAGTACAATATGAATCTCTTTATCCATTTTTCCTTTTTCCTTTCCTCATTGTTTATACACTTTCAGGGGTTTACCCTCTAACACAGTCTCACTTTTCTCTCACTTAATCACTTGACACGTACGCACACGTAGGATTTCTACCCGTGCGACTCAAACTAGGGATCGCCACACATCAGAATGACACGACTCAAATGCATGCACCCTATGTTTGGATCGTGCCCAGATACATTACGTACTACTGGGCTCTGATACCACCTAAATGTAACACCCCACTCCCGTATGACCCGAACCCGACATCGATGGTGATATCCGAGTCCGTGTTCCACGAGGGTGGCGTGCTACATCACTCACCGACCAAAACTCAGATAACTTTTTTTCCTTCACACACATACACATTATAACAAATACTAAACAATTTACATACACCATTCAATGGACTCAGGGCCCTTTTCATAAATACAATTAACTCCAGGTCTGCTGATTTTACAAACCGACTTAAAGACGCAAAACCGATCCCGACCTCTATCTTTTACTTGCATACGGACTCCGTGTCAAACGGGGTATTCTTCATGACCTGAAAAATAGATGCAAATTTTGGGTGAGTTTTGCAAACTCAGTAAGAAACCATCATCGATGGTTCACCCAATTCATGCATTACGCGAATAGCGTACAAACTATCACAATTGCACATTCAGAATGTCATATGGCAATTTACAGAATTTTCACAACAGCATCATCAGAAAGAATTCAAAGCAGTATCATAAAAATGCAAGGCATATTGCCTCTTTCCCAATCCAAAAGTCAATTTAATGCATACTTACTCAAATACAGGACATTTTCCATTTTATTTCAGTGATTCAGTACTTTTCCCAATTTATAGTACAAACAAATACATAAATAACAATTTTCTATTTCTTCCCATTTAGATTATGTGTTGTGACTGAGCGCCTGTACTGTCCCAATCCGGGCACATTAATCAGTGAGTCTATGGCTCTGATACCATAAATGTAGCACCCCACTCTCGCGAGACCCGAACCCGACATCGACGGTGATATCCGAGCCCGCGACCCGCGAGGGTGGTATGCTGAGCGATCAATGCGATGTAAAACTCATTATGATATTTTTTTTAAGCGATGAGTCGCGCGGAATTAAGAACAAACGATTCGGGCCCGTGATACGAAAACCCATTTCAGTCATACACTTTATCAACGATCACTTTTCAAACAATATTTTGGATTAGGGCCGGGAATATCATGAACATGCATTGTGCACCTACAAATTGCTTCATATGCATTACAAAATAGTTCTGATTGGACAAATGGTAATGGTTATATTTTCTGATTATTATAGAGGCACATTTGGGCGCCGATCTACCTACGCTCTCGAGACTTCCAGATATTAGCTCGAAAGTACAGGTGAGTAACCTAGTTGGTTCCTCAATCTATATGTGATGAAAATTTGATGGTTATGCCATGTGGAGATAATGGAGGGATTATGTGTGTTTGCTTAATAATATATCCAAAATGACAGCACCATTTGGTCGTAATTTTTGCTACCGAAAATCGACCGGTTCGTCACTTGGTGATTTTTCCCGGTCCGGAAATTTCCCCGAATCATTTTTTTGAAAATTACCTAAATTGCCCAAAATTGTAAAACATATGACAGTCCAC
This sequence comes from Erythroxylum novogranatense, assembly GCA_029891385.1. Taxonomy (NCBI): domain Eukaryota; kingdom Viridiplantae; phylum Streptophyta; class Magnoliopsida; order Malpighiales; family Erythroxylaceae; genus Erythroxylum; species Erythroxylum novogranatense. The sequence continues at coordinate 332,125 of JAIWQS010000235.1, read as the reverse complement.
TCCCAATAATTTTTCAAACACGAAAACCATATTTTCCACAACAAAAACACATTTAGGCCATTTACCGACGATTTTGCCGGTCTGGAAATTTTCTCCGGATAATTTCAGAAAAATTCCCATAAATCTCTAAAAATGTAAAACACTCAATGGTGCACTCCATATAATTTTCCAAACCCATTTACCACATTAATCACAATAGAATTGACTTAGGCACGCAAACCGGAAATATCATGTATGCATGTACAGTTATTTCATGTGCACAGATTTCGCTGTTCACTAGAGCCAGTATGCTTGGACAACACTAAGAAATTCCTATAAATCTCATCCTATGCCAATTTACTACTTTACCCTTCCAGTCGGGGGTGGGATGTTACAAAATACAAAAGATGAGATGCTCAATGATCAATATGCTTACAAAACTATTCCAAAAGCTAGTTACTAACTTAATACAAAAGTTTCTAGGATTCTTGGAGTTATGCCCGATGCTTTGCAAGGTTCTGCAATCAACTAGAATTTGCACCTGAGGAGGGAGAATGGGGTGAGCGAAACACGGCTCAGTGGCTAACATGTTTATAAACATCGGGTAATGAGCCATACAACACGTCGTTAACAATCCAAAATAGTAGTAATTTATCATATAAAGCTCAAACAATCCAAAATCATCACCTAAGGCAATACATGAGACTTTATATCAATCAAACACATATTATGCATCATATACACAATTAAAGGATGTAATGCACACAATTGGCTCGAGAGTTCCTTAAATACAACGAATAAATCGAAGTTTATCGTAAACACAACGAGTCCATTTTCGGATCTCGTGGGCCACAAGCGGGCTGCCGGGAGAAGGCTAGGGGGTCAACGTGCACGTGACTAACGATATAGGTTCTCTCTTGCCCAATCACAACCAATTTATGCTCATATATTCAAACACAAAATAGCATTGTTTTTTATGCTTCTTTCATTCTTTCGAATCATCATAGTTTCACACTTTTCATCCAAAGCAATGGAAATACACTTTCAATATACACACATTTTAACAAAGATAGCACACATAGGGCATTTTCCCATTACACAACAACTATAAAAATGTTACCCACCTATCGTCGGTATCCGAATTCAAGATTGCCCTTCCTCCTTGTCTTGAGTGGGGGTTCTCTTGATTTCCTTCAATTAAATCACACTCTATTCAATAAATACATTTTAAATGAAAGCATAACATTCAAGAAATCAAGCAATGATAAAATAAACTTTAAACCTAACCTACCCATAAGCCATATATGCTAGAATAACCATAACCTTAGTGAGAAAGTCCCTAAAATCCATAGATCTCACCTTCTCTTCCACTTTTCTTCAATCTCTACACAAACCCTAACTTCCATTCCATCTCATACTTGAACCTAACATAGCAAGACTAGAACTTACCTCTCACAAGTAGCTTCCTCTTCCTTTTTCTCCTTTTTTCTTCTTTCCTTCAAGCCTCCTACGACTCTCCCTCTCCTTCTTCGCCGAAAGCTCTTCTTGCTTGCCTTGCTCACGATTTCTTCTCTTCTTCTCCTTGGCTTTACGAAAACTTGCTTCCTACTCTTCCTTTAATTCCTTTTATATCACAACTTAAAGCCCTACCTCAAAACTATGTAGTTTTGATACTCCTTTAAGCTCTCTTGCATTTCCTTTTAGGCTCCCCTTCCTCCCAAGCCCACTTTACATTAAAGCTCATTCTTTCTAACAAACCTTTATTTGTCTCATATGGCTCTACACTTTAAGCTCACTTCTAATTAATCCAATCATACTAACTAATACCAAGGCTCAACATAGTCTATATATATCTATACACACATAATTGAAACAATTAAAGCAAAATAAAGAATAAGTCGAGTAAATTGATAAATCAATAAATAATAAAAAAAATTTCGGGGCCCAACAATTCTCCCCTCCTAAAAGAATTTCGTCCTTGAAATCCTTACCTGAGTCCATGAAGAGGTAGGGGTACTTCTCCCTCATGGCTTCCAAAGGCTCCCAAATAGCCTCCTCGGTCGAATGGTTCCTCCATAAGACCTTAACCAGCTTTACACTCTTGTTCCTTAACACTTTTTCCTTGGAATCCAAGATCTCCACTGGTTGTTCCTCATAGGTCAAATCCTCTCTCAACTGAACCTCTGAAGGTTGAACTATATGCGAAGGATCTGATCTGTACTTCCTCAGCATCGATACATGGAACACATTATGAATCTTAGCTAACTCCAATGGCAAATCTAACTTATAAGCCAAAGGCCCAATCCTCTCAATGATCTCATATGGGCCTATGTACCTCGGGCTAAGCTTGCCCTTCTTGCCAAACCTCAAAACACCTTTCCATGGAGAAGCTCTAAGAAACACCTTTTCTCCCACTTCAAATTTCATCTCTTTCCTATGGGCATCCGTGTAGCTCTTCATCCTATCTTGAGCTGCTTTAAGCCTCTGTTTTACCAATTTGACTTTATCCATTGTAGCCTGTACCAACTCAGGCCCTACTAGCTTCCTTTCACCTTCCTCATCCCAACATATCGGAGTTTTGCATCTCCTACCATACAAAGCCTCATAAGGTGCCATCTGAATTCCCGAGTGATAGGAATTATTATAAGCAAACTCAATCAAAGGTAGGTGATCATCCCACGAACCTTTGAAATCCAATGCACAAGCTCTCAACATCACCTCCAAAGTCCGTATCGTCCTCTCCGATTGTCCATCGGTCTGCATGGATGGAAAGTCAGACTAAAATGCAAGCTAGTCCCCATAGCCTCTTGCAAACTTTCCCAAAATTTGGAGGTAAACCTAGGATCCCTATCAGACACTATCGAACTCGGAATCCCATGAAGTCTGATTACCTCATCTATATACTTCTTAGCCAAAACATTCAAAGAATCCGTCTGTTTAATTGGCAAGAAGTGGGCTGACTTAGTCAGTCTATCCACAATCACCTAAATAGCGTCATGCTTCTTGCTAGTCCTTGGTAATCCCATAAGAAAATCCATGGTAATCTTCTCCCATTTCCATTCCGGAATCGGCAACGGATTAAGCTTGCCTGAAGGTGTTTGGTGTTCAGCTTTAACTTGCTGACACACTAAACATCTTTTAGCATACTCTGCCACATCTTTCCTCATTCCTTTCCACCAAAAATGCTCTTTTCAATCCCGATACATCTTAGAACTCCCTGGGTGCATTGCATAAGGAGCATTATGCGCCTCATCTAGGATCTCATCCTTCAGCTCTAACCTGTCTGGAACACACAATCTATTGCCCATAACCATCAATCCATCTTCCTTTACCTCTACACTAGAAGGTTTGTCATTCTTTATCTCTTCTTTAAGCTTGCTCAAGTACTCATCCTGTTCCTGCAATTCTTTAATCTTCTCCTTCAATACTGGTCTCACTCTGAAATTTGCCAAGATACAACCAGGTTCAACTTGTCTCAACATCACACCAAGTCCGCTAATTCCTTCAAAGAAAGGAAGATACACTGTTTTCACATGTGCCATAGTGGACTTCCTACTCAGCGCATCGGCTACCACATTAGCTTTCCCCGAATGGTAGTCTATCACCAAATCATAATCTTTTAATAACTCCAACCATCGCCTCTGTCTCAAATTCAGCTCTTTCTGAGTCAACAAGTACTTAAGGCTCTTATGGTTCGTAAATACTCTAGTAGTAACTCCATACAAGTAGTGTCTCCAAATCTTCAATGCAAAAATAATAACAGCCAACTCCAAATCATGAATAGGGTAGTTCATCTCATAAGGCTTCAATTGCCTAGAAGCATAGGCGATCACTTTCTCTCCTTGCATCAATACACACCCTAAACCCTTTCTAGAAGTGTCACTGTATACAATGTATCCATCATCACTATAGGGTAGCGTCAAAATCGGTGCAGTAGTAAGTCTATTCTTCAATTCCTCAAAACTACTCTGGCACTCCTCAGTCCATTCAAACTTCTGATTCTTTCTCATCAATTTGGAAAGTGGAACAACTATCATAGAAAAGCCCTCCACAAACCGCCTGTAATATCCAGCTAATCCCAAGAAACTCCTCACTTCAGCTACATTCTTAGGCGCTTTCCATTTAACCACAGCTTCTATCTTTTGTGGATCCACATGCACTCCACGCTCTGAAATCACATGCCCAAGAAATACTACTTCTCTTAACCAAAATTTGCACTTGTCGAATTTGGCATACAATTCATTCCTTCTCAATGTCTCCAAGGCAACCCTTAGATGATCCTCATGCTTCTCATCACTCTTAGAATAGACCAATATATCATCAATAAAGATAATGATAAATTGATCTAAGAAAGACTTGAAAACTCTATTCATTAAGTCCATAAAGACTGCAAGAGCATTTGTTAACCCGAAAGGCATAACCAAAAACTCAAAGTGGCCATACCGCGTCCTAAAAGCAGTCTTTGACACATCGGTCTCTTTAATCCTCAACTGATGATAAACCGATCTCAAATCTATCTTGGAAAAGACTCTCGCCCCTTGCAATTGGTCAAATAAATCATCTATGCGCGGGAGCGGATATCTGTTCTTAATGGTAGCATGATTCAACTTCCTATAATCCACACACATCCGCAACGACCCATCTTTTTTCTTTACAAAGAGAACCGGAGCTCCCCAAGGCGAAGAGCTCGGCCTAATATAACCCTTCTCTAATAGATCCTCTAATTGCTCCTTAAGCTCCTTCAATTTCGTCGGAGCCACTCGGTAAGGCGGAATTAAAATCGGCGCAGTATCTGGAAGAAGCTCAACGGGAAACTCAATTTTCCTAGGCGGAGGTAGCCCTGGCAATTCCTCAGGAAAAATGTCCGGGAATTCCTTGACTACAGGAATGTCTTCCAACCTCCCTCTATCTGTCTTCGTGTCTAATACATAGGTCAGATATGCTTCACACTCCTTACTTATCATTCTCTCTGCTGTCAAAGCTGAAACAATCCGAGGTGGACTGACTTTTCTATCTCCCATGAATACCACTTTGCTGCCATCCTCTAGCTCGAATTCCACTGTCTTCTGCTTGCAGTCTAAATTGGCATGATACTTCTCTAATGTATCCATTCCTAGGATCACATCCAATCCTCCCATCTTCAAAGGCATCAAATCCACCACAAATTTTCCTCCACTGATCCCTATCTCACAATCTCTATACACTTGACTGATAATAATATATTGCCTATCGAGTACTCACCATTAAAGGAGTATCCAATGGGCTCAGATCCTCCTATGCAGTCCCCACTCAAGACACAAAGGAATGGGTAGAACCGGATCAATCAAAGCAAGCACACAATCATCAAACAATTTAATCATACCCGTCACCACTTCGAGTCGTCTCCTCCTCTCGAGTCATTGCAAACACTCTACCGGTGCTTGCCCCTCGATCTATCTCGAAGATGAGCTCTCTTAGGCATTCCAGAGCTACCCACTTCGATCCACATGCCTTCGTCCCACTACCTCTGCCCTCCCGAAGCTTGCATCTGTGATCCTCTCTTATGTCCGGCTTAGACACTCTCGCCAAGTGTCCTTCTGACCACAATTGAAGCATGCTCTTGTTACTCTGTAACACTCTTCTCTATGATGCCTCCCACACTGCTCACACTTTGGAGGAGGTGGCCTCTCCCCATCTCTTCTTCTACTGCCGCCCACCGTTGAGGCTTGGTGAGAAACAGTAGAAGTCCTCATTGGTCTAGGCCGGCCCCACCGGTGCTCCTCTCCTCGATCAAGACAGAAAGGTTCTGCACTTCTCTGTATGTAAGTACCACCCCCTCTTGAATCGCTTCTTCCTTCCTTTTCCTCGTTGATCGCGCTCTTGATGTTTTCAATGTTCTCAACCTCGAGCCGCTTCAACCAATGCTGAAAATCAGAAAAATTCTGCACCACTACCTTCTCTAATGGCGAGATGCAAACTCGACTCAAATCGGCAGACTTAGCAAGACCTTCATCAACATCAACTCAAGCATACCTCGACAACCGAGTAAACCGCGCCATACTCAAGAATACCATCTCCTCTGGGTGAGACTCGAAACTCCTCTGCTTCTCCCGAATGTACACTTCTGAGACAGATACTTCTTCCCAGTAGGCATTCAGAAGTCTCCCATGTCAACCCTATCGGTCTCGCTCGACTCCCGTGCACTCTCCCACCAATGCAAGGCATCACCAAGCAACTGGCAAGATAGACCACTCTCTCATCATCCTCAGACTCCATCTCGATCCAAGACCCTCTGGTCTTCCTCAATCAGTCTCGGCTTCCTCAGATCCGTGGTCCCAGAGAAATCCACCGCCTCAATTTTCTCACTTTGTCAAACTATCTCCCTTCTTAATCGGGGCCAACTAGAGCTCAGGGCATTTGACCCATAGCCCTTTGAATAAAGGCTTGGGTAAATGCTGAAAAGAGTCTCTGCCCAGAGGTGCACTTTTCTCGATCGACTAGGCAACTACCGAGTCCGAGATCGGAGGGCTCACACTCGCCTCGAGAAGCCTCAGCACTCCAGGCTACGGACTCATCCGTGCTCTCCTCTCTCAGTGGAGAGTCAGGTGCAATAGAACCTTGCATAACTCCTCGTGTCCTTTTACGAGGTGGCATCTTACTCCTTTAATGAATACATTTACTGATTAGCTACATTTCTTTTTAATCTTAGTTCCTATATGTATGCATGAAATGCATGTCACTTAATGCAGACCATCAATTCATAATGCAAACATTTAATCATATATCACAACAAAAGCCTAGGAGTGAAACCTAGGCTCTGATACCAAACAATATTGGACCCCATCTCCGAGGCCCAACATTCGGACCACACAAGCACACGCAAGCATAGAAGACCCATAACTCACCACAATAGGGGAAACTTACAATAGAAAAGTTGGAAAGGCTTTTTAAGAAAATATGTTCCTTATGCTCTCATGGTTCTAGCGCCACTGAAACACTCAATTCGGATCAGAAATGAAAAAGTTATAACCAAAATAGTCAAAATCAACACTTTATCGACTTAGCACAAAATTTGAAAACCTTATAGGCTAGCTTGCTGATCGGTTTCTTCATAAAACTTGTAGGTTTAGGTCTCTAGTTTAATTTAAAACAAGAATCGCCTAATCAGAGCTCTATAGCTTAAGATATTTCAAAATAAGTGAAATATATTCGACTTTATCGATGACTATCACACTTTGTTTTAAAACACCTTTTTCAATTTAAAAGCAAACCGATAAATCGGTGTAGAAATATAGAAAATGTCTTAAAAATCTATCGCTTTGAAAATGGGGTCAATCGGAGGTCTGCACAAAAAGTTATGGCCCAAAGAAGAAAGAGAGGTCGATAAATGTAAGCGCATTTATAAACCGAGACGCCTTAAAGTCAATCGAGACGCAAAAAGTCAATCGAGACGTAAAAGTCAATCGAGACGCAAAAAGTCAATGAGACGCAAAAAGTCAATCGAGACGCAAAAAGTCAATCGAGACGTAAAAAGTCAATCGAGACGCAAAAGTCAATTGAGATGTAAAGTCAATCGAGACGAAAAGTCAATCGAGACGCAAAAACAAGAATCGCCTCACTTCTCCCCGTAACGCCTCTACTTAAAAGATGCATAACTTTCTAATCGTAACTCCAAATTAGACACGGTTTAATTCGTTGGAAAGCTAAGAGAAAAATCTACAACTTTCATGAAAATCATGGACTTAAACTTCAACCCTATAAGGATCAAAAGTTGACTCAAAGCTTCACTGAAATCGCCATTTAGACAAAGACCAGATCGACTCTAACAACTCACACTTTGCAATCAATACCTCAAAAATAGCTCATTACACCTCAAGAACAAGCTCTACAGCTCGTCTAACACCTTCAACAAGTCTAAATGATCCTATTCAACCTAAAACAACCCAGAAATTTGGCTGAAAACGCAAAACACTCAAATCTAACTCAAAGAGCACATCAGCCCAGAAATTTGCAGAACTTCAACAATTAATAATACTCATACACACTATTTTAAAACCATACACAGTACGCAAATCAACAAGTTCACATGAAGAGAGTATTAGAGCTCTCATTCTCATTTCAAATCATAACAAAGATTCATGCATAACTTTGGTTACATATTGGCATATTCATCAAGATCAAGTACAAAACACAAAAGATGAGATGCTCAATGATCAATATGCTTACAAAGTTATTCCAAAAGCTAGTTACTAACTTAATACAAAATTTTCTAGGATTCTTGGAGTTACACCCGATGCTTTGCAAGGTTCCGCAATCAACTAGAATTTGCACCTGAGGAGGGAGAATGAGGTGAGCGAAACACGGCTCAGTGGCTAACATGTTTATAGCCATCGGGTAATGAGCCATACAACACGTCGTTAACAATCCGAAATAGTAGCAATTTATCATATAAAGCTCAAACAATCCAAAATCATCACATAAGGCAATACATGAGACTTTATATCAATCAAACACATATTATGCATCATATACACAATTAAAGGATGGAATGCACACAATTGGCTCGAGAGTTCCTTAAATACAACGAATAAACCGAAGTTTACCGTAAATACAACGAGTCCATTTTCGGATCTCGTGGGCCATAAGCGGGCTGCCGGGAGAAGGGTAGGGGGGTCAACGTGCACGTGACTAACGATATAGGTTCTCTTTTGCCCAATCACAACCAATTTATGCTCATATATTCAAACACAAAATAGCATTTTTTTTAATGCTTCTTTCATTCTTTCGAATCATCATAGTTTCACACTTTTCATCCAAAGCAATGGAAATACACTTTCAATATACACACATTTTAACAAAGATAGCACACATAGGGCATTTTCCCATTACACAACAACTATAAAAATGTTACCCACCTATCGTCGGTATTCGAATTCAAGATTTCCCTTCCTCCTTGTCTTGAGTGGGGGTTCTCTTGATTTTCTTCAATTAAATCACACTCTATTCAATAAATACATTTTAAAGGAAAGCATAACATTCAAGAAATCAAGCAATGATAAAATAAACTTTAAACCTAACCTACCCATAAGCCATATATGCTAGAATAACCATAACCTTAGTGAGAAAGTCCCTAAAATCCATAGATCTCACCTTCTCTTCCACTTTTCTTCAATCTCTACACAAACCCTAACTTCCATTCCATCTCATACTTGAACCTAACATAGCAAGACTAGAACTTACCTCTCACAAGTAGCTTCCTCTTCCTTTTTCTCCTTCTTCCTTCTTTCCTTCAAGCCTCCTACGGCTCTCCCTCTCCTTCTTAGCCGAAAGCTCTTCTTGCTTGTCTTGCTCACGATTTCTTCTCTTCTTCTCCTTGGCTTTACGAAAACTTGCTTCCTACTCTTCCTTTTGTTAGAGTAGTGCCCTAAAGGCAATCGCCTTTAGCGCATTTTGTACAAATTTGTGTACATTCTTTATAAATAAATAAAGAAAGGCATATTTCATTAATTTGTTGTTCATTATTTATGAACTGATATAGATCTGTAATCAAATTAATGAAGTCCATGATATATGACATAGCATGAAGGAAATTATGATGTGATCATACTACTGCGATTCCTATCATGTGCAATTATGTCATTATCTAAATTATCCCTAGTCATAGGCTTACTGAGACTGGACATCGGTAATCTGGAAAGACTAGCACATCTCAAGCTCCTTGATTTGATCAAGCAGTGGATCTCAGAAACTGTAAATATGAGATATTTAGGGTTGAGATGTGGATGCTCACTAGAGGTAGTAAGTACATTGGATGACCTACCATGAGATCATCACATGGATGTCCTATTCTAATGTCAGTGATAATCTCATCATAGCAATGGTGCAAGTATCCTTAGACTTGAGGTACTCAATGATATCTTTGATACTGATTTTATGCTTTGACTCCATTCCTTGTTGCCTTACAGAGGTCGCTCATAGGGTGGTGATTGGGTACAGTTTGAGGTATTCGAAGGTAATTGAGTAGCTAATAGAGGATTCACCACTTCTGTGATAGCAGAAGATGATACCCATGGCCTCTTGTCAGGGTCATTACTTAGAAATCTCTGGCCGGAGTATGTATGTCGTGAAGAGTGTCTTCAGTGACATATAAAGTAATGAGTCCCAGTGACAAGAACTGAAATCACTGGACTAGATTTGACGTAGTCGATCTAGAGAGTTGACACATTACCCATACTCATAACCAAGTGGGGTATAGGATGGTGAAAGGACGAATTGCACAGTAATTGTCTATGGAAAGGTTCGTGATATGGTCCATGATGAATATATATTCATTCGTCAAACCAATTACTTTCCGGTCAATTGGGGGTCATGATGTGTTGCTAGATACCGCTCATGACTTGCTTAGATTAAGTGTTAATCTAAGTAGCCAACATAACCGGGAACTTAATGGGTCACACGCATAAGAGTGTCTCGGAGAACTTGTAAAATAGTTTTGGACAGAGTTTCAATATATGGAGAGCAACAGGATTAAATGGATCCTGATGAGATCGAGATATGTCCCGATGAGATAGCGACATCGATATTGCTGAAAAAGGTTTCCGGGGGTTTTTCCCATACCGGGACTCGGTAGGACCGACCCCAGTGTGACTGGACCACTTCAGTAATATATATACATATATATATATGATTAATTAATTAATATATATAGCATTTACGTGGATTGATGGGAGAAGATGGAAGAAGCTTCCATTTTCATGCTTAGTCATCAAGTCATTTAATGACAAAAGACAAAATAGCAAAGTGAAGAAGAATGATCGTTGGTGGCTTATTGAATAAGTAGAAAAGAAAAGAGTTTCTTCTCTTTGAAAGAGGATGATCATCGTGGATTGAAGAAAGAGTTTCAAAATCCTAAGGCTTGAACAAGCTATCATCTTCGTTGGTTTTTGGTGGAAGATAAAAGGAGTTTTATCTTTCAAGCTACCACCATCGATCATTAAGCTTCTTCATCTCTTCCTCCATCATTTTCCAAGCTCTCCATAGAACAAAGGTAAGATCTAGCAGTCTTTAATTTGTTCTAGCTATTCCCGGGTCAAAGGGTTTGTCCCGGTTAGGTTCTCCGATCTCTGCGTGGATACCGTTAGAGACGGTCTCCTTTGGTCGTTCGGTTTGAGTTTGTTATATATACACTTGGATCCTGGCTTTCGGGAAGGTCCCGGAACAAAAAAAATTTTGTTTTCCGCACCGTGGGCATGTGATGCTCACACCGGGATTTTCCTACAGTGGTATCAGAGCCACTTGTGTCGTATATAACAACGAAACCATGACTAGGTCGGAGTTGCTATAGCTTGTGATGATGATGCATGTTGTATGTGTTGAATTTCGAATTCAGTATGAGATATAGTTTTCGAAAATTTCTTCCCAGATATGTTCACAAGATGTTGTTGCATATGTCTGTGGAAGCCCGGAATTTATCAATGTGATTTGATATGGTTTTGCTAATTTATTCCCTAATGTGCTAGGTGCTGTCTTTGTGCACATTCACTGAACAGGCATGCTTATAAATTCGAGAATAAATTGTTGAAAAATGGTTTTTCGGATTTTCTTTCACCTACATGTCCCTAAGATGTTTATGAATGTCTATGTGTATGGAAAAATGTTTTCAAGGTGATTTACTATTTATTTGAGAATTTATTGTGTGCTGCTGGGAATAGCTGTGTTAAGGAACACAGATTTTGTATTGGCTTTGTTGCTGAGGTTGAATGAGTTTTTGATGGAAATAAATCCTGAACAAATTCATGGAGCATTTTGGGAACATTTAGGGACCTTTTTAATTTTCTCAGAATTTATTGAAATTGTTTCAATGGGTTTTTCAAGCAAAACATAGAACTTGGCAGTTTTGAGAAAATTGCTGGAGTTGTTTTGTTTGAACTAAGAAATTGTGTAGATTTCAGTTCCAATGCCTTGGATCATTTTTAATATGATTAAAAATGTGTTACATTGATTTTTTATGCTTGCCTAAATGAATTTTTGAAATTAGGTTTCCAAATAATTTTCGGATGTCAAATGTGTCTCATTAGCGTCTCGATAGTATATTCCCTTATCTTGATTGTTTTGGCCGTCACAAATTTTGTAACCAGTGCCGAAGTGGTCTTGATAAAGTGTAGACTACCTAGAGATACTTAGGTTGATAATTTGATATTCTCAAATTATTTGGAAATCCAAGTGAATAACAGTGTATTCACCGATTTCAAATTCTTCATATATAGTTTGACTATATATGGTAAGCAACAATGAAAGTGTTTCATTGGTACATCAAGGTAAAGTGTATTAGACTTGGTATTGTGAATTTGAACTATACTAATTGAGAAATTAGCCAATTAAGATAGCAATTCCAACTGCACAAGTTTAACTTATACGCTCATAACTCGACTTTGTTTGTTGCACTTATAGAGACGATAAGTCGACTTGCACCATGGTACAAGTCGACTTGTTAATATCTGATTGCATAAGTCGACTTACACATGCATAAGTCGACTTACACAGAGGCATAAGTCGACTTATACATACACAAGTCGACTTATAACATGCAAAGGATGGATGATGGATGATTTTAGGTATAAATTCAATGTGATTGATGAATTACCCTAAATCATTCCATATAGTCATGGTGACTATAATTCTACAGCTTGGAGAAGAAGAAGATGAGACCTGAAAACCCTCAAATCATATGAAAACTAACGCCTTCCATTAATATGGGGAGAACCAGAGTTCTTATAGAGTTGGGTTGTTGGGCAAACCCAAGCTCACTCTATACGGATATGTTCGAACCATAGAAAATGAGATTTTCATATTAATGGGTCGGTTTTCACTAGAAGCGTTGATTTGTTGAGCAAACTCAAGGTCAACGTGGACAGAGGTGAAATTGAGTAGTGTACATCAGATGTACGCGCATCAAGAGTTGATAACCCAATGTGTGTGCATACATCACGAGTTGATAGCACTAGTTGATAGTTGCATCTATGAGTCAATTGGTATGACCGATACCTGCCGATAGATCTAAGGTGGCTTGTTGGGTAAACCCAAGGTCATTTTAGTAATGTCGGATATCTATGATGCAATTGGTATGACCGATACCTACCGATTGAACTAAGGTGGCTTGTTGGGCAAACCCAAGGTCATTTTTAGGAATGTCAGATATCGACCCACTAGGACATTATGTCATAATTTTTCTTGGATTCGTAATGAGGGTAATGGATTCTTTGAAACTAGTGGGAGCCATATGCATATCATGCAAGTCCTTATGATTATGCATCTATTCTATTCTAACATTCTCTCTCTCTATCCCTTTAGGTTGATTGAAGATGACCTCTAGTGTGAATTTGCGCTCACTAATGGATTCGAACAAATTTGGCTGAGAAATCTGAGAATTGTTCTCAGGTCTGAGGAACTAGGATATGTCCTAGATGTTCCACTTCCTGATTCACTTGCTGTTGATGTTTCTGATGAGGATCAGAAAGTTTATCATAGGCTAGTGAATGTGGTGGACTCCTTTTCTTCTGGTTCAAAGAAAAGGAAGCAGAAGAAGAAAAGGTCTAAGAAACCAAAAGGAAGTACAGCCAAGAAGAAAACCAAAGAGACTGCACCAAAAGGAACTTGCTTCCATCAGTGGCAAGACCGTCACCGGAAGCGGGCCCGAAAGTCTATCTGGAGGAACTGAAGCAGAAGAAGGCATCAAATGCCTCGACTTCTTCAAATATGTTTGTCATTGAGGTTAATACTGTTTCTGATCATAACATATGGGTATTAGATACCGGTTGTGGCTCACACATATGCAATGATATGCAGGGCCTCGTGGACGATGAGACGACTCATGAAGGAGAGGTAGACTGCGTGTGGGAAATGGAGCAAGAGTTGCTGCATTAGCCGTAGGCACTTACTTTTTGTCACTCCCCACTGGGCTTGTAATTAAATTGGATGATTGTTATTTTGTACCTGTATTAACAAAGAACATATTATGCATTTCTTGTTTAAATAGAGCTGGTTTCCATTTGACTTTTAGTAACAATAGTTGTTCTATTAGTTTGAATGGAATGCTTTATGGTACTGGTACTTTATGCAATGGAATTTACATATTAGATATGTCACATCCAATTATGAATGTCAATGACACGAAAAGACATAAACGAGATAATTTAAAATCAACTTACTTATGGCATTGTCGCCTTGGCCATATAAATGAGAGACGCATAGCTAAGCTCCATAAGAGTGGTAGTTTAGGGTCATTTGATTATGAATCATATGACACATGCGAATCTTGTTTATTAGGCAAGATGACTAAGTTAACCTTTAAGGGAAAGGGTGAACGAGCGAATGGAGTATTAGACCTAATACATTCAGATGTATGTGGTCCGATGTCCATCCATGCTAGAAGTGGTTATCTTTACTTCATTACCTTTATCGATGACTATTCTCGATATGGGTACTTGTATCTGATGAGATACAAATCTGAAGCATTTGAAAAGTTCAAACAATTCAGAAATGAAGTAGAAAAACAACTTGAGAAAAGTATCAAGACATTACGATCTGATCGTGGTGGGGAATACTTAGACCAAGAGTTTTTGGATTATCTCAGAGATAATGGGATTTTATCTCAATGGACTCCTCCTTACACACCACAAAGATAATGGTGTGGCGAATGAGAAATCGAACCTTGTTAAACATGGTACGATCAATGATGGGCTTTGCAAAGTTACCAAAATCCTTTTGGGGGTATGCAATCGAGACAGCTGTTTACTTGCTAAATAGAGTCCCATCAAAGACAGTTGATGTTACTCCATATGAGATGTGGACTAACAAAAGATCCTATCTTACTCATTTGAAAGTTTGGGGCTGTCCTGCTTATGTGAAGCGGACACAGTCAAATAAACTTGATGCAAAGTCTAACAAGTGTTTGTTTGTAAGATATCCTAAAGAAACAAGGGGATATCAGTTCTACCTTGCTGAGGAACAAAAGGTGTTTGTTTCAAAGCATGCTGTCTTTTTAGAGAAAGAGTTTCTTTTATAAGAAGACAGTGGGAGCGCTGTTTTTTTAGAGAAAGAGTTTCTTTTACAAGAAGACAGTGGGAGCAAAATTGAACTTGAAGAAGTTCAGGATGCTCAAACAGACGCAGATCAACTGCCTGAACCTCAAACTGTAACTCATACAGATGAAGTAACAGTTCAACCTTCTACAACATACGAAGTTCGTAGGTCACGTAGGATACGCTTTGTTCTCGAGAGATATGAATTTCTCGTGAATGAACAGAATGACGTATTGCTCATAAAAGATGATGAGCCTACCACCTATGAAGAGGTTCTGAAGAGTTCAGAGTCTCAGAAATGGCTTCATGCCATGCAGGCCGAAATGGATTCCATGTATGAAAACCAAGTATGGACTTTGGTTGAGGCACCCGAAGGAATCAAACCCATAGGGTGCAAATGGGTTTTCAAAAAGAAAACCGACATGGATGGTAATGTAATTACCTATAAAGCAAGGCTTGTGGCTAAAGGTTTTCGTCAAAGACAAGGAGTTGACTACTACGAGACCTTCAGCCCAGTAGCAATGTTTAAATCCATTAGAATACTCCTAGCCATTACCACTCATTATGATTATGAGATATGGCAAATGGATGTGAAGACAGCTTTCCTAAATGGAAATCTAGCTGAGGATGTGTATATGACACAACCTGAGGGCTTCACCTCCTATGATGGAGAAAATGTATGCAAGCTTCAGAAATCCATCTATGGATTGAAGCAAGCATCCAAGAGTTGGAATATCCGTTTTGATGAGGTAATCAAAGAGTTTGGTTTCTCACAAAATTCGGATGAATACTGTGTGTATAAGAAGGTCAATGGGACTGCAATCGTATTCCTTGTGCTATATGTGGATGACATATTATTACTAGGAAACGATGTCTCTGTGCTGCAATCAGTCAAGATTTGGTTGTCCAAACAATTTGCCATGAAAGACCTTGGTGAAGCAACTTATATCCTTGGGATAAGGATCTATAGAGATAGATCAAAAAGGTTGCGTGGTCTTTCACAATCAACGTACATAGATAAGATGCTAAAGAGGTTTAGCATGGAGCAATCCAAGAGAGGGTACCTTCCCGTGACTCATGGGATAACACTCTCGAAATCTATGTGTCCTAAAACACAAGATGAGAGGATGCGCATAGATATGATCCCGTATGCATCAGCGGTAGGATCTATCATGTATGCTATGCTATGTACGAGACCCGATGTATCATATGCTCTAAGTGTTACGAGCAAATACCAATCGGATCCTGGTGAGGGTCATTTGGGTGGTGTCAAGAATATCCTTAAGTACTTACGAAGGACTAAGGATGTTTTCTTGATATACGGGATGGAGATCTCAAGTGGCGGGTATCTGATGCCGATTTTCAATCGATAAGGATGATTGCAAATCCCAATCAGGTTATGTATTCACACCGAACAATGAAGCGCCGGTTGGAAGAGTTCCAAACAAGAGACGATCGTCGATTCAACAAGCGAGGCGAGTACATTGCCGCTTCAAAAGCAAAGAAAGGAAGCAGTTTGGATCAAGAAGTTCATTACTGAACTTGGTGTGGTTCCTAGCAGTGATGGGCCCATACAGTTGTATTGTGACAACAATGGAGCTATTGCGCAGGCAAAGGAACCAAGGTCTTATCAACGATCCAAACACGTACTCCGCAGATATCATTTGATAAGGGAGATCATAGGACGTGGTGATGTCCAGATCGAGAGAGTTCCCACCGAGCAGAATATTGTTGATCCGTTGACGAAGCCATTGTCACAAAAGAGTTTTGATTCTCATGTACTACTTATGGTATTAGATATCAAGGCGATTGGCTTTAGGTCAAGTGGGAGATTGTTAGAGTAGTGCCCTAAAGGCAATCGCCTTTAGCGCATTTTGTACAAATTTGTGTACATTCTTTATAAATAAATAAAGAAAGGCATATTTCATTAATTTGTTGTTCATTATTTATGAACTGATATAGATCTGTAATCAAATTAATGAAGTCCATGATATATGACATAGCATGAAGGAAATTATGATGTGATCATACTACTGAGATTCCTATCATGTGCAATTATGTCATTATCTAAATTATCCCTAGTCATAAACTTCTTCGAGATCGGACATCGGTGTCCGAAAAGACTAGCACATCTCAAGCTCTTTGATTTGATCAAGCAGTGGATCTCAGAAACTGTAAATATGAGATATTTAGGGTTGAGATGTGGATGCTCACTAGAGGTAGTAAGTACATTGGATGACCTACCATGAGATCATCACATGAATGTCCTATTCTAATGTCAGTGATAATCTCATCATAGCAATGGTGCAAGTATCCTTAGACTTGAGGTACTCAAGGATATCTTGGATACTGATTCTGTGCTTTGAATCCATTCCTTGTTGCCTTACAGAGGTCGCTCATAGGGTGGTGATTGGGTACAGTTTGAGGTATTCGAAGGTAATTGAGTAGCCAATAGAGGATTCACCACTTCTGTGATAGCAGAAGATGATACCCATGGCCTCTTGTCAGGGTCATTACTTAGAAATCTCGGTCGAGTATGTATGTCGTGAAGAGTGTCTTGATGACATATAAAGTAATGAGTCCCGGACAAGAACTGAAATCACTTGGACTAGATTTGGCGTAGTCGATCTAGTGAGAGTTGACACATTGCCCATACTCATAACCAAGTGGGGTATAGGATGGTGAAAGGACTAATTGCAGTAATTGTCTATGGAAAGGTTCGTGATATGGTCCATGATGAATATATATTCATTCGTCAAACCAATTACTTTCCGGTCAATTGGGGTCATGATGTGTTGCTAAATACATTATGACTTGCTTAGATTAAGTGTTAATCTAAGTAGTCAACATAACCGGGAACCTAATGGGTCACACGCATAAGAGTGTCTCGGAGAACTTGTAAAATAGTTTTAGACAGAGTTCCAATATATGGAGAGCAACAGGATTAAATGGATCCCGATGAGATCGAGATATGTCCCGATGAGATCGCGACATCGATATTGCTGAAAAAGGTTTCCGGGGGTTTTTCCCATACCGGGACCCGGTAGGACCGACCCCAGTGTGACTGGACCACTTCAGTAATATATATACATATATATATATGATTAATTAATTATTTAATTAATATATATATATATATAGCATTTACGTGGATTGATGGGAGAAGATGGAAGAAGCTTCCATTTTCATGCTTAGTCATCAAGTCATTTAATGACAAAAGACAAAATAGCAAAGTGAAGAAGAATGATCGTTGGTGGCTTATTGAATAAGTAGAAAAGAAAAGAGTTTCTTCTCTTTGAAAGAGGATGATCATCGTGGATTGAAGAAAGAGTTTCAAAATCCTAAGGCTTGAACAAGCTATCATCTTCGTTGGTTTTTGGTGGAAGATAAAAGGAGTTTTATCTTTCAAGCTACCACCATCGATCATTAAGCTTCTTCATCTCTTCCTCCATCATTTTCCAAGCTCTCCATAGAACAAAGGTAAGATCTAGCAGTCTTTAATTTGTTCTAGCTATTCCCGGGTCAAAGGATTTGTCCCGGTTAGGTTCTCCGATCTCTGCGTGGATACCGTTAGAGACGGTCTCCTTTGGTCGTTCGGTTTGAGTTTGTTATATATACACTTGGATCCTGGCTTTCGGGAAGGTCCCGGAATAAAAAAATTTTGTTTTCCGCACCGTGGGCATGTGATTCTCACACCGGGATTTTCCTACACCTTTAATTCCTTTTATATCACAACTTAAAGCCCTACCTCAAAACTATGTAGTTTTGATACTCCTTTAAGCTCTCTTGCATTTCCTTTTGGGCTCCCCTTCCTCCCAAGCCCACTTTACATTAAAGCTCATTCTTTCTAACAAACCTTTATTTGTCTGATATGGCTCTACACTTTAAGCTCACTTCTAATTAATCCAATCATACTAACTAATACCAAGGCTCAACATAGTCTATATATATCTATATACACATAATTGAAACAATTAAAGCAAAATAAAGAATAAGTCGAGTAAATTGATAAATCAATTAAAAAAAATCGGGGCCCAACACATAACTTATAATTCAAATTATAAACATGGTACCCACCTCATTTCTATGCTTGAAACTTGTTCAAAGCCTCAATTTCTCCATTTCCTCTCTTAATTTCCTTCTTCCAAGAAAAAAATCCCTAATTCATAAACCTCCCAAATTGAAAAATTCACACTATGCAATCACCAAAATTAACTTTAGGAATCACAAACCTATAACATTTCCAAGCTTTCTAAATCAAAATCTCTCAAAAAAATTCAAAGATAAAAAATTGTCTCTTACCTTAACCTTCTCCAAATTCAAAATTTTTTGGCTTATATTGGAGCTCTCATCATCCTCCATCTTTTTCCTTCTTGGATCAACTTAAAAATCTTGCTTGAAGACTTATAAAAATCGAAACCTAACTTCTTTTTTCTTTCTTTCCTTCTTCTTTCTCCCTTTTAATTTCGTGTTTCCCTTGCTTCTTAAATGACAGCCACATGTCTTGCCCTTTAATGAATGCAAAAAGACCCAATTGCCCTTCCTTAAAAGCCTTAGAACTTAACATTTTAAGTGATCTTCCAAATTTGCCCCTAAAATTTATTTTAATTCATGCTTACATTAGGAAATTTTTCTAACCATCAAATTGAAGTAATTTGCTAAAATTTTCTTCTATAGAAATGTTCCTCATTGTCTCAATTTTATAACGCCACCAAAATCATTTAATTTGGTGCACTACTCCAAAAGTTGTACTTCAAACATTTCGGACTATTCTTATGTTAAAACAATTTCCAACGATTTATTTCCATTCGAAAATTGATATTCTTAGAGACAAAATTGAAACTAAATTCCTTCAGAACATTTAAATCCTTATTTTTCTAGTTTAATACAAATCAAGAATCACCTCATTTGGATGACTATAGCAAAAGTTATGGCCAAAATACTTTCAGCTCTTACTAATCCAGGACTGAACACTAAACCCAATTTCAATTCAGAAATTGAAAATCTTAGAGGCTAAATTGAAATTTACTTCCTCTAGATAACTTGTAGCCCCATATCTCTAGTTTATTTTACAACAAGAATCAGTTCAATTAGATCTCCACAGATCTAGAATTTACCAAAATACTGAACCATGTTTAAAAAATTATCCAACTTACTTTGATTAAATCAATCATCCTCAATTTAATCTATAAATTCACAATTTTCCATAACAGATGGAGGGATGTCTTAGGAATCCAACACTTCGAAAACCAAATCAATCGGATGTCGGACGGAAAAGCTATAAGCAAAAGATTGAGAGAGGGTCGGATTGGGAATGAAATAACAAAAACAGAAGGAGTCAAAACGGTGTCGCACCGGGAGGACCGAAACGACAGCGCGCTGGGGTGAGCAGTGCCCTGGCTTTTTTTTATAAATATATATATATAATCAAAAATTCAAAAAAGCATAATTCTCAATCCATGGCTCCAAATTTGACAAATTTGGTATCAATAGAAAGCTCAAAGGAAGCTCTACAACTTCCATAAAGAATTTCAAAACCAATTCCTTCTCTAAAGGGGTCAAAATCCCGCTCAAAGATTCTGTCCCTTTTTATGTCTTCCTAAACAATAACTCAACTTCGAAAATTTATATCTTTCCACTCCAAGGTCCAAACATATCATATTTTATATCAATGCAAAGATCAAAAAGCAACCAACAACTTTTATGAAGAACAAAAAAATCAATTTGGCCTCTAAGGGAGTCAAAAACTACTTCAAAGTTTCTGTCCACTAATACTCTTCCCAAACAGTAACAACAACTTTTAAAAATCATAATTTCCTATTTCATAGCCCAAAATTTCCATACTTTACATCAATGGAAAGATCAAAACATAATCTAAGACTTTCATGAAGAACTTCAAAGCAATTTTAACCTCTAGCTAAGTCAATTTTTCAATCAAAGTTTCTGTTCAGAAATTGTCATCCTATACCACATCCAAACTTTAAAATTTCATATCTTCCAATTCCCATATCCACAAATAGCATATTATACATCATTTAAAAGTTATGCAAATTCTCTATAACTTTCATGTAGACCACTTACTCCAATTGAAAACATATCAGTCCAGAATTTGCCTCAAAGCACAGTACACAATTCTACACTTAATGGACATTTTTCAAAAGCAAAGCAAAATACACTTAATTTTGAATAATCATAACTTTCAATCCCGATATCAAAAAATATCATATTTTATGGAGATAGAAAGCTCTCAACAAAAGCTACAAGTTTCATGAAGATCATTTTATCCAATTCTGCCTAGATCAAGCCAGAAAATTCCACAAAGTTTCAGATCAAATTTGCCACTTTCTGCTACTATTCATCCCTAAAATTTCAGATTTTCAATTCTCCAAAATTTAACTATTTAATTAATCATTTCTTGCTTTTCAACTCCATTTAAATCAATTCATTCACTATCAATTTCATTTAAACTTAAAACACTATTTTAGGCCATAATTAATTATAAACATCAATAACAAAAATATATTTCACCTATCTTAATCTCATATTACAAATTACATTCTTGAATTTTCTTTCTCTTCGCACATGAATAATTCACCACAATTTCCTCATTTCATGTCAATTTATACTTCAAATTTTCAAGAAAAGTTCGAGGTCCAACAACCTAACTCTCGTTAGTCCAATTTAATTGTTTTTCATTCGATTCACGATCTCAGTTTATAATCAAATTATGCAGTCGCAGAATCAAACTACAACAAATACAATAAACGCATAAACAATTAGATTTTCATTAACTCAATAATAAAACTCTGAAGGTGAGTTTAGAACATCCTCAACATTTTAGATCATATCATCAACTGTTTAATCCAATTCTATACAATAATAAAAATGATAATAAATCAAAAATACAATCTAAATGGGTCATAGGAGGCAACGACTTCAGGAAACCTCCTGATCTGGGAAGTACGTCGAGTCAGCTTCTTATCCTCTTCGCTCTTCCTTCTTCTCTTCCTCTATCTCTCAATGATTTTTCTTTAGGGTTTCTCAAGGTGGCTGATGCAAAGGCTCCCTCTTTTCCTCTTTTGTTGTTCTTTAAACATCCTCTTGTGTTTTTGGTAACTTTAGGGATTTTTTAGGGTCCGAAAGTTTCAAAAAATCTCTCAAAACTTGACGTTCTTGAATATTTCCACATCTGCTCGACATAAGTCGCGATCATGGCCCTACAGGCCATAATTGTGAGCCATTACTTGGGCTTTTTTCATGATTGTAGCATGTAGGCCACGATCGTGGGCCAACTCTAATGCTTCTTTCATGCCACGATTATCGGCTGTTGTTTTGGCCCGAATGTCTCTGAAACTCCTCCATTCTTTATTATTGACCCTGAAACACTAGCAAACTCATCAAAGCACCTAAAAAACACAATATTTTAGCTCAAAGACTTGTACTAACCCATAAAACACTTAAAATGTAAATAATTAAGAAACTAACACAATTCTAACCTAAAAACATACTAAATGACTTATTTAACAGCTAAACATATATCAATCTATGCCCTAAAACACGATGCATTTTACACTTATCAAGGTTTAAGTGATCCAACTTGCCAATGCGTTATCTACGAGAAATGTGCAAAGCCTTTTGAGCAATACTGAAGCAAATTCAAGGGAGAAATTTAAGCCTATCCCACTTAGTAGTAGGAAAGAGCTAGAAGAACTAGTAGAGAAACAATATAAACCCCACCTTGTAGAAGACCAAGAGAAGAAAAATAAGGATGAAGAAAAGAATAAGGGCCCTCTTTATGTTCCTCCTTTGTAATACACATCAAAAATACCGTTCCCATAAAGATTTCAGAAGAATAAATTAGATATACAATATAGATAACCTAAAGAAATTGCAAATTACATTGCTCTTTATGGAAGATGTGAAGAGCACACCCATGTATGCAAAGTTTCTTAAAGACATATTATCAAACAAGTGGACTTGGGATGATAATCAAACAATAGCCATGGCGGAAAGTTGTAGCTCTTTAGTTGCCAACCGCTTGCCCTCATAGTTAACAAATCTAGGGAATTTTGCTATTCCCTATGTAAGTTGGTAATTTAGAGCTTTCTAAATGCTTATATGACTTAAGCATTAGTTTAAACCTTATTGCTTTGTCAATTTTTAGGAAATTAGGGCTAAGAGATGTGAAGCCAACTTTTATACTTATTTAATTGGCGGATCGTTCAGGACAAGTTTATCATTCTCGTGGATTTCGTTGTGCTAGACTTTGAAGAGGACTGAAACTGTCAACTAATTTTTGGTATACCATTTTTGAACAATGGATGAGATGTGGTAGATGTCAATGAAGATAACCTTATCCTTCGGATTGGTGATGAACTAGTGAAATTCAATATGAATAAATTATTAAAGAATCTAAATGAGGGCAACTTGTTCATGAGAATTGATGTAGTTGAATCTTTAAAGCAAGAGGAAGAAGAACAGATGAAAAAGGACATAAAGTTTGACAAATATACGAAAGTCTCTATTCACGGAGAAGAAGCCAATGAGGAGATAAGGGTGAATGAGGAAGAGAAAGAACAACTCACCCTCTTACAAGATAAACTGTTGGATTCAACTGAAGATTCAGGGAGTTTCATCATTCCCTATTTTGTTGACAGTTTGTAACAAAAAAAAGACATTATTGAACTTACTATGTTTTCTTAATTTTATCAATTTTGTTCTTCTCATTATCTTGCAATATGTAGCTTATTTACAAGTTAAAAAACTAAAATTAGGTGACACGGGTAGATGTAAGCCACTAATAATAAACCTAGGTTGAGTGTAATCATGAAGAGTTTGTCAAGCTAATGACATGAAAGAGGCATTACTTAGAAGGCAACCAAAGAATTAGGATGTTTTTATTTTATTTTATTATTTTAGTTTATTGTGTTGGTACATTGTTATTCCTAGTTTTTCTTGTGTTTATTTTATAGGGAGTTAATTGCTAGAATTTTATAGCATGAAGTGTCTCCAAATTCCATCACCCACATCATTACCACCAAAATATTATAATTATTTTTGGTCTAACTTTTCTTTGTTTTTATTTATCTTTATTTGTATTAGTTGGGTACTTGTTGGAGAATTGTTTTGTTGAACTGAAACTATATGAGAATTTTATTTGGAAAATTACTTATATGTCTTTAAAAAGTCTCATTGTGATGATTATATAAGTGATTATTTGACGTAAGATCTATAAAGTATCTTATACATGGATTGCTATATTTTGATAATACTTATGGCTTATTTTAGTCAAGGATAGTTCAATTGGTAGTCATTGGATATAACATGAATTATGTAGAGATAATTGAGTGATCAATATAGGATTCATCATTCTAAAGTGATTAAAAGAATTTCCACTATTCTTTATTAGTATTGATTTAAGAAATTCTTGGTTAAAGTGGAATGATACTTTGTAAAATAGTTTATAGAGGTCATTAATAGAACCAATTGCTAATAGTGGAGAACAAACATGACTATAATCTAATAGAATAGATATTATTTTCATGCTTCATATCTAATCGAATATTGTATGATTGAATTATACTGAAAAAATTCATGATAAAATTAGTAAAACCACTTTGACATTCCTAAATATTTGGATAGTCATGATGAGTAGTTAAATGCCAATATTGATATATTGATATAAATTATTCAATTAGATAATTAAAGCATAATTAAAAAATTTAATTTATCTAACATAAATATGATTATGATTATAATATGTATCTATTGTCAACATATATAAGAATCTAATGAGCCACATATAAAGAACAAGTTAAAGAGAAAAATGTGTTTTAATTAAGTTGAATCGATTGTAATATTTGAGAAACTTTATGATTAAATATGAGATATTTAATAAATAATAACCAATATGACATATATGAACTTATTTGGGAATAATTTATGTAAATTTTATTTTAAATTAAATTACTAAAATTGTTCAAAATTTATTATAAAAAGGCTTAAGCTCCAATGGCGCTAACACTTCTTGTCTAACTCTCTCTATAATAGTTTTAGAGTTTTCTCACCACATTTTGTGGATGCCAGACTGGATATTTGTGCAACTACAATAATTAAGATAAGATAATTTCAAAAATAGTTTAAGGAAAATAACAAGATAAGGATTAAGTAGAGATGTCAATGGGATAGGTTGGGCCCAGGCTACTCCTGTCCCGGCCTAACCAAGGGCTGATCGATCCGTGATTTGATGGACCACAGGTTTTTTTTAAATGACATCGTTTTGATGTTACGGTCGGGCTGGCTCGCATTTAGCTTGACCTTAGCCTGTGACCCGATCAATTTTGGCCCATGGCTCGGTCAATCCAAGCCAAAATCAGGCTAGGCCGGGCCAAAATCTTAGGATCAAGTTTGACAATAAAGTATGAATTAAGATTCGTACTTTGTGTGTTAACCATGTTATAAAATTTAAGTGATCTTATCTTTTGATAAGTCTTAACAAAAATATTTCGATATTGTTCCACTGTATACAAGATCAGATGTAGCCTTGATTTCCTAACACAAGCCTCAAATCATCAAGAATACCTTATATTCCTTCTCTTAATAGTGTCATTAGCCAAGCCACCATTGATGTCACAATTAGGGAGCTGAGACAAGCCATTAACAATCTTTGTATATTAGAAATTTTTCGTAAGTCTAAAATGGGTGTTATCTGAGTAGAGTGATTTTGGAAGGAAGTAAATATGGAATTTGACATACAGAGTCCTCTATTTGTTACTAGATCTATAAAGATAACCTTCGATTATGTCGATCCAAAAGTATTAAAAGCTACAGTTATCCTTTCTGAGTTGGGATCAAGAGACAAAGAGATCATCCAAGCACTGAAGAGAGTTAATTCTGATGTGGAATGCATTGTGGCTTTTCTTAACATGAGTTTAGTGGAGGCTGTTGTGTTGATATTTCTAAGGCCTGCCACGGAGATGGATCCAGGACAATCTCTCCTAACAGTTATTAAGAATGGGAAAAAAAAAAGAGGAGGATATGTTGATTATGTGTGTGAAGCCAAAAAAACAGTTGCAGTTCTGATATTGGGTCAGGTTCTTAATAGCAGTGAAGACAGCTCTGTTTACTCCGTTGCCAATGATATTATTTCAACAAAAGTGATGGAAGAAGTTGCAGCGGACGTGGTCCATAGGTTTTTAATCAACCCACATTCCCGTAACTTTAAAATGAAGATGGTCGACTGTTGATGAAGGATAAGAGGAATTAACAAGTTCTAACTATATTTTATTAAAAAAAATTAACAGAAAATAAAATTTAAGTTTTAGTGATGATCTTAAAAGTTTAAAACAAACTTTTTTGCCATAATCCAAAAAGAAATTGAATGTTTGCAAGAACATTTAGAATCATCTTATGTTTTTTTGGCAAAAACATTCAGACCCTTCTTTTTCTGATTGTTTGGTTTAGAATGATATCTTTCTTTCACTTCTTAGAATCTGATTCATCGAACCGGAAGTCTTACTGGTCATCGGTTTGACCGGTTCAATCAGTTCAACTATCGGTCGAACCGGTGTGACATCATAATTATGCAATAATTATATTTAATTATATATAATATTAATAATATTAAATATAAAAAACATACCCAAAAATAAAAAAAAAAACAAAAAAAATAAAAATTTTATTGAATCAATGGTCGGACCGGTCAATTGAGAACCGAATTTTAAGGATAAACCAGACCGAATAACCGATCGGTCACCGGTCAGGTTTTCAAAATAGAGCAAGATGCGCTTTCTAATGTTCACCGATTAATATCACTTTTTGGATGTCATGGGTTACTTTGATATAGTTCTGGTGCTTGGAATTCATTTCTTTTCCTAACATAGCTGATTCTCATCTTTCCAGTTTGCCCCCTTTCTGAGCTCAATGTTTATGTAAGATACTCTGGAAAAGTTGTTTCTCCTTATCTTACCAAACAATGAAAAGAAAAGGAGTTTGTGAGGCGGGGAAAGATACTTCCAACAAATGGGAGTCGTTGGGTCCGATCCTAGCTTTGAATTGCCTGTAAGTGCTGATCTCAAGTTGATTCAACTTTATAGCCTTAATCCTTTCTAGTAAGTACTCCCCAGCTACTAAATATACTGATACCTACACTTTTAAGAACACAACATCACTATCATGCATCTTCAAAGACTTGGATTAGCCTTAGACACTTTATTCAGTGGTCAAAAACATTAGCATGTACCGTAAATTGTCCTAGGACTATAAGTTCCGTGTTCGGCAACAATTAATGCATTGAACAAGTTATCTTATACACTGCATCCCAAGGGAGTTGAAACTTTGCTATGCAAATATGTAACACCTCCGCGTCTTATCACCCCTCTTTCTACTCTTTCCGTTCTTCTCTTCCTAATTCTGATGGTCGTTACTGCAAAGACAAGTCTATCATGCTAATGCAACTGACATCGGATGTCTAACCCACTAAGTTATCCTCTCGGGCACTAAAAATTTGCTTCTTTCTCTAACTCAGATAATCACCATATCTTTTTTATATATACCAACCTAACTTCCTATAATATAGCATCATTATGATTACCATGAGCATAAGGTTAAACAAAATTAAAGAAGAGCTTTTCCAGAAACTCATACAAGGGAATGATTTATAACTGACAACAGACCGGAATCCCCATGTAACAAGAACACGTCCAAAGGAACATAAGGAGAGTTCAAAGAGGATCCAAGCCTATAAGCTGGTTGTAATATTTTACTCCCCTTAGCACACTGAACAGTTACAAGACGCGGTCCAGTTCTCATCTCCCAGACCTACATGAATGACCAACATAAGAAAAAAGAAAAAGAATCACTCTATGAATAAAATCAAAGAATAAAATTTCAAAACAAGAACACTGGATTGCAGTAAAATGCAGTTCTTTACATAAACCCATTAGTTAAGTAATACATAGAAAATTCTCAGCTAGAACGAAACAAGACATCTAGCAAGTCCGGTTTACTACCAACTATCTAACACCTGATACAACTGCTGTAGAATTTCAAAGACCTGATTTCTGGCTATTGATCTTAAACAACTATTGCATGGAGATATTCAGTTAGAATGTTCCTTCTACAAACCATTTGGCAACTCAATCCCCACTTTCTTCTTTGTTTTTTTTTTCTTTTTTTTGTAATTGGACACCGCATTTTGAAAGGAAAGAAAAGCAAAGAGTAGATGACGATAATAGAGGGCATGGCAGGAATCAGGAATAAAAGAAAAGCAATCTAACAACCAAAATGAATAGCATGAGTCTATAAAACATATCGAAAAAGATTTTAGCAAATGGATTACAACGATTAACCTCAGCTGTGGAAATAAAAAGGCATTACACCAACAGAAGATAAACAGTCCAATGCTATTATTGGACAGAGTGAACATCAAAGAAAATAAACAGAAGTAACTGAGAGAATTTGGAGGAGGAATTTTTAATCATATCTGACTAATAGACATACATTAGAACACTAACCCTAGTACAACTTCAGAAGTAAATTTATACAGATTTGTTAGATCACATGATTTATGGGATACTTTATCCTTATTTCATGGATATCATTAGGACTATATTTTATGGACATAATCATACAGATTACGTTTTCCCTCACTCCCCCTCACGCCAGTTAATAGGCATTAAGCATTTCCAGCTTGGATACAACGCTTAGAAACATGGGACCGCTTAACACACTTTGGTAAGTACGTCTGCAAGTTGACTATGTGGAGATACGTAAGGTGTGCAAATCAACCTACTCTCCAACTTCTCCTCGATCAAGTGTTTGCCAACTTCGACGTGTTTTGTTCTACCATGTTGTGCTGGGCTGATAAAGTTTCTGCTTACAAAAGAATTTCCTTTGAATTATGCATGAATTAACTAATCACACTAATTGCAAATGCCATATCTGGTTGTGCGTGAAACAAATAAATGAGTTTTTCTACCAGGCGTTGATATGATCTCTTGTCCACTGTATTATCTTCCTCTACTATTACAAGTTTAATATTTGAATCTATTGGAGTACTTGCAGGTTTGCATGTTGTTTTACCTATTTCCTTGAGAAGATCTATGATGTATTTCTCTCAGGAGATAAAAATGCCTTGCTTAGAATTGGAAACCTCAATCTCCAGAAAATATTTCAACCTCCCTAGTACCTTCAATTCTTAATACATACCTTAACTTAAGATCTCTTTCTCTTTAACATCATCCCATGTCACAATTATGTCATCAACATACACCAAGAGAATTGTGACTCCTCCTATAGATGAGGCTTTAATCAACAATATGTGGTCCCCTTGGCTTTGTTTGTATCCCATAGGCGTCATAACTCTTGAAAATCTTCCAAACCATTCTCGTGGTGATTGTTTGTTTGTTCAATGCTTTCTTCAATTTACAAACAATATGAGTAGCCAATTTCTTTCCATAACCTGGCAAAATCTCCATATAAATCTCTTTTTCTAGTTCTTAATGTAAAAATGCATTTTTCACACAAAATTGTAATTCCCAACTATACTTAGCTACAAGTGAAAATAAAATTCTAAAAGTATTCAACTTAGCAACTAGAGCAAAAGTCTCTAGATAATCAATTCCATAGGTTTATGTATATCTCTTGGCTATCAACCTTGTATCTTTCTATTGATCCATCTGCTCTATATCTAATTGTGTACATCCATTTACATCTCACCAATTTCTTCCCAATCGACAACTTCACCAACTCCCGAGTTTTATTTTTCTCCGATGCTGCCACTCCACATTCATAACTTCTTTTCATTTCTCATAAACAAAGCCTCAAATAACGTGGTTGGAAACCCTTAAGTCCTAATTGTGAAATTGTCCGAGCATTAGGGAGCTTTGACCAATGTTTGATACTCGAGGTGACGGAATAAGGCAAAAACTTGTAAATAGACAAAGAAAATAGGCATTGTCGATGAGTAGACATGCAATGATGTAAATTGGAGAAAATCTTTGATGAGATAATATTTAGATGTGAGACCAAAAGATAACTTAAGATGAATCTTGGGTTAAAAAGTTAGCTGGATCACATGCATGAGAGAGACATCTGAGAGCTCTAAGGACTTAATGTGCTCAAATAGGTTGATCATGAATAATGGCGTGACATGGGTAAGCATTGGACCGGACTAGTTTACTATGAAAGGCTTTGCGCTTGGATGACTTATAATTAATGGATAGGGATCAAAGAGAGATTTTAGAAGATGTGGCAGATAAAATCACAATAGATATACATCAATTGTAAAAGATAAAGATCATGTAGGAGGATCATCTGAAGATAGTAGAGTTCTTTATAGATATGGTTGCATCATTCACAGTTAAACATAATTTCTTATCTTCCTAGTTGTGATGTAGCTAAATCCTATTGGAAAAAAAGACCTATTTGGATTGACATGTTGTCCAATTGGTTAGTGTGATATAATCTAAGAAGGATAGGATAGAGGTGATCTAGTTAGTCCAGTTCAATTAAGATTTTGAATTGTAAAGCTAGAAGTGCTTATAAATAGCTTATTTGAGTCTTGCTCTTAGGGAGAAGAGATAGAGGGGCAGGAACATAATGAGAGAGAACATTCTTTTTATATACTTTTAGAGAAGTAATAAAGGTTAGTTTTTACCGTAGCTCTCGTGTATTTATTGTTACCTATGATTATTTAATACTTTTGTAATATTCTTACTCAAGTGCGAGAGTTAAATACTTTGAGGGTCATGAAGCATAAGAGAACAAGATTTTGTTGGTCAACGATCACGTGAGAAGGCTATGTCTTTGCTTAAATAGACCTAAGTGAGATCGTTGTACAAAGAAGTAAGCACAACTTTGGTATAATTTTGGTGTCTAGAAAAACCTTTGTAATAATAGGCATGGTAATGGTGTTTAGACTAATAGGCTTTATGCGATGGTGAATAATTTTTAGAACAAAAAAAAATGTGCAAGAGGATATAAAGGTCATCTTTGCACTCTCTCATTCTTTTTCTAATAGTGATAGGAAAATCATAGTTATCATCACTCACCTAAAATTCAAATTCATTTTGTAATAAAAGATTAAAAATTGTTACCTCAATCTTAGGATTTGGGTTGGACTCTTGGACTTGCAAAGATTTTGTAGCAACCTTTTCCTTGCAAAAACTTGCCCTTTTTGCAAAAAAAATGTGCAAGAGGATATAAAGGTCTTTTTTTGCACTCTCGCACTCCTTTTCTAATAGCAATAGGAAAATCATAGTTATCATCACTTACTTGAAATTCAATTTCATTCTGTAAAAAAGATTAGAAATCGTTACCTCAATCTCAGGACTTGGATTGGACTCTTAGACTTGCATAGATTTTGTAGAAACCTTTTTCTTCCTTGCAAACAATTGCCCTTTACCAAATCTCATGTTTTCAAGAGCAAAATCTATTTTTTCTTGAGGATTTCAATTGCAAATGCTTGTCACAATTCTTCAATTGCAGGTTTAGGTGGTGCAATTCATGTGGTGTTGGTTAGGTGTAAATACGGGATAGTTGGATGCTCATTTTGTAGCATGAAAAGTGATAAGTAAGTAGTCTTTATCCTTATCTTCCATTGTTGAATTCTCCCCCTGAAGATAAGGATTTTTGAAGTAAGACTCAGGTTCATGAAAAGTGACATTCTTTGAGACAAAACTTCTTTGATGGAGGGTGGCTTGTATCCTTTCTGAGTGGATGAATATCCCACAAACACACATTGTATTGCCCTTGGATCTAGTTTCCCTCGGTTTGATTATGGACATGGACAGATGATATGTGCCCAAAAACTCTAGGAACAAGATTATTAGCGATGTGTACTGTGGGCTAGAAGGTTGAGAGTTTTTCCATGGGACTCATGAATCCTAAGATCCTAGGAGGCAAATGAATGATAAGCTGAGTTGCTGTAAGAAGAACTTCTCTCTAAAAAGATTTAGGCATCTTTTTTTGGAACATAAAGGCTCAGATTGTTTCAAGGAGATGAAAGTTTTTTTCTTTCTACTACCCTATTTGTTGTGGAGTATTAGCACAAGAGTCGTGGACTATCCTTTCCTTTCAAAAGTATGGAGTTAGGAATTGATTAAACTAATCCTAGGTTTATCTGACTAAAAACTTTTGATGTGGACTCCAAATTGGTTTTTAACCATCGAACAAAAATTTGAATAGTATTACTAACCTCAAATTTGTGTTTGAAAAGCAAAAGCCAATTGACACGAATACAATCATCAATGAATAAGACAATCTATCTTGCCCCACAGACGTTAAGAATAAGAGAAAGTCCGCAAATATCACTATGAATGAGATGAAAAGGACTTCTTTTATTACTAACTGGAAATGGTATATGCTCGTGTTTAGCAAGTTCACGCACTTCACAATATAATTTTCAACATCTAAGCCTTTAAACATAGAAGGAAATAGAATTTTAATAATCCTAAAAGAGCGATGTCCAAGTTGGTGACGATGAAGCTAAATTTTTTCTTTATCAGATGAAATAAGTTCTAAAATAAAGGAATGAGAATCTGCCCTTGAAAATGTTTGATTGACTCCATGCTTTAAGGTAGTATAGGCCATCCATTCTTTAGCACGTCCAATCATCTTTCCCAAATCCTTGTCCTAAAATACACAATAACTTTGATGAAAACTACATTGCAACAAAATATTGAGTTAGTTTTTGTATAAAGATAAGGTTTGTGGATAATTTAGGGACATGAACATTTCTTAGGGTTAGTGAAGGACTTATTTTAACATCTCCCACACTTGCTACAGTTGTCAAAGAGTCATAAGCTATAGTTATTTTTCTACTACTAGGACATGGAAATAGGTGGAAAAAATGTTTGGTGAATGAATCATATGGCAAGTAGCTCTGGAGTCCATGGCCTATGAGTTAGCAGAGGTTGTACATGAGACATTTCCAATAGAGAATGAAAACTCACTTGAATATGCCAAAGAACAAGTAACTAATGGGTGTTTAGGGTTGCTAATAAGTTATCTCACCCTCTTAGCCTCTTATGGCTTCTGCTTGGCTCTTATAGTGCTAATTCACTGTTTTGTGCCGCAACAACCTGGATTTAGGCTTTGCTCCTTGACTGCTCTCCTTTCTGTTCCCATTCTTTACTTTAAGGAAACAAGCTGCCAACACTCCCGCATATGGTGTGCTTTCTTGCAATAAGTGCACGACAAATAATCATGTGTTTGGTTGACTAGTTTTTCCAATCTCAAAATAGGACGCTCTTTCCATGTTTGTGGCTGATTTATTGTTGTCACTAGCCACCATGGTTGAGTTGTTCATAACTTATGATTCAAGCATGAGTGTTCTTTTACTTTCCTCAGTTTGAATTAGTGCCACAACCTCATTAAAGCATGGTATCTCTGGTTTGCCAAGCATCTAGATCCTTGATCAAATTCAGAATTGAGTCCTACAAGAAAATCACAGACCCTACCTTGCTCAATGAAGTCTTTTACAACAACTGCATGTTTAGGACAGTTTGTTTTTACCACTTTGCAAAGATCAAATTCTTGCCATAAGGATTTATGTTGGTTGGCATAGTGACTGTTTGGTTTCCTTGTTTTACAGCAATTGTCTTCACTTTAACTTCTCCCTAGCTTTAGAATAAGTTTGTTGAATTGCATCCCAAATATCCTTGGCAGTATTCAAAAACATGTATGTGTCTCTAATTTTAGGAATCATAGAATTCCATAACCATGCCATAATCATGGAGTCTTTTTGATTTCATGCTTCAAACCAAGGATCTTTTGGCTTAGGTCCAATACCTATCATATTACTAATCCTCCCTTTTTCTTTTAGCACTGTACAAACAAGTTGGGACCACTTATGTAATTTTTCCCATCTAATCTTTATGCAACATGTATACTTTGGAGTTCGCTAGGTTGTTGGATACAGTTGTCTTCTCTACAACTTCTGACATCTCCAAGGACTAAAAAACTTTTTTTAAGTAATTAAGGCCTTTCACGGGAAGTAGAAATAACCAACATGAAGGCTGGTAAAGATAATCCATTTTGATATCAGAAAGTAGAGTACAAGGAAAGGAATGGCTAAACAACAAAAGGTTTTAGTTCTAGAAAACCCTATAGCTCTAATAACTATTACAAAATTTGAGAAGGAATTTTTTTTTTCCCATATCTGACTCAAACATACATTACCTCTATACACACTAACCTTAGTATAAAATAGGAACTATATTTGTACAGATTTGTCAGATCCCATTGGGATACTTTATCTTAAATTTATGGACATAATTAGTACTAGATTTTATGGACATAATCATACAGATTACGTTTTCACACAGTAACTAATAGAAAGATCCACTCAACTTTGAGTTGCAATAAAGCAATGGTTGAATGATCAATTGGAGGTACTTAATTGACCAAACAAAACATTGGATTAGAACAGAAAATCGTTTTGAATTAGATAATGTGTACTTGTTCTGCATTGTTATTGGCATCATTACAATTTGGATTGAATTTGCCGACAAAGACTTACAACTTGGACCTGTCAATTGCCAAGTTATCCACATGAAGCAATAAAAGTAATTGAATGTTTAACAACTAATACTCATTGTAAATGATCTCTTTCTAGACTTTCAGCTTAGTTCCTAGCATTTTCTATATTCATTTCATCTACTTGTTAACAAATTTTCGATGCATTTGATTCAAACCAATATTGACAGGAAGGAAGTGAGAATGCTTTGGCATCCAAGAACATCTAATGTAATTCAAATACATTCATATTTTATGGAGAAACCATAGTTGTAAGAGTAAATTGTTAAAGTATAACATAATTCTTATGATCCATGAAGACAAAATGAAGCAGTAAAAGGCAAGAAAGCTATAAAGAGAGCTACCTCAATTATTCCTTTCCGAGGTGCATGAATAGCAAGGCACAGGCAATAATCACCTTTTGTTAGTTCATAATTCGAGGAACTTGCACGTGCACTATCCTTATTAACTAGCATCTCCGTGAATAGACAGTTAGCATCTCGATATCCCTAACAAGAAAATCTAACGATGGAGACAAGATAATTGCACTGGAAATTGATTAAACACATAAATGGCAGAATCTAACCTTCCAAAGTCGCACCACCACAAGAGCCTGAGTGTCCAAGAGCAATATACGACCAAGTGAATCAGTTATTGCAGCCAATGTTCCACTAGGTGATAATGTTAGCTTTTCACCTTTTCTTGGATGATCCATCAAACATGTTAATGGAGAAGCTGCCACAAATTATAGCTTTAGGAAATCAAAAAAGTTTTGGATAGCTTTTATTTGAACATGTTTACATATACAACACAAGCTAGCTTAATAGTAAGTTTGTGAAAAATTTCTCCCGTTGACTATGGGTTTATTAAATAGTGAAACAAATTCCATATTTAGTTAAATATTCCTCTAGGTTTCTACTTCTTCACACGTATAAATCCACTCCAGCGAACACACGCACACATGAGCTAGGTGCAAAGCAAGAATGAGCAAATGAAAAGGAAAACTTTAAACCAAGAGAAAAAAAAAACACAGTACTAAGTGCAAAGGTTGTAAACCAAAGAAGAAACAATCATAAATATTGTTGTGAAGAGAATAAATGAAAACAGAAAAGAGAAAAAGGGATACAAGAATTACTAGTTTAACTACAAGGATTATAGCCAAAGATACAAAGATTATAGCTACGAATACAAAGATCACAGATACTAGGAGGTGTTATTGATTAAATTGATCTCATAATAGCATTCCAATACAGGTTGATACTAATATTCTTAAACAGAATCCCTCAAACGATTTAAATATAATGTCGAACAAAGGTGATTTATACCCTTTGTTTTGGTAACAAAATATCATGTTACTAATGTTTTACTCGTAATTAATTCCTTAAGAACGTGCCAAAGTTCAAGACTAATTGCAAGTGAATTACAACTTAATCTAATATTCACCTTCAAGAAAAAGCAAAGAACAAATTAAACAGGGAATACTTAAAGAGCAACATGTAGATCCAATTGATTTGACAAAATCAAAGCATTTGATGTACAATTTGACCCAATAAAAATTGATCGTATGAAGAGATTGATTGTAAAGCATGTTGAAGATTGAAGTAATTGTCCACTAGAAGAGGCTTTTAACCTCTATAGGACCTATTTGGGTAACGTATAAGACATTAAAGTAATATTTTTATATTGGATACTCATAATACTAATAATAAATCAATTAAGTTAAAAGATCCTTCGCTACAACCGTTATGTAGAGGCATGAGTAGATGTAGAGGTTTGGTTTTAGGGATCGTCGGTATATCTGCTTCGGCTCCACTTCAATGTTCAACGGCGGCTAGGTTCCCTCTATTCTTATCTCTTCTCTACCTAGATCTGCCCAGATCTCATCTCGCTTCTTCTTTGATTTGCATAAGTTCGTGCTTAATTTGGCTACTTGTTCCCAACTGCTGTTTATGGGTTGTTGTCTATTTATCTTCTTTTACTAATCATGCAGGATTGATAACAGAAGTAGATCTAGGAAATGAATAGATTCTTCATACGGGGTTTTGGTTAAATCTTGGATGGGTATCTTCCTCCATTGATTTTCAAGTTGTGGAGACCTTGCACTGCTCATTTCAAGGGATGATGGGTCTCAAGTTCACAAAAAAGGAAAAGAAAAAAAAAGCCTATGTTGAGTCAAATCTAAGAGTTTATTCGCTAATAATAAAATTTTGGGGTGTGATCAAGTGTGAATCTTAGGAGAATATTAATTAGGAAGCACTATTTGTTATCTGTCTTTTATTAATTGCTTTATTTTACTATTAAAAGCAGGTAGAAAATATCGGTTGTGTTGGTTGTTGTTGTTGTTGCTCTCTTACCTAGGTGCTTCCGGAGGATTTGAGGTTGTCTTTGAAGATTCATAAGGTTTTTGTTTTTTTATGGTGATGAAAGTATGGTAGTTGTCTGTTTTGGGTTTTGCTTTAACCTCCAAGAAGTGTGTGTGTGTAACCCATCTTGCCTTTCTCTTGTCCCCTGACTCCTCTCCTCCAAACTCCTATAAACAATCCAAGGTGCGCTCTTTATGCTTGTGTTTCTAGTCGTATTTGGGTTTTAGAATTTGGTGTTCATTCTTGGGGTCTTTAAATCCTATGACGAAGCAACACTAAGATAAGATCTGCAATAGAGCTAAAGGAGGGGATCGAGAACCTGGGTGGACATCTGAACGTGTATACTAGTAGAGACAGACAACGTATTATGCTAAGGTTTTGGGTAAAGATGTGGTGGTTTTTCATGTTTTGCTACTTATAATGAAAATAGATACGGGTCACACACAGGTTAGTTTTTCACAACGAGCTTTGGAAGGATTTCGATGCTTGGATTGTTGTTTGGCTCTAGTACCTTTTCAATATCTACCTCAATATCTACTTCAATATCTACAGCAAACAGGTTAGTTTTTCTTTTCCTCTTTGGTGAAAAAAAAGGAAACTTTCTTTTTGGTCATTGATTATAAAATGGCAGATCGCAAAGTGACGACTGATTGCAGTTTTTATTGTTTTGATATTAATATTAGTATTCAACGCGTAAGTATCTCTGTGTTGCTCTCCCTCTTTCTTGGCGCTCCCACTCTCTCTTCCTTCCTCGCAGCCTCCTTGTTTTAGCTATAGTTTTTGGTTAATCAGTCTCTTCTGCTTTGGTATTTTCTAGATTTTGTTAAGTTTTCTTAAATTTCTATTCTTTATTTATGTATTTATTTTTGCTGTTGATATTAGCTTCTTTGTTTGATTTAGTGTTTAATACTTTCTAGGTTTTATTATGTTGATCTCTTTGCATCTAATATTGTTGGATTTATGTCAAGATTGAATTTATATGTTTAATGATCTTATGGTTTCAGACGTTTTGTATTTCTAGATGTTCTTTTTTTTTTGGGTTTCCGTGTTTTGTATGATTCAAAGTCTTAGTCTTTGATGCTTTATTATTCTCTTTTCATTTGGGTATTAGTGCTTTTCTAAAGATAAAGAGGTGATACATTTCGTTATATTTTAGTTTTAAAATATTTTTGAAAGTTGAGTTATATTTTATTTTTTATTTAGTTATGTATTTATTGTGATTTTATTTACATAATGATTTAGCGTGACAGTTTTATTTATTTATTCGTTAACTTGCATCACTCTTTTATTGTCACATCCGCAAGTGGGTCGATCGAAAATAGCCTCTCTACTATGTAAGGATAAGGTTGCGTACTATCAGACCTCTCGAGACCCCGCTTTATTGTGGAACTTCAAACTAAGTGTAATGATGATGATGATGTGGATATTTCAAATGACGATGTAAGGAGCCCTTTTGGAAAAGATAAACAATTTTATATTTTTCCTACCTAATAGCTATTAAGCACAAAATGTTTTGAATATCGAGGCACCAGTTTAATGTTGAAAGAGCGAATTGGTGAGTGAGGAGGTGTTAGGGATTAGAGTATTTCAATGATACTACTTAGATCTAGGGCAATATGGTGATGCAAATTGCTCAACAATGATGATGATATCTATCTGAGGTAACATCAACGTCAAGGTCTTTTTAGAGTCTGTTGTGTAGAGAAAGAAGGTTAAAACAACACATATGAGAGGTGATGCTAGTAAAAGAGCTAGAGGAGAAGAGTATGAAGAAGTAGTCAATGCTTGAGAAGGGAATTATGGAGAAAGTAGTGACTAAGTCAATAACTAAAAGAAAGGAAAAGAAGCAATTTGACAAGTAGAACATGCTCAATGTCAGTGGAGATGGAGAGTAATGATGCAGCAATTTTCTTTAACATAGAAAATAGATTCTAAATATGATGCTTGTGGTTTTCAGAAATATGGCTTTAGACTCTAATACCATGTGAAAATAGACTAAATGAGAAAGCGTAAAGAGAAAGCAGAACACAAGATTTGCATGGTTTTATTATGAAACTTAAACCCACAAATACAAAGATACTAAAATATGCTATTGACTAATTTTAACCAATCTATTGATAATAGCAGGAAAAATACAAGCTAATACTAATATTTTTTAATAGAGTAACTAAATTATTTTACCATAGGATATTTGAGTTACAATATTATATATAATTATACACAACAATAATATTAAATCTTTAAGATCTTTAACAACTATAAATGGCAAAAATTGTGAATGACAACCCTTTCAATCTTGTTTGTTCATTTTATACACACAAGTGAGACGTAAACTGACTAACAACATACAACTCTAGGCAATCGAAAACAAGCATGACTGTGATGGGGCGTATGAGAACCTATCAAGCTGAAATATAACAGTAAATAGGTTTAAATATAATGGAAGCATACTTTTGCTAAGAACTTTTGACACATAAATCTCTATGAATTACAAAACAAAATATAACCAAGAAACTTACCTTTAGCAAATGACTGAGGCTTCACTTCTGACCTTTTGGTAAACGTTGGTTCGCTTCTCCATATCATTTTTGAGAAGGAAGCTATTGTTGAAAATGTTGCTGGTACCACTTTTGAAAGAATAGCTCCCACTAAAGACCTATTTTTGTCTTCTGAAAGTCTTTAAAAGATTCAAAAAGATTTTAGTAAATGTCGTAAAACAAAATAACACATAATGGTGTTACAGTCAAAAGTATTGATTTTTACAAAATGATTTTCAGATATATCGAAAAAAGTACTGCATGGCAAAGCACCAAAAAACAAACCTGAAAGCAGAAATTACAGCATTCTCTCCAATTGTCACAGCACAATAATAACGTTGGCTTGACTGCCCAACAATAAAAATCGCTGAACTCAAGCACCAGAAAGTGTGAACTATGTTTGCTACTCTACACTGCAAAGCCCCTTAAAGAAAGCATTCGCTTACAAGCTTAAGGATCAAATGTGATTACCTGAACTTCCATCAACGGAGGTGGCATAATATCAGTAATTGCAGCATCTGCACACAACCCGTACTTGCCAATATTCCACATTTGGTAATGCAATCTTCTGAAAAAGCTTCCCGAATCTTCTGAGTTCATTTCCTTTTCATCCCAGAACGGTGCATGAGAATTTTGGAACCATTCTTGCAGCAGATTCTAAGGATAACACATTAATCACCAAAAAAAAGCAAAACCCAGTCTTAAACCAAAGCACTAATTCGTTAAGAGAAGTTCAAAACAATCTTTTAGGTAAATATGCACCTGAATATCAGAGCCATCAAAGCGAGCAATTACACCAGAGAAAACGACTGAGACCTCATTTGAGTAAGAATCATGGGTCAAATCTTTCTTAGTTCCTCGAACTCTTAATTTCAAAATTTTCCCAGGATATACCATCTTCAAAGCAACAACAAAATATCACCATCTTTAAAATCCAGACTTTTATAAATTTAACCAAAAGAAGCTTGAATACTCAAAAACAAACCTGTCTATGGACCAAATGCCCATCCAATGAATAAACCAGCAAATACCCCGAAGAGGTCCCTACAGCAATCACTCGAATCTCGTCGTAAACAAGCCATTCCAAGGCAGTGATGAACTCAGACTGGATCGGTGACAGTTCGGGTCGGATCCTGAACCGTGGGCCGTCGTCCCAACCGGTGATTAAGATGACAGAGCCGTTGGCGATTGCGATGGAGTGGCCACCGAGTGCGCAGTGGAGGTTGGGGTTCTCCACCAGCCACCCCTCTTTTCCGGCGCCGACGTCGCTCAGCTCCTCGCAAGCTATGCACCCTAGCTCCGTCGTGTGAGTCCGTTTCGCAAATGACGTCGTTTTGGCCCTCGGGATTGATTCCATCACTGTGGTCTAAATGCAAAGTTGAATTGAACGATTCCTCAGATTTGAAGATCCAATTCTGCCCACCAACAATAGAAGGTAAAACTATTGTATCGTCAGATCTGGATATGCTTAAAGAAGGAATGAGAATGTGGGAGGTGACTCTCGTTGGATCCTTCATGGACAAGAGGCCCTCTCAAAGTCATGAACTCCTGGGCAGGGGACAAATACGGGACTCCAAGAATTGTAGGCGGAGCTTGTTCACATCAACACCTATGAGAAAGAAAAGGGGATTGCTATATATTATAATTGGACGAACCATATTTTGATTTTTAAATTTTAGGATAACTTTATAAGTGAGAAATAAAAATTATTTCTTTCTTTTTAGTAAAATAATATAATTAATAAAAATAACTAAAAAATATTAAATATAATTTTATTCCTTTATTAATAAAAATTATTTCTTTCTTTTTAGTCAAATAATATAATTAATTAAATATATTTAACTAAAATATATCTAATATATTCTAAATATAATTAATTAAATTTTATTAAATAAAATTAATTAAAATATATTAAGCTTTGATAAAAAATTTAGCAAAATAATTTAATTAATTAAATATCATTAATTAGAATATATTAAAATTAAAATAATTAATTAAAATAAATTAAATTTTGATATAAAATTTAACAAAAATTTTTCCTTTTATATCGAGATATATTAACATTATCACTAATTAGAATTAGAATCTATTAATATTTGATATAAAAAATTAAAATTTTGTTTATTTTAATAAAACAATATAAAATGTAATTAATTATAATATATTAAAATTTGATTTAAAACACAATTTTAAAAATTATTTTTAACAAAACAATATAATTAATTAAATATTATTAATTCAATATATTAAATTAAATATAATTAATTAGAATATATTAAAATTTGATGTAAAATAAAATTTTAATTAATTTTATTTTAGAGAGATAACATAATTAATTAGAATATAATAAAATTAAATATAATTAATCAAAATATATTAAAATTTGATATAAAAATTAACTAATTTTATTTTTTAAAAAATATAATTAATTAGCATATATTAAAATTTGATGTAAAGCAAAATTTTAATAATTTTCTTTTCTCTTTTTAGTAAAACAATATAATTAATTATAATATATTAACATTTGATATAAGACAAGAATTTAACAAATTTTTGTTTATCAATATTTTCAACAAACCAACCACTACTAATAACAATGGTAATCATTCATTCGTTTTAATACTATTATAATTATAATGATTATATCTATTCTCATTCTTCGTTATATTCATTTTAATTTTATTATCTTTATCTCATGCGAAACAAATATCCCTTGCTAACTATAATAATATATTTTTATTCATATTTAAGTCTCCGAAAAGAATCTTATAAATGGGGCTTAGCATTACAATTGCAAACTACTTTTTCTGGGATGGAAGCCCACGAATATCTGGCCTAAAACAATGATACGAATATCATATTAGATTTAATATTAAATTAAATTTTGATTTTATATTGTATTAGTACCTATTAATATCATATACTATTTTGGATCATTTTTAATTTATGAAATAGTTCTTAAATTTTTAAAATTACAATATAATTTATTAGTATATTGTATTACATACGTTGTAATTTTATATCAACAATGTCGCTAAAATTATAATAATAAAATTTTAAAATAACAATAATTTATTTATTTTATTAACAATAATTTTACATATTTCACTTATATATAATAACTACAGTTAATATGAAAAATTATTTAATCATCATACAAATATAAAATTAAAAACAATATAAAATATTTAAAATATTACAAATTTATCATATAATAAATAATAATTACAACTTTTAAATATTACAATTAACAACAAAAATTTGTGATAAGAAAACAACTGGCTAAAAGTAAAACTTGAAACATAAATATATTATTTAATTTACTATCAATTAAATATATTATTTAATTATTTAATATATAAATTACTAATAAGAATTTAAATTATTTAATGTAATATTATATTTAATTAATTAATATTAATTTTAATAAAATTAAAAGTAAATTTATTTAATTGAAAATTTTGCCTAATTTAAAATTATTAATAAATATAATTAAAATTAAAATATATAAATATATAAATAATTAAAATATATTTAAAATAAACTAGTTTATAAATAATAATTTTAAATTATTTATTTTCAAATAAAATAATTTTATTAATAAATATTATATAAAAATAAAAAATTTAATTAAAATAATTTATTTTTAACATTTATATAATGTATCATTATTATTAATAATAATATTTTATTTTATTTTAAAATTAAAATAAAAATATGATAAATTTTAAAATTAAAAATGAATGTATTAAATAATAGTGATGAACGTATAGAATAGTACAACTTTAGGTGAATAAGCATGCTCGTCTATGTGAGACAAAACAACGATGCAATGATAAAACAAGCAAATACACGTTTCCATTTTATTTTTAATTTTATGTTTATGTTTTAAATTTAGTAAAAAATATGTTTTTTTTAATTTTTAGTTTGTTTTTTAGTTTTGATTTCTTCCAATTTTCAAAATTTATGAAAACCATAAAAGTGGTTTTTGTTTCTGTTTTTATAATATGATTTATTATCATTTAAATCTACACTATTGAATTTAACAAAATTAGAATAACTTAATTCAAAATTATACTTTTAATAAATTAAAATTAATTATCAATAAAATTATTAATAACTTAATTTTTATAATTAAATTATATGTAATTAAATTTTAATCATTATTAGTAAATATAATTAAATTTAAAATATATAAATATTAAAATAAAATTTGATTTAATAATTAAAATATATTTCAAATAAATATTAATTGTAAACAAAATTTTATTTTTAAATTATTTAATTTATTAAAATAACATAATTTTATTAATAATTTGTTAATAAATATTATATAAGAGATTAAATAAAATTTGTTAATTAAAATAATTTATCTTTAAGTATTATTTAATATTAGTGATAAAAATATAACTATATTAACATTGGATGACTACAATATCCCACAATCATATAGTATATACCCAAATACTCAAGGACATTCAAGTACATATCCTATGATAATGACATGTTAGAGCGAACATAAATCCGACTTAACATTGGCATCATCTAACATAATTTAAAAGTCATCAAATTAAAACATTCCTTGTATTCATTGTCAAAAAACTCACACTATATTCATTGACAAAAGCTTACAATGTATCCATTAACAAATATTTACAAAACCTTATACAAGTTCTAGGAAGACGACAAAACATAAGCTACAACTCTTCTGATGTCAGCTGACAAACCTCTGAGCCATAACTTAATCAAAAAGGTTCCTTTAGTCCAATCTAAGGAACTGTCTCCTGTCTCGTACCTGAAAGTCACATTACAATTTTTATGAGTTTTACGAACTCAATGAGTGAACCATTATTGATGATATCACCTAGGTCAATCACACAAGATCACATAATTCATATATAATCATTCAGATCTTGTATAATCCAAATACACACATTGCCATGGCAAATCATGATACCATTGTGAATCAGAACATATATATATTGTGATCGAGTGCCTTTCACAAACAGATACAAATACTAGCTCATTAGGCTCAATTAGAAACATATATCACAGAGCATATATATATATAGTGATCGAGTGCCTTTCACAAACAGATACAAATACTAGCTCATTAGGCTCAATTAGAAACATATATCACAGAGCAAAACTTTACATGCAGACAAAGATTATTTAGCAAAACTTTATGTGCAGAAAATCGAGCTTAAAGCTCTATTAAACTGGCTACTCTGATCACAACGCCTTTATCTGAGAATACATTTTTCGAAATGCATAAATTGTAGAACTTACCATGTATAACAATCACAAATGATGCATAATCAAAATCCCATAATCATCGGACCTAAGTCTGACATTCAATTTTCGTTGAGAATTCAAATATCATACAGAGTTTCGTAATAATTTAT
This sequence comes from Erythroxylum novogranatense, assembly GCA_029891385.1. Classification (NCBI taxonomy): domain Eukaryota; kingdom Viridiplantae; phylum Streptophyta; class Magnoliopsida; order Malpighiales; family Erythroxylaceae; genus Erythroxylum; species Erythroxylum novogranatense. Next base: position 287,264 of record JAIWQS010000235.1, on the reverse strand, counting down.
AACACTTCCAATGCATACCCAAATATTAAACTCCTCGGACAATTTATATCTGGAATTCAGAATACAATCAGTACATTTCAAATTCAATTATTCATTCTCATTCACATACAAGTAGCACTTCCAATGATATTCACATACATCAAATGCCTTGGACAATTATTGTCCGGAATTCAGTACACAATTCAATACGCATTCATCAATATCAAATTCAATTCAGTAATAAACAAAAAAAAATCAAGGTTACACCATCTTAGGTTACTCACAGTACACTCCAATAAGATATTACCTGAATGGTTCGACAATGTCTGACTGGCGTTCAATGTATTCCTTTATATCATACAAAACACATTTTCATATATCATAATTTTGCACAAATGTATAAATATTTCTTTATGCACATCAATGTATAGACAATATGCACAATGCAAGTTTAATGACAATTCTAAGTATCTTATCGAGATTTTGTCACCATATCTTAGGATTTGGACCACAATAAAGCAATGTGAAACTAATTTCATAACCCATTTGATCATTTCATATTGTTTTCTCATAATATGCTTTCGGGTCAACCTTACATAATTATTCTGAGAAGGTAAATGACAAAATTAGGCAACACTTCCTTTTGGAAAGTTGTTCTCCAATGTTTTAAGTTTCTAATGATACCATAATCATTCAATTTGGTTTATTATTCTATGAGCTATACTTAAAATACCACAGTTTATGTACATTTGAAATTTTGGTTAATGCATGATCATGTATTCAATTTTTACACCTTATATCTCTCAATTCCAATATCTAAAAATTATAAACTTTATACCAATTAAAAGCTAAGAGAATAAGCTATAACTTTTGTGAAGACATATTTGTCTAATTCGGCCTATATCAATGTAGTTTATTTAATAACAACAGGACCTGATTTCTGTCCCTGGTAGTGCTACCACCTAAGCCAATACTTACTTTCAAGCTCAATTTCAAGGTCCTTAAGAACAGAATTCAAATTCAATTTCTTCTTAACATTTGAAAAAAACTGTCTTTAGTTCAATTTAAATTAAGAATCATTTTATTTGTAAATCTACATATAAAAATATAGCAAAAATATCAAAGCATGTTCAGAAAAAACATTACAGTTATCAAATTCCAGCACACCTCAGCATTTCATCCTAACACCCCCTTTCGGGATAACTTTGCATGATCATTATGACAAGAAAAATGGTGTATTTTTGTAACACTTTCTTCTAGACAATTGTTCCACTATGTTTTCAGTTTTTAATAACACCAGAATCATACAATTTGATTCAGTATATTGAAAGTTATATCCAAAAGAGTTCAAACTGTTTTTAAATTGTAACAGAACTCCTAACTCTACTTCCAGTCAGATTTTGAAATGCTTAGAGATAGAATTAACATTCGACTTCTTCAGCAAAGTTGTAGAAATATGTCTCGAGTTTAATTTGAATCAAGAATCAACTCATTCAAAAATCTACAGTTTAAGCTATAATCAGAATACCGAAGTCTATTCAATGAAAATTCTCCAGTTCATAACATTCCAACATACATCCTCATCAACAACTTATACAATCTTTCCTAATTCAATCATCATAATTACATGCCTTAAAGATCATATTTCTACTTACTTTTAAAGCTCAAAATCTCCTTCAAAACCTCAAGCTAATCTAGCCCTCCAAGCTTGCAAGATTGCCACAAAGTAAAGGTAAAAACAAGTTGATTTTTGGTTAGGACAAAGAACAACAAAAATCTGGTTCTTTGACTATCTTGTAAAGGTTAAACATATGACGTTGATCTAGTCATTTTACAAGGTTGAAACCAAATTACAGAGATGTATGTTAGCAGCAAATTTTGGTGGAGAAAGGAGAAGAATGTAACACCCCACCCCCGCATGACCCAAACCCAACATCGATGGTGATATCCGAGTCCGTGCCCTGCGAGGGTGGCGTGCTACATCACTCAGTCTAAGCTCAGTTTCAATTTTTTTGAAAACACAAACATACACTATACAGAAATCAATTAACATACAGAATCACCAGTAAGTATAATGACTACACGGGCCCTTTTCATTGATACAAATTAATTTAGTCGTTGACTTTACAAATTGACCTAATCATTTGTACAAAAATTCAGAAAATACAATTTTATATATAATTTATCAGACACTAATGCAGACGTGAACTGATCCCGACCTCTTCTTGTTGGATCGGAAAAAGAAAGTATGCTTAGTATGGAGAAACGATAGATTTCAAAACTTTTTAAGAAATCATCTTGCAGCGGAAGCAATATATCCAAATCAACATGCTAATCCATACATGATATGGTATAAGGATAATAAAACCAAGAACAAGATAAAAGAATTACCGATTCCTTCGCCATGTTTTAAATCCTCATTGCTTATCCTCTCCTTCTTATATCCAAATCCTTTGCCTTTGAGTCTTTTCCTTTAGCAATCTATCTTCTTCCTTGTTGTAGTATCCTCTACCAATTAGATTTACCACTTGTTCTTCAAGGACAACTAGGTTAACAAAATCCTTTGGTGGGAAAGGAGAAGAAATATTTGGAGGAGATTTTCTTAGAAGAAGAAGAACCAAAATTGAAACTCTTTAAATTCTTTCACTTAGGAATTTCGATTCTACCTTGCATGAAAAGAGAGAATGTCTAAAAACCATGCAAGAACCCTTTCTTACATCTCAATTTCGAAATATGCATGAATGGAAAGAGTGAGAGGCATCCAATGCATCACTTCTTACATTAATCACTCATCAAATAGCCAATAAATGAGACTTACTTCATTTATCTTTAAAAATGGCTATTTGAAAAGACCATAACCTATAATTGAATACACATTTCGGTTTTGGCAAGAAGAAAGAAGGAAGATGGTCCATCTAATGCACATCTTTCATCTTTAATCTAATGAATGCAAATAGGTTACATGCCAACATTAAAAGCCAACCATTAAACCATTTAATGGTAAGTTCATAACTCCATTTAATAATGATGAACCATAATAAAGACCATCTTTATTTAGTATTTTAATGTCAAATGTGGTTACACATCTAACCTAACACAATTTCGAAATTGCTTCTTCTCCATTAAAAAATTATTTTAATATAATTAATCTAATCAATTACATTAAACCAAAACAAGCTCATTTCTAAATGAACATATGGGCTTCCAATTAACCATTAATTAGTATAAGCCCATCATTCAATTATGGACTTCTAAAGCCTCCAAACTACTTCTTACTTAGCTTGATAACCTTCCTTAAAGCCAAGTGGGGAATCTTATTGGACTTTGATAATTCACGCCCAATAAGCCCGTAAATAATTCAATCTCATTGGAATTAATTCTAGCTTATTAACTAAATGTCATTCCACTAAAGACAATTAGTTGAACTCTTGAATTATTAAATATTATGAGAATATGTCCAATTGCAAACCCTATTTAGAACCTTATTATAGCCATCCGCACAACAAAGGGTAAAATTACCGTTTTGCCCTTATGTTGGTTTTTCCTTCTAGATCTCTCATTTTACTTTATATGGTGATTAACACATAAGATCTCATCTTAGTGTTAAGACTTGATGGGTAGCTAGTCCATCAAACTCATCGGCGCCAGCTTAATCACCAAATCTCTTTAAAACATCTGAAGAGATGATAACACTGTAAACTCTTTATTTGAGTGAATGTTCCTTGATACATGTTTCAATTAATAATTCCAACATGCGATAATCGGATTAATACCTGTAAAAATCTATTCCGATCATATCAAGAATTATAATGAAACACATATAAGTTCACCACTCATCAAGATTGTGGTTCATAATAAGCGAATGCTTAAGTTGTATGTTTTAAGATTAAAGTAACTACCACTTTATTCTTGAAAACATACTTGATTCCGATTCATTTAATAGTGCCATTATCGATAGTCTACTACTATCATGATATGAAACTCATCATTCCCTTTAAGTAAACTCTTTACTTATATAGAGATAAATCGCAACACTACTGCCTAAACCATAATCAAACGACCAACTTGATTATTCAACTGTGAATCAATTAATTGATTCTAATAATATACATGTTTCCCATACATCTCTATGTATATGTATATTACTTACAAATGAATCTTGGTACCGATGACCGATATATAATGCTCATACAGATAAAACCAAACTCTTTTGTTTTATTAATAATAAATATTTTCATTACAAAATCAGAATCAAGAAGATAAAGTTACATGTAAATACACTTGCTTTTCAGGCACTATATTTACATAACTCCAATAATCTCCCACTTTCCCTAAAGCAAGTTTGACATATCCTTCATTCCCATCCCTTCTAGGTGACCCTCAAAGCTCTTTTGAGTCAATGTCTTTGTGAACGGATCAACAAGGTTTTGCTCAGTAGAATTTTTACCACATCCACTTCTCCACGTTGTATTATCTCCTTATGAGATAATACTTTCGCCAATGTGTTTGGCGACTTTGTGGTTCCGAGGTTCTTTAGAATTAGCCACCGCCCACTATTATCACAATAAAGTGTAATGGCTTTTTCGCCTCTGAACTACCTCCAAATCATTTAGAACTTCCGAGCCAGATCGCTTCCTTTCACGCTTCACAAGCAGCAACATACTCAACCTCCATAGTCGAATCAAGAATACAAGATTGCTTGACACTCCTCCAAACTATGGCTCCACCTCCTAAAGTAAATATAGAACCGTAAGTTGATTTCCTTGAATCAACATCGATTGGAAATCGTAATCCGATATCTTGTCGGAATAAGATTACTTCCAGAGTAAACAAGCATTAAGTTCTTCGTCCTACGAAGATACTTAAATATACACTTAACCGCAATTCAATGTTCCATTCTCGATTGGATGAAATCGCTACCATCCCACTCACGTAATGATATCCTGGTCTAGTGCACAAGATTGCATACATCAAACTACCAACTACCAAGCATATGGAATGTTACGCATGCGCTCAACCTCCTCTTGGGTTTTAGGTGCTTGTTCCTTTGAAAGTTTGATTCCATGTCTAGTAGGAGTGAAACCCTTTTGGAATCTTGCATGGCGAACTTATTGAGCATATTCTCAATGTAAGTTAGTTGAGACAAAACTATCTTCTTGTTCTTACGATCCCTTATAAGTTTGATCCCTAGAACATAGGTAGCCTCTCCAAATCCTTCATTGAAAACTGCTCATTCACCATCCTTAACCGCAGATAACATTCCCACATCATTCCCAATGAGCGTAATGTCATCAACATACGTGATTAGGAAAGTAACCTTACCTTCTTGTATTCTTTTGTAAACACAAGGCTCATCTAGGTTTTGTATGAACCCATAGGTTTTGATAGCCTTATCAAACCTAATGTTCCAAGACCTAGATGCTTGCTAAGTCCATAAATGGACCTTTGCAACTTGCAAACCTTATGCTCATTACCTAGCTCAATGAATCCTTCTAGTTAGGCCATATAAATGGTCTCCTCAAGATCTCCATTCGTAAATGCGGTCTTGACATCCATTTGCCATATTTCATAATCGAAATAGGTCGCTATGGCCAAAAGAATCCTGATGGACTTAAGCATGGCAACCGGAGAAAAAGTTTCCTCGTAGTCTATACCCTCCTTTGAGTATAGCCTTTAGCTACCAATCTAGCTTTAAAGGTCTCTACCTTTCCATCCGATCCCCTTTTTCTTTTGTAGATCCATTTACACCCTATGGTTTTTAGACCTGGTGGTAGATCTACAAGGACCCAGACTTCATTAGTATACATAGAATCTATTTTCGATTCCATTGCCTTGAGCCATTTTCCTGCATCAACATCATTAATAGCCTGTGTATACGTAGCGGGATCTGTTTCTTCTTAGTCTGAGATGACAATTAAGCCTTCTCCTAAACCCAGATACCTATCTGGTTGTCTCACAACCCTCCCACTACGCCTAGGCACATCTTGATGTTCAAAGTTGCACTTTGATTCAACTCTTGAATCCATTTCGACATCTTGTTCATCATATCCAAAACAACTCTTGGTTTGGATGAAATTGCTAACTCCTTTAGTACTACTTCACTTCTTCCTTTGTGATTTCTCACAAACTCTTCCTCTAAGAAGTTTGCATTTGTCGACACAAATACCTTCCTATCATAAGGACTGTAAAAATAGTACCCTCGAGTTCCCGTAGGATATCCTACAAACAAACATACTTCACCTCGGTTCCATCTTTGTGGATTCAGGCTTTAGAACATGGGTCGGATGCCCCAAGTTCTCAAGTGCCTCAATGAAGGCACTCGGCCATCCACAACTCCCTAGTGTTTTAAGCACCGATTTGGATGGAGCAAAGTTAAGAAGATATGTTGCCGTTGTATGGCATATCCCTGAATGATTCGGAAGGCTAGCATAGACATCATTGATCTTACCATTTCCAAAGAGTTCTATTTCTCCTCTCGCTACACCATTCTGCTGAGGTGTACGAGGAGTCGACAAATTAGAAACAATTCCATTGTCAATTAAATATTGCTGGAACTCTCCGGATAAATACTCACCACCTCGATCCGATCGAAGCTATTTTAATGGCTTGCCAAGTTGCTTCTCAACTTCACTTTGAATTCTTTGAACTTTTCAAAAGATTCACTCTTTTATGCATCAAATACAAACAGCCATGTCTTGAGTAATCATCTATAAAAGTTATGAAATATTCATAACCTCCTCTAGCTTGTACATTCACGGGCCCACACACATCAAGATGTACCATGTCCAATGTGGATTCAAATTGCTTCCTTTAGAAGGAAATGAGGCTTTTGCCATTTTCCTTCAATACAAGATTCACAGTGGGTAATGGATCACTATCCAAGCCCATAAGGATCCCATCCTTTACTAGCTCACAAGTCTTTTCGATTGATATGACCCATCCTTAGATGCCACAGATACTTTGAATTAATGCTAGAGATATTGGATTGTCTTGGTTTTATCAATTACATGGTGTTTAGTGAGCCTTTCATAGGTTCTATAAAAACAATCCTGTTTAATTATTGCTTCACAAATAAAATCCTTATTCTCATATATTGAAACAACCTTTTCAAAATATAAGGAATAGCGATTTTATTAGACAAAAAATAAATCATGTTCCTTACAATCATTGGCATGTAATAAACATCTTCCAAATATAACCTATGACCACTAGAAAGTCCAAGATAACTACTCCCACCGATTCTGCTGAAACATAGGAACCATCTACTATCTTAACTTGAAACCGGCCTTTAGAAGTCTTTTCCTTTCATTGAACCCCGCAAAGAATTACAAACATGGTTAGTGGCTCCTAATCTAATATCCAAGAAGTAGATAAATGCCACATTTCTAGTTCCTAACAAACTTAGGAAGCCCATACCTTGTTTGTTTTGAGGGACTCTAGTAGATCGGCAGCTTTTTTTCCAGTGGTCCATCTCATCACAAAGGAAACACTTTCCTTTGATGTTCTCTTTGGCCTTCTTTTCATGGGTTTGGCCTTGACCCTATTTGGGCCTTCTTTTTATCGGACCCTTCTTCTTTCCTTGCCTTACCTCGGGCTTAGAAGAAGAATCTACATTAGCTTCGGCCCATGAGCCTTAATATTCAATATTTTCTCCGTGCTTCTGAGGGTATTCATCAACTCACTCAAGGTGTAATCCTTGCTGTTGAGCTCATAGTCCAACTTAAACTGCTGAAAAGAAGAGTTTAAGCTATTGATGATCATAATCATCTGCGTGTCCGCATCCATATCCGCCCAAGCATCTCAAATTCGGTGGTACCGTAGAGATTACCTTCATCATGTAATCCCGCACCGGCTCACCGTGTTTCGTCTCGAGATTATGAAAGGTTTGGATAGCTTTCACTCTTGCAGACTAGTCCTCACACCAAACATCTCATGTAGGTAATGGACCATTGCACTAGCAGCTTTCATACAAGCAATTTGCTTTTGCAACATGCCACCGATGTAGCTTTAATATAACACTTAGTAGTCTTGTCAAGATTCTCGCCAACGCTTATGTTGTTGGACTTGCTCAGAGTTGCATCTCCATTTAGAGGTGTAGGCTCATTTTCGCTAACACCCATGAAATATGTTCATATTGAAGAACAATGTCAAGGTTACGTCTCCATTCATTAAACTTGTCTCCATTTTCCAATTTGTTATTAGTCAAGAGCGGTGAGTGGATTCATTTTGTGGTTGATTATGTCCGAAAATATAAATTATTAAAACATGAGCATACTAGTCAACAATTTATGGAACTTTGTATAAAATCATGATGCATGTATGCATGATGATAGATTTAACAAAACTTAAAAATTAAAACATTATACTTACGCTTATTTTTCTTATCTATAATGTACTAAGTGACGGGGCCATCTTATCTATTAAAAGAAAACTGGAGCCTCCCACTAAAAAACTACCAATCATCTCATGCTCAATTTTTAAGAAGCGTCTTAATTTGGTCCATACTTTTACCAACAGAGCTACGGTGGGCGCTTTATTGATAAAAATGTTGAGTGTATAACCATTTGATTCATTCACTAAAGATACCTACAAATCATGCCTCGGTGGAGGTCACATTTGCTATCATTAAGTAGACTTATCCTTAAGGAGACCCAAATCATGCAAGATCTAGGATCCATGCCCTCCGATGGGGAGTAACACTTCACCACATGCAAACGGGCCATCATTTGGAGACCGTGGACTTTCACAGGAGCATCCTCTCCCACTCAATCTTTTTGGGCTTTAAGTTTTAAATACCATCTTGTCTAGATGCAATTTATTATCCATCCTATATTGTTTCATTATATATCTCATACATAATGAATGCATGGCAAGGCCTAGGGTTGGCAATTTTCTAAATGACATGCAATCAAATAATATCACATATTACAAGCATTCATTTCTCCATTCATCACATGAACTAATAAAGCCACTTTTGATTGTCCATCCTAGAAACATAAAAAATTACAAGCCTTTTAGGCCCAAAAAATGCTTCTTCATCTTGGATCTTCCGCTACGAACTCTTCGCTAACATGATCCGGCCCATTCGGTAAACAAAATGTAATGGCATTTATGAAATTAGAATTTTGTCATTTGAAAATAAAATTCCAGCACTAGATTTTAGAAAACCAAATCTTTGTTTTGACAAAAATTCCAGCACTTGTTTTATTAAAACCAAACTCATTTCATGAAAATTAAAAACAGCACTTAGTATTTTAGCAAAACCGAAATTGGATTCTTTGAAACAAAAACCAGCACTTGTTTTCCAATCATAACTGAAATATGATTCATTGAAACAAAAATTCCAGAACTTAGTTTTCACAAAACTTATGCCAAAACACAAAAGGATACACCAAAATTTTGCCTTTCCATTTCTTCAATCCATGACTGCTCCTTCTTCATCATTACATCAATTTGTACATTACAAAATCAAATAAAATAGAAAAAGAAACCAAGGAGGAAACATGGTGATGATAGACCACCTCCTTGTTACAACCAAATGAAGAAATCTTACAAGATAAAATTTAACTTCTATGGACAACCAAAAGAGCAATATACACCATATATATTTCTATCACATAAAATATGCAGTATACATAAAAGATTGCCAACCCATGCATCCACCATATAGGAACCAAATCATGCATGAAAACCAAATTCGATACTAATTGTTGGATCGGAAAAAGAAAGCATGCTTAGTATGGAGAAACGATAGATTTCAAAACTTTTTAAGAAATCATCTTGCAGCGGAAGCAATATATCCAAATCAACATGCTAATCCATACATGATATGATATAAGGATAATAAAACCAAGAACAAGATAAAAAGAATTACCGACTCCTTCGTTACAGCTTTAAATCCTCGCTGCGCTATCCTCTCCTTATATCCAAATCCTTTGTCTTTGAGTCTTTTCCTTTAGCAATCTATCTTCTTCCTTGTTGTAGTATCCTCTACCAATTAGATTTACCACTTGTTCTTCAAGGATAACTAGGTTAACAAAATCCTTTGGTGGGAAAGGAGAAAATATTTGGAGGAGATTTTCTTAGAAGAAGAAGAACCAAAATTGAAACTCTTTCAATTCTTTCACTTAGGAATTTCGGTTCTACCTTGCATGAAAAGAGAGAATGTCTAAAAACCATGCAAGAACCCTTTCTTACATTTCAATTTCGAAATATGCATGAATGGAAAGAGTGAGAGGCATCCAATGCATCACTTCTTACATTAATCACTCATCAAATAGCCAATAAATGAGACTTACTTCATTTATCTTTAAAAATGGCTATTTGAAAAGACCATAACCTATAATTGAATACACATTTCGGTTTTGGCAAGAAGAAAGAAGGAAGATGGTCCATCTAATGCACATCTTTCATCTTTAATCTAATGAATGCAAATAGGTTACATGCCAACATTAAAAGCCAACCATTAAACCATTTAATGGTAAGTTCATAACTCCATTTAATAATGATGAACCATAATAAAGACCATCTTTATTTAGTATTTTAATGTCAAATGTGTGGTTACACATCTAACCTAACACAATTTCGAAATTGCTTCTTTTCCATTTTAAAAAAAATTGTTTTAATATAATTAATCTAATCAATTACATTAAACCAAAACAAGCCCATTTCTAAATGAACATATGGGCTTCCAATTAACCATTAATTAGTATAAGCCCATCATTCAATTATGGACTTTTAAAGCCTCCAAACTACTTCTTACTTAGCTTGATAACCTTCCTTAAAGCCAAGTGGGGAATCTTATTGGACTTTGATAATTCAAGCTCCAATAAGCCCAGAAATAATTCAATCTCATTGGAATTAATTCTAGCTTAGTAACTAAATGTCATTCCACTAAAGACAATTAGTTGAACTCTTGAATTATTAAATATTATGAGAATATGTCCAATTGCAAACCCTATTTAGAACCTTATTATAGCCATCCGCACAACAAAGGGTAAAATTATCGTTTTGCCCTTATGTTGGTTTTTCCTTCTAGATCTCTCATTTTACTTTATATGGTGATTAACACATAAGATCTCATCTTAGTGTTAAGACTTGATGGTAGCTAGTCTATCAAACTATCGCGCCAGCTTAATCACCAAATCTCCTTAAAACATCTAGAAGAGATGATAACACTATAAACTCTTTATTTGAGTGAATGTTCTCGATACATGTTTCAATTAATAATTTCAACATGCAGACAATCGGATTAATACCTGTAAAAATCCATTCCGATCATATCAAGAATTATAATGAAACACATATGAGTTCTCCACTCATCAAGATTGTGGTTCATAATAATGTTTAAGTTTGTATGTTTTAAGATTAAAGTAACTACCACTTTATTCTTGAAAACATACTTGATTCCGATTCATTTAATAGTGCCATTATCGATAGTCTACTACTATCATGATATGAAACTTATCATTCCCTTTAAGTAAACTCCTTTACTTATATGGAGATAAATCGCAACACTACGCCTAAACCATAATCAAACGACCAACTTGATTATTCAACTGTGAATCAATTAATTGATTCTAATAATATACATGTTTCCCATACATCTCTATGTATATGTATATTACTTACAAATGAATCTTGGTACCTTATGACCGGATATATAATGCTCATACAGATAAAACCAAACTCTTTTGTTTTATTAATAATAAATATTTTCATTACAAAATCAGAATCAAGAAGATAAAGTTACATGTAAATACACTTGCTTTCTAGGGCACTATATTTACATAACTCCAACACTTCTCTCACTCAGGCGGTTGTTATGCGCTTGTTGCCTAACGAGATATTATTTTGGATCCTGAAAAATAATTGCAAATTTTGGGTGAGTTTTGCGAACTCAGTGAGTGACCATCATCGATGGCTCACTTAGTCACACAACACAATGCACATTCACAATATTCATATTCAATACACTTACTTATTTATATTATGCATATGCAATGCATCAGTCACATCTACTTACTTTCACATGTCATCGGACCGTAGTCCGGCATCAGAACACATTTATTTCACATAAGCATATGGCATGTTGCCTTTCACTCAATCAAATATATGTAAGCAAATGAATATGAAGTGCCCATGTGATACTTTCTAATTTATTTCAGTGTTATGACCGAGCGCCTGAACTGTCCCAATATGGGCACATTAATCGTTAAGCCTAAGGCCCTAAATCACTGTGAAGCTCGAGGCCCTAATACAATCGTTGAGCTTTTAGCTCTCGGTGGCTGCTCCGATCACAAATGTCATTATCTGGTTAAGCATTCATGAATGAAATGCATATGCCACAATTAATCACATTATTATGCACGTATGCGTATGTCACAATCAATCAGCCTATGGATGACACAATCAACATTTATGTATCACAATTAGTCACATGTATCCCAATTAGTCACATCATAGGCACATAGGTCGCAAATTCACATACAAGTAACACTTCTATAACCAACTCCCCAGTACACAATCATCGGACCTTCTGTCCAGAATTCACAATCACAGCAAACCTCAAACACCATTATTCACCACATTCAACAATCAATTTATACAAAATGAAACAAAATAGAACAAAGGGTAAAATGAGACCATCTCGATCTACTCACAGTACGCTCTAGATTAGCATTTGCTTCCAAATTCTGGAAACGCCTGACTGCGAACTCTTAGCCTGCATAACCCATTTATTCAATACGTTGCACACACATTAATAATTTTGCACAATTTTACTCATTGATGCACATATATGTACGATGCATGTTTATGACTTTCTCGGTATCAATCTATAAATTTTCTCTCAAAAACCATTTCGTTATCACAACTCAGGTATGCTTAGGGCCTGTTTGGTTGGATGTTAATTAATGGAATGGAATGGAAGGGAATGGAAGGGTTTATAATAGAATGGAATGTAATATAGTAAAAAGTTGTTTGGCAAGGATGGAAGGGTTCATAATGTAATGTAGTGAAACATTGTTTGGAAGATGGATGGAATGAATTGGAATGTATAATAAATGACTTTTATACCCTTTATATTAAAATGGTTGTTGCAATAGATTTATTATTTTGTTATTAATTATATAAAATATTAGTATTAATTATTTAATATATTTTATTTTATTTTATGTGATTTATATTAAAATAATTTAGTTATATAAAATATATACAAACAATTAAAGAATATTTTTTACATATTTTCTATTTTCATTAATAAATTTTTATTAAATTTATTATTAATTGTATACAATTTATTATTAATTATTTAAAATATTATTATTAATTATTTAATATATTTTATTTTATTATATTATATTCAGTGATTTATATATAAAATATTTTATTTTATTTTCATTTATATAGAAATATATACAAACAATTAAAGAATAACTTTTAAATATATTTTCTATTTTCATTAATAAAAATTTATTTATTTTTAATTATATACAATTTATTATTAATTATATAAAATTATTATTATTAATTATTTAATAAATTTTATTATATTAAAATTTTATTTATATAAAAATTTATTTATTTATTTTATTTATATAGAAATATTTACAAATAAGAATAATTTTAATATATTTTATTAATGAAAATAGAAAATATAAAAGATTATTATTTAATTATTTTATATATTTCTATATAAATAAAATAAATAAATAAATGTTAAATATACAATTTTATATTTTATTATAAAATATATAAAATTTATTATTAATAATATAAAATATTATTATTAATAATATAAAAATTTTATTATATTAAATATTAATATATACAAACAAGAATAATTTTAATATATTTTTATTAATGAAAATTGAAAATATATAAAATTATTATTTAATTATTTTATATATTTCTATATAAATAAAATAAATAAATAAATGTTATATATAAAAGTTTATATTTATTATAAAATATATATAATTTATTATTATTAATATAAAATATTATTATTAATTATTTAATAAAATTTATTATATTAAATATTAATATATACAAATAAAAATAATTTTAATATATTTTTATTAATGAAAATAGAAAATATGTAAAATTATTATTTAATTGTTTTATATATTTCTATATAAATAAAATAAATATTACTATATTCTATTTGATATATTAATATTATGATTTGGTCGAGTTGATATTAAAAAGAATTGTTGAGGGTATATTAGGTAGTATGTATTTATTATGTTACGTTCCATCCTAAACCCCCCAAATCGGAGGTTTCTTATTTTCACTGTTTAGGATGGAATGGAACGTAACATGAAAACCTCTGCTTCCATCCCATTCCATCCCATTCCATTATGAAACCTTCAAACAAACGATGGAACCGTGTTACATTCCATTCCATTCCATTAATAACCCTCCAAACAAACAGAGCCTAAAGGGTTTAGCCGCACTAAAATCCTTAAATTCGCAATTTATGTTTATTGTAATTTTTCTAAAATGATACTTTCGGGTCTACTACTCTTGATCGATAAACCAGTTTACATAGGGTAACCTAGGCAACCTCTCCTTGATAGAAAAACTCCTCTATGCATTAGGTGTTAAGTCAAAATGACTTTACATAAATGATTTTGATGAAGTACAAATAATGTTGAAAAGCAGATGAAAGAAGAAAAGGGGCGATAGTTGAAAAATGTATTTAAAGAAGAGAAAATAGATGAGAGTGAAAAGCGATTTATAGAAGAAAAGCGATTTGAGATTGAAAATGTATTAAGATTAAAAAAAGCATTTATAGTAGAAAAGCGATTTGAGATTAAAAAATGATTTGAGATTAAAAGCGATGGAAGCTAAAAGGCATTTAAAGCAAAAGCGTATGATGAAAAGCGCATGTAAGCAAATCACGTCTCAATCAAGAATCAGTTCGAGTTAGTTACAGAACTCAACTGAATAACCGTTTCTTTCAAGATTCAAGAAGCAAGATTCAAGAAGCAATGTTAAAGAAGTAGTTGAAGACGAAGGCTATAAATATGAGTCGAAGTCGAAGATTACAAAGTTACAAAAAGTTACACACATAATTGAACGTTACAAAAGCTTACTTGAGAGTTTATTGTGCAAATAGCTAGAGCTATCTTATCAGAATAAAGCTCAAACATCTTTCAGTAAGACAAGAGTATGATAGCCTGCAGAGGCTAAGAGTAAAAGAATACTGACTGTAAAGAGACCTGACGAGGCTCAGAAAGAAATAATACTTGTAAAGTTGTTGAGAGATAGTGAAATCTTAGAAGACATCTGAGGACTGGACGTAGCCCATGATTTGGGGTGAACCAGTATAAAAATTACTGTGCCAATTTCTCTCTACCCTTATCTCTCTTATCGTTCAAAGTTTCGATTTTACTTAGTTTTTCAAACAAGTTTTCGAAGAATACGATTAACTTTGATTTGTAGTAGTTCTTGTGAAAAGAACAAGTTTTTCTTTTGACAAAACGATTTTGAAGGTTTTTCAAAAAGGAGAAATACACAATTCAACCCCCTTCTTGTGCATTTATACATCATATAATAAGCATTGTAATAACGTGTGATTCACTTCAACTGGTATCAAAGCTTGGTGTCCAAGGATCACTGTAACAAAGTGTGGATCAAAGATTATGACGGAATCACATACGTACATTGCAGAAGGTGTCTCAGTCACTAGACCTCCAGCGTTCAACGGAGAAGACTATCATTACTGCAAAGATAAGATGTAATTGTTTATAGAATCTACTCATGTTGACCTTTGGGACGTGATAGAGAATGGACCATACGCACCAGTAGATGAAGAAGAAAATCCTATTCCACGGATCAGATGGACGGTTGATCAAAAGGCGAGATTCCAACTGAACTCTAAAGCGAAGTTTTTCTTGAGTTGTGCCCTAAGCAGAAGTGAGTATGACAAAGTCCACGGATCCGATACTGCGAAGGAGATGTGGGACACGTTATCCATCGCCCATGAAGGTACAAACCAAGTCAAAGAATCCAAGTTAAGCATTCTTGTGCACCAGTACGAGCTTTTCAAGATGAAAGATGAAGAATCTATTGATCAAACGTTTGGAATATTTCAAACAATTATCAATGGATTGAAAGCTCTCGGAAGAACTTACGACAACCAAGATCATGTTCAAAAGATCTTGAGGAGTCTACCAAAGAGGTGGAGACCAAAAGTCACTGTTGTGCAGGAAGCGAAGAATTTAAACGTACTAAAGCTTGACGAGTTGCTTGGATCGCTGAAGATTCATGAAGTTGACCTCGATGTTGAAGACAAACCCAAACAGGACAAGTCAATAGCACTGAAGGCCGGACAGAAGAATCACAAGATTCAAAGGAGGAGAAAGTCATCAAAAGCATTAAAGATTGAAGAATCAAAGAATGATGACTCCAGCGAATCAGAACAAGAGTCCAGTGATGAAGATGACGAGCTATCTTTCATTTCCAAGAAGATTAGACGGATGTGGAAGAAAAAGTCCAAAGGAAGTCAATTCTTCAAAAAGAACAGCAAAGATGATGGAAGAGTAGAAAAGACATCCATCATATGCTATGAGTGTAACCAACCTGGACATTACAAGTCTGAGTGTCCTACTCTAAAGAAGAAACCAAAGAAGAGTAGAGAAGGCAAGAAAAGCATGATGGCAACTTGGGAGGATCTAGATTCATCTAAGTCAGATACAAGCTTCGAGACATCAGAACACGCGAATATTTGCCTAGTAGCCGAAGAGGAAAGTGATCAGGAGGTAACTTCTAAATACAATGATTTGCATAATGCATATTCAAAATTACTAGAGGGCTCTCATGCTATTATGAAACAGTACAAACTATTAAAGAAAAAGTATGTAGAAAACTTCAAACATACACAAGATTTAGAGAGAGAAAATACATGCTTGAAACAGCAAGTAGAGGAGAATAAGAAAAAGAAAGTTGCAGATAAATCTGAAGAGATCAATCAGCTGAAGCTTAGGATTAAGAAACTTTCAACTGATTTAGCTACCTTCACTGAGAGTACAAGGAAAATGAATGACATGTTAAGAAAATGTAGACATCTGAGTGATAAAACCAGATTAGGGTTTACAAGAAATAAATCTCATTCGTTTGTTTCATCGAGTAGAACTGTGTGTGGTAGCAATTTGAGCCCATTGGATACTCCGCTGATGGTGAGTACTCTAATCGGTCAATATATTATTATCAGTCAAGTGTGTAGGGAGTGTGAGATATGTATTGGTGGGGAACTTCTAGTGGTGGACTTAATGCCATTGAAGATGAGAGAATTGGATGTGATTTTGGGTATGGACACGTTAGAGCAGTACAATGCCCGTCTGGATTGTAAGCAGAAGGCAGTGAAATTTGAATTGGATGACGGTAGAAGAGTGGTGTTTACTGGGGACAGAAAAGTAAGCTCGCCCAGAATTGTTTCAGCTCTGGCAGTAGAGAAGATGATGAGGAAGGAATGTGAGGCATTTTTGGCCTATGTGGTAGACAAAAGGGCAGATAGAGGGAAGTTTGAGGATATTCCAGTAGTCAGAGAATTCTCGGATGTCTTTCCTGAGGAATTACCAGGACTGCCGCCACCTAGAAAAATTGAGTTTCCCATTGAGCTTCTTTCAGGTACTACGCTGATTTCAATTCCTCCTTACTGGATGGCTCCAGCGGAATTAAAGGAGCTTAAAGAGCAATTGGAGGAGTTGATGGAGAAAGGGTACATAAGGCCGAGCTCTTCACCTTGGGGAGCTCCGGTCCTTTTTGTGAAGAAGAAAGATGGATCGTTGAGGATGTGTGTAGATTACAGAAGCTTAATCAGTCACCGTGAAGAATGTATCCGCCCCGCGATAGATGATCTGTTTGATCAATTGCAAGGGGCAAAATTCTTCTCCAAGATAGACTTGAGATCGGGTTACCATCAGTTGAGAATAAAGGAGTCGGATGTGCCAAAGACTGCTTTCAGGACACGCTATGGGGATTTTGAGTTTTTGGTGATGCCCTTTGGACTGACAAATGCCCCTGCAGCCTTTATGGATTTGATGAATCGATCTTTAAGCCTTTCTTGGACCAATTTATTATTGTCTTTATTGATGATATATTGGTCTATTCCAAGAGTGATAAGAAGCATGAAGAGCATTTGAGGATTGCTTTGGAGACATTAAGGAAAAACGAGTTGTATGTCAAATTTGATCAATGCAAATTTTGGCTGAGGGAAGTTGCATTTCTTGGACAAGTAATCTCAGAACAAGGAGTGCATGTAGATCCAAAGAAAATAGAAGCTGTGGTGAATTGGGAAGCACCGAAGAACATAGCTGAGGTGAGGAGTTTTCTGGGTCTGGCAGGTTACTACAGGAGGTTTGTGGAGGGATTCTCCATGATAGCTGCTCCGATGACTAAGTTATTGAGGAAGAATTAGAAATTTATCTGGAGTGATGAATGCCAGAAGCGCTTTGAGGAAATCAAACACAGATTGACAAGTGCTCGATTCTCGATTCTCGCCAGGAGATGAGGGTTATCAGAAGACTTCACTCCCGCCAAGACCCGAACCCGATATCGACGGTGATATCAGAGCCCGTGCCCCGCGAGGGTGGCGTGCTAGAGCAAGCATTGCCTCTTTAAAACTCACTGAAACACTTTTCTTTTTCAAAACAGTTAAACAAGCGAAAATCGATAAACACTTTAGGCCCAATTTATTACAAAACATCTTTTCACATTAAAACAATTTCAAGAATAAACCGCACTCAATAGCGCCAATCAATTATATGAGAAATGCATGACCCAACTGGGCTCAATGCCATTTCAACACATTTCAAGAATCACTAAAACACAATACAATTTTACATTTATCCAATTAGGCCCACTAACAAATCACTATACTAATACGTATGTGACGACACGATCCCGACCCGACTCGCCTTGATAGCAACGATCATACTCCCGTTGGTCTAACGGGGTACTCTTCATTTCCTGAAAAACAATTGCAATGTTGGGTGAGTTTGCGAACTCAATGAGAAACCATCATCGATGGTTCACCCAACTCATGCATTTACAAATCATATACACATAGCACACAGTAGCATTTACAGTAATCTCGCATGTAATTTCCTTATTCACATTTTTCAGTCATTTATAGTCAATTCACATTTTATTTTCAGTCAGTCATATACAAATGCAATGCGCATGTGACACTTTCATTATCTTTTCGTTGTTGTGACCGTGCGCCTGAAATCATTTACGTTGAGCCAGTGGCTCTGAAATCGTTGGGCATGATATGCCCTGCGGTGAGCCTGAGGCTCTATCAATCGTTGGACCTGAGGTCCTGTGCGTTGAGCTCAAAGCTCATATACGCCATGGATTCGCCTCGATAAGCCCAAAGGATGAGCATAAAGGCATCGAGCACGTGGCTCTGCATACGTTGGTACCACCAGTCACAACTACCATTATCTGATCATTCAGTGGTGCATGAATGCATGTGTCACTTCCCAATTTCAGTCATTTACAATTCCAATCATTTTCGCTAATGCATTTACAATTTAATTCATTCATGCATTCATACATATTTACTCATCTTTGCACTTCAATATCACAATCAAATATTTCGAACACTCATGGTCCGAAATCAATCAAATCAATCACACATCTATCCATCCGCGCTTCCTCATAGCAATCAATGCATATAATTAATAAACACATAAGGCTGAGAAACCAACTAGGTTACTCACCTGCACTTCCGAGCTACCACCTGGAAGTCCCAAAACTTTCCGTGGAATGTCGATCCATCGGAACCTCTATATCAAATCAAATAAATCACACATTACCAATCATGCCAAATTCAATAATCAATAGCAATTTCGATAAATACTATACATGTTATGACATTCTCGATCCAATTCCCGAAATTTCTCAATTTGATCATTCTCACTCTAATCCATAACAATTCCAGATGTCATTAATCAATTTACTAATTCCCACACTCTAAAGTCAAATTCCAATTAAACTCACAATCACTATACGTTTACCACTCAATTTTCGATAATCATCAAATTCAATTTCCGAATTTCCCATCTTATCTATTCAATACTCTAAATCCAAGATTCTAAATCTCCAAATTCCAATTTATCATTTAGAACCAGTTCATTTAAAATCGCCTTAAACTCATTACTTGTAACAATCATCTCATAATCACTTAATTTCATTTCTCATCAAATTGCAATTCCTATTCTCTCAAATGCCATTTTGATCCATAACCAATCCAAATTAGATCCCAAAATTCTCCAATTCAAAACCTCAATAATCAACTTTTCTAAACAATCTCCTCGTCATGACGATAATCCATTGTTCGTCATGACGACGTCGCTTCTCGTCGACGACGTGGACTAAGCTTTGCTTCGTCGTGGCGCACAGCTCCACTCGTTGCGGCGTGCGGCCGATACTCTGCTCGTCGTGGCACACAAATTAAATATTTAATATTCGTCATGACGCAGCACGCTAAGGGCTCGCCACAAGGCGTGTTCATCACACATCGCGACGCATAACCTAGAAACTCGTCCAAACCCGTAAATTCATCCGATTTTCCGATCTAACTCATTCAATTCCATTCTAAACACTCTCAATCAGTTTTAAACCTTAAACTCAACTTATTCCTAACCTCAGATCATCATTTAAACCATCTTTTATCAAAAACCCAAATCAAAACCAACGAAAACCCTATCATCGCAACTTTCCAAATTTCTAACCAATTTCTTACTCAAATCAATGATCAAATGAAATGATTTAAGGCATAAACACATAGAAACTTACCTGATTCAAGCTTCAATCCTTTGAAAATCCTTCAAGAACTCCAAATCCCAAGTTTTTCTCACCCACGACCGTCGATGATGAGAAATGAACTTTTTAGCTTATATCTTAAGCTTATATATATATATATATAAGATCATCTGCCACATGCCCAATTCTTAGGGTCTAACAAATCCGATTCTTATTCTATTTTTGTCCCAATTTCGCAATAACATAACTAATAAATCCTGAATTTACAATCCCAATTGTTCCATATCACTTGCCAATCAATCTCGGACCCGGAATCAAATACATCAGTCACTAAGCCAATTTTTCGGTCCGGGTCCATCACTCTAAAAATTCTGAGAAAATTCCATAAATTCACAAAATTTAGCAAAGACCCAATCCTATATTCATATTCCAATTTTGATTCTTCTAAATTCAATTTCATTCCAATTCCATATTCAAAACCTAATTTTTCATCTGAACAATTTTAGCCAATTTCCGATTTCACAATCAAATCGGGAATTGTCATACATGTATGTACGTATATATATGTATATATATACCTGTACAATTGAAATCATTTACCGATGTCTATCGAACTTTAATGCATGTGTAATGCCACTTTTGCCTGTACTCAATCCTAACCCGATCCAAATTCCCAACATACCCGTCACACCGGTAACGGGATGTTACAATTCTCCCCTCCTTATAAAATTTCATCCTCGAAATTTCATATACGATTTGTCAAGATGATAGGGGAGTCTTTACGATCATTGATTCTCTGATTTCCACTTATTTCCCTATACGTATATGCATAATTTCTGCCAAATCTTTCTTAACTCTACATTGCCTTTTACTCACAATTCATCATTTCCAATATTGATAACACATGTTTCGGATCCTAACAATATTTTCTAATTCAGTCTTTGTAACACTTTGGATCCGAATCATCTTTTAGCATTTTAGACGAACTTGCCAAATTTAATCACACTACAATCACTTACTTACCTCTTTTTCCTTTCTCAAACTTTATACTATTTTAACGATTTTTTTTCGATTACTCATAATTCTTTATATCCACCACCAATAATATACATATCCGATCATATCAATATTTCCTATTTCGCCTATATAGTACTTTACTTAACCCATTTCATCTTTTAGGTTGCTACTGACTTGCCAATCCATAAATCGATTCACAACACGGTCACATCAAGGCCACTAATAACGAATTTAATTTCCCTTATTCCTATGATATCAATCAATACATAGATTGGCCGAGGTGTCACATTTAGAAATATATCATGTATCACTTATCATATTGCATCTCTCAAATGCTAATTACTAATCTCAATCTCGATAATCATTGATCTGATTCATTCTCATCAATTTGAATTTTGTTATCACCAATTTAACAATCTATATTTTACAATCACTCGATCCATACATCAATCTCATAACCCTATGGATCCCACAACATATCGCTTTCACATTGATAACAAACAGTCAATTATGTAAGTCAAACATACTCATAATTTCTCAATATGGTCCACTATTCAAGATTCTCAATTCGGATTTTTGCCATGCTTTCAATACACACCTGCACATTTGACTTGGAATTCCAATCGCTAATACGTTCTTTTTGCTCTTTACTAACTCGACAGTTTACACTCATTCTTACATTAGGTATCATAATCTTATCGCCTCACTACTTGTTTCAATAACGAATTTCTGAAACACTCAAATGCATAGTCATTTTTCCGTTCACTCATATAACTTAATCATTATTGCCTTATAAACGTATATACATCCAAAACAATTTCTGTACGAATAGAATCTCCAAACTTTACAACACTTTCTAATACACTAAAATTATCAAGTTATCAAATACCAATACTGCACATAAGATTATACTGATCTCCACACATATAGAATCTCTTTACACTATTTCAATAGATCACACTTGAATCTTTACAATTCATTACATATTATAACACCTCCAAATTCAAAATGATACGATCAATACCCGAATTGAACATTTCTCCAAGCATCTCTTCTTATTAATCATACACTTCACATATTTTCCTCTAACACTTTCCTTATCAGTTAAAGTCAAAAGACATTTACCAATTTCTGGGCGTATCCAATAGACAATCAATTCTAAAATAACTCCAAATT
The DNA here is from genome assembly GCA_029891385.1 of Erythroxylum novogranatense. Taxonomy (NCBI): domain Eukaryota; kingdom Viridiplantae; phylum Streptophyta; class Magnoliopsida; order Malpighiales; family Erythroxylaceae; genus Erythroxylum; species Erythroxylum novogranatense. The sequence continues at coordinate 264,314 of JAIWQS010000235.1, read as the reverse complement.
CCTTATATATACATGTCCTTTACAATTTCACATTTATCAATACCCCTATTTGCATTTAATCTCCCAATACCATGTTTAAATAATAATTCAATCAAGATCAATTCACTCTTATAAAACTTGCATGTTATACAATTTCCTCAACTGTACCAATTTATCTTCTTCATTTTTTTTTCCCAAATGTATTCCATCGATCATCAATGATCACAATCACTATCCACTTTCAACTCAATCTAAACATTTCACTCTTCAGTAAAATAACGAACTCCTTACACCTATGATCAATTGCAAAACTCTTTAATTATTATTCGTTTTCAACGAGGAATGATGTTCTAACCATTTTCTCAATCTCATTTTAGCATATTCAGACACAGATTCTCTTACACTAACTTCTCCACCTATTTCAATTTATTCGCTATCATTATAAACTAGGTTAATAATACATTCATCAAATTCTCTTTATGCTTCACGACAAAATACCTGAACTGTTATGCTCCTCATAATCACAACTAATTCAAAAATCCTATTACACAGTCGTAGTCTATACATTAACATAACACATACTTCTCAATAACTTATTGTAACATCCCGTTACTGTTATTAAGGATATTTTGGTAATATTGGGTCATACTGATAGGTTTCACTGCATTTACTGATTGAGCATGTTACTGGCCTCTAATTATAGAGGAACAGGTTTATTGCATATGCATTTATTCATAGGTACATGCATTCATGATTTTTCGGTATTTAATTGTAAATTGACCGATCGAATCGACTGAACCGATCGGATTACAATTGATTGAGAATTAGGAATAATTGGGTTTGAATGACCGATTTAGAATAGTTTAAGTGTGATCGAAATTGATAGTGGCTTATAGGAAAATTTCTGGAAATCTGGGAGAGAATACCCTGATCGATAATTGGAGTGATGATCGATCGACCGCATGGTACTGAGAGAATCGAGCTATGGAGTGTGAAAAATAGAAACTGAAGTATAGGATCTTGTATTGTATATTTTTATGGATTTATAGGAATTTTTCTGGCATTTGTAGAGTTACGGGTTCGGACCGGAAAATTTATTTAGAGACCGATGAATTCGATTTCGGTTCTGAAATTGATCTGTATGTAGCATGGGAAAACTGGATTGGTGGTTCTAGGAATTAAAATGTTAAACTATTGGAATTTAGAGACTGAAATTTGGACCGATTTGGAGACCTAAGTCTATAAATAGCTAAGTTTGGAATTGGGGGAAAATTCATCCTAAGGCAAAATCGTTTATCTCTTCTCCTCCTTCCCACGGTGATATTCGATCCTCCTCATTGGTGAGATTTCTTGATCATTTCTTGTGGTTTCCCTCTTATTGTGTTAGGCTAACATGATTCTTATGATTGATGAAGGGTTGAGAGGTTTGAGAGTGTTAATCGTTGATTTTGGAAGGATTATGGTTTATGGTGGTTGAGGATCGATCGTCGATTTGGTAAGTTTTAATGACTTTAATGTTGTTATTATGGTTGTTACATGTATTGATGGCATTTATTAAGCTAGATTGAGTAGTTAGGATGTTTAATGGAGGTTTTAGAGAGCATTAATGGCGAAAATCGATCGGAGAAGACGATGGTGCAGTCGCACGTCGTGACATCTGGTGTGTCTCGCCGCGGCGAGAAAATTTAGTGCTCGCCGCGACGAGCGCAGCGGGACGCCGCGGCGAGCGTCTGGATGTACGTCGCGACGAGCCTTTTGGCTTACGTCGCGGCGAGCCGCGAAGAGGACGCACGCCGCGGCGAGCGTGCTTCTCTTCGTTGCGGCGGGGGCTTTAGGTCGCAGCGTATGGCAGTTTCTGATTGGATTGATTTTAATTTATTGGGTATAACTTATGGTATAGACATCCGATTGAGGTGATTATCGACTCATTATGAAGTAGGGAAAGAGGTCTTCTATTGAGGATAATTATGAGAGTTAGAATTTAATTTATATGGTATTGATTTATCGAGATTGAGATCAATTAGGGTTTATAGTGTGACATAAGTACTGGATTGAGACAATTGGAGTTCTAATTGGGGTTTTCAACGGATGATTTGACTGATGGATAGGAAATGGTTATAGGGAATACGAATTGAGGAAATTGACTGAATTATAGGATTGAATCAATTATTGTCGAACAACTGAATGACTAGTTAGAATTGGGCATAGAGTTCGAAATTGGGTTTTAGCACCGGAAATCGTGAACATGCATCGTACATAAATTTCATTGAGACATATGCATTACTGAATTGTTTAATCGAGCATATAGTAATGGACCGTATTTAATCGTTATAGAGGCGCGTTGGATCGTCGCTCCACGGACATTCTTTGGGACTTCGTGCAATAGCTCGGAAGTTACAGGTGAGTAACCTAGTTGGTTTCTCAAATTCCTGACTGTTTAAATGCTCTATGTGAATTACTTGCCACTGTGAACTGCATGACGACTGGAATGTACATGACCGAATTGCATGCTCCTACTGTATGGAATTGGACAATGCGAATTGCATGATGACGAAATTATATATGATCGAATTGTACTGTATGAATACATGAGAAAGTGAACTATATGATTACTGGACTGAATAGAAGCGAATATAGTGTTTTTACTGTATTGGACTGGACCACTGTATGAAACTGAGAAATGCAATACTGGGCTTTTATAGCCGTACACTGTAAATTACTGAACACTGCATTGCATGCATAAATGCATGATCAGATAATGGAAATGTGCCCCAAGTTGCTAATATCACTGAAAAGAGCCTCGAGCTCTAACACTGTACTGACCGGGCCTCGAGCCCGAGGGAAGAAATCCCTGACGCGTCCCCACTGAACACTGACTGAGCACTTGGGCACGATACTGAATAACTGGAAAAGAGTCACATATGCATTGTATACACATGACTGATTGATTTGTGACATTGACTGATTACGTGATGACATGATTTACTGTGTATTGCGATATGATGCTGCAAATTGTTACATGCTACTGTAAACTGTGAAATGACATTGTAAATTGTTTATCACTGTAAATCGTTTTATAATACTGTAAATGGCTATATGATACTGTTAAGTAAATACTACTGTATTGTGCTGTACGCAATATGCTTAATGCATGATTTGAGTGAACCATCGATGATGGTTTCTCATTGAGTTCGCAAACTCACCCAAAATTACAACCTATTTTTCAAGACTGATAGAGTAGGCCCCTAGCTCTGGAGATAGTCTTCTCGTGCCGCGCGAGCGTACTGCCAGAGAGCGATGGCACGCAGGTCGGTCAGCTGGGTTGACTTTTGCAGATGATTTTAGGATAGACGCTTGTATCAGTTTCCTTTTTGGTTTTGTTTTGGGGACTGATAGACTTGTCTATTCTGTTGTTAGATGACTGTATCAGACTGATATTTTGGATTTTAATATTACTGATTTCTGTTATATTATGTTATTATTGCGATGCCATATGGATATTAGTGGAAATGTTCTGGTGGTGCACCTTTATCGTGGGATACGTGTCGGAGCGACCTACGGGCGTCCCGATGTGTACCCTACGATGAGGGGGCGCTACACTTATTCTATCTTTTACACTCCCAATAACGATTTTTCATTCATTTCACATTTATCTCCAATTTGTCCTTTCATTGCTAAACTTTTCAATTTGAATCATCTAATCGACTCAATCCAATTTAGGAAAATTCTTCTTTCAATTCCTAATCATCAACAGTCATCACATTCCTTATCAGTCATTATCAATGCCTTTAAATCATCAATATTAACTATAGCTCTTAATATCTCATGAAGATCAATTATGCCACAATTCATACGGGATATCCCTTTCACATCATCTCATCGAGAAATGGACGTAAAGCAACTCATATCACTTACATTTAGGATACCTCAAACTAATTTGCTTTTTGGCCACATTGCTCCTTTTTGCACCAATCCTCGATCATGAGGATTTTTACCATAATATCCTGATTGTAGTCGTAATTCATTTTCCCATTAATCACTATAAGCACTTTCATTTCTTACTCTAACTCAAATAAATTTTAACTACACAATTATGATTGGCGGTTATCCACTGACTCACCAATTGATTTCCGATATCATTTCCATTATCAGGTGTGCATTCGCATAGGCAAATTCATGGAACCTTAACAACTTTTCAACTTTTTCATCTACCAATATCATTTTCTCACCTTTCGATCTTTTCATTAGTTCGTTTTACGCAATCACACTCAAATCTATATCACAAATGTACATTCATTCTTACTTTCTCACTTAACATATTTTGACTCTAAGTCATAGATTTCCAATCATAACTCCCATCGCGCTTTCGCTGTGCAACTCTAATCATAAAACATTTTATTTCCATTCACTTTACTTATACACTTTCAATCTTGCCATCTTTCACATATCTCTATACTTCCTCTATCAATCCGCAACTACGTATATACATATTCACATCTATTTCACATTCACAGATTATTCCAATATCAGTCTAATGTCGTATTTCATAATACGTCCATCAATACCAATACACTAAATCTCCAATTATCATAGTGTACCATATACTTGTTCTTATTCCTTGATTTCCACAACTTCCATTTATCACATTCTACGAATCATCTGTTCTTCACTATTTCTAACCACTTAAATCACTAGTACAGGCTCATGGATGAGTCTCATATGCTAGACTGGGGATCAGTGGTCACTGTCTGCCAAGACGTGACTTAAATGCTTGCACGTTGACACACTTTTCTTAGAATGCCCATGTAAGATTGTATTTCTGGGCTCTAATACCACAAATGTAGCACCCCACTCCCGCCAAGACCCGAACCCGATATCGACGGTGATATCCGAGCCCGTGCCCCGCGAGGGTAGCGTGCTAGAGCAAGCATTACCTCTTTAAAACTCACTGAAACACTTTTCTTTTTCAAAACAGTTAAACAAGCGGAAATCGATAAACACTTTAGGCCCAATTTATTACAAAAACATCTTTTCACATTAAAACAATTTCAGTAATAAACTGGCACTCAATAGCGCTCAATCAATTCATATGAGAAATGCATGACCCAACTGGGCTCAATGCCATTTCTGAACACATTTCAGTAATCACCAAAACACAATACAATTTTTACATTTATCCAATTAGGGCCCACGAAACAAATCACTATACTAATACAGATGTGACGACACTGATCCCGACCCGATACTCTGCCTTGATAGCAACGATCATACTCCCGTTGGTCTAACGGGGTACTCTTCATTTCCTGAAAAACAACTGCAATGTTGGGTGAGTTTGCGAACTCAATGAGAAACCATCATCGATGGTTCACCCAACTCATGCATTCACAAATCATATACACATAGCACACAGTAGCATTTACAGTAATCTCGCATGTAATTTCCTTATTCACATTTTTCAGTCATTTACAGTCAATTCACATTTTATTTTCAGTCAGGCATATACAAATGCAATGCGCATGTGACACTTTCATTATCTTTTCGTTGTTGTGACCGTGCTACCAAATCATTTACGCTGAGCCGGTGGCTCTCAAATCGTTGGGCATGATATGCCTGCGGTGAGCCTCGAGGCTCTATCAATCGCTGGACCCGAGGTCCGTGCGTTGAGCTCAAAGCTCTCATATACGCTACGTGATTCGCCTCGATAAGCCCAATGGATTCGCACGATGCATCGAGCACGTGGCTCTGCATACGCTGGTACCACCGTCACAACTACCATTATCGATCATTCGAGGTGCATGAATGCATGTGTCACTTCCCAATTTCATTCATTTACAGCCCAATCATTTTCGCTAATGCATTTACAATTTAATTCATTCATGCATTCATACATATTTACTCATCTTTGCACTTCAATATCACAATCAAATATTTCGAACACCCATGGTCTGAAATCAATCAAATCAATCACACATCTATCCATCCGCGCTTCCTCATGGCAATCAATGCATATAATTAATAAACACATAAGGTTGAGAAACCAACTAGGTTACTCACCTGCACTTCCGAGCTACCGCCTGGAAGTCCCAAAACTGTCCGTGGAATGTCGATCCATAGGAACCTCTATATCAAATCAAATAAATCACACATTACCAATCATGCCAAATTCAATAATCAATAGCAATTTCGATAAATACTATACATGTTATGACATTCCCGATCCAATTCCTGAAATTTCTCAATTTGATCATTCTCACTCTAATCCATAACAATTCCAGATGTCATTAATCAATTTACTAATTCCCACACTCTAAAGTCAAATTCCAATTAAACTCACAATCACTATACGTTTACCACTTAATTTCTGATAATCATCAAATTCAATTTCCGAATTTCCCATCTTATCTATTCAATACTCTAAATCCAAGATTCTAAATCTCCAAATTCCAATTTATCATTTAGGAACCAGTTCATTTAAAATCAGTCTTAAACTCATTACTTGTAACAATCATCTCATAATCACTTAATTTCATTTCTCATCAAAATTGCAATTCCTATTCTCTCAAATTCCATTTTGATTCATAACCAATCCAAATTAGATCCCAAAATTCTCCAATTCAAAAACCTCAATAATCAACTTTTCTAAACAATCTCCTCGTCATGACGATAATCCATTGCTCGTCATGACGTCGCCGTCTTGCTTTCGTCGCGATGTGCGGACTAAGCTCGCTCGTCACATGACAAGCTCCACTAAATCATGCGCAAGGCGGCCGATACTCGCTCGTCATGCACACAAATTAAATATTTAATATTAAATCGCGACGCACGCTAAGGGGCTCGCCAAGCAGTTCATCATCACGTCGCGACGTGCGAACCTAGAAACTCGTCCAAACCCGAAATTCATCCGATTTTCCGATCTAACTCATTCAAATCCATTTTAAACACTCTCAATCAGTTTTAAACCTTAAACTCAACTTATTCCTAACCTCGGATCATCATTTAAACCATCTTTTATCAAAAACCCAAATCAAAACCAACGAAAACCCTATCATCGCAACTTTCCAAATTTCTAACCAATTTCTTACTCAAATCAATGATCAAATGAAATGATTTAAGGCATAAACACATAGAAACTTACCGATTCAAGCTTCAACCTTTGAAAATCCTTCAAGAACTCCAAATCCCAAGTTTTTCTCACCCACGACCGTCGATGATGAGAAATGAACTTTTAGCTTATATCTTAAGCTTATATATATATATATAAGATCATCTCGCCACATGCCCAATTCTTAGTGGTCTAACAAATCCGATTCTTATTCTATTTTTCTCCCAATTTCGCAATAACATAACTAATAAATCCTGAATTTACAATCCCAATTGTTCCATATCACTTGCCAATCAATCTAGGAATCTTAATCAAATACATCAGTCACTAAGCCAATTTTCCGGTCTGGGTCCATCACTCTAAAAATTCTGAGAAAATTCCATAAATTCACAAAATTTAGCAAAGACCCAATCCTATATTCATATTCCAATTTTTATTCTTCTAAATTCAATTTCATTCCAATTCCATATTCAAAACCTAATTTTTCATCTGAACAATTTTAGCCAATTTCCGATTTCACAATCAAGTCGGGAATTGTCATACATGTATGTACGTATATATATGTATATATATACCTGTACAATTGAAATCATTTACCGATGTCTATCGAACTTTAATGCATGTGTAATGCCACTTTTGCCTGTACTCAATCCTAACCCGATCCAAATTCCCAACATACCCGTCACACCGGTAATGGGATGTTACAATTCTCCCCTCCTTATAAAATTTCGTCCTCGAAATTTCATATACGATTTGTCAAGATGATAGGGGAGTCTTTACGATCATTGATTCTCCGATTTCCACTTATTTCCTATCACGATATGCATAATTTCGCCAAATCTTTCTTAACTCTACATTGCCTTTTACTCACAATTCATCATTTCCAATATTGATAACACATGTTTCGGATCCTAACAATATTTTCTAATTCAGTCTTTGTAACACTTTGGATACGAATCATCTTTTAGCATTTTAGACGAACTTGCCAAATTTAATCACACTACAATCACTTACTTACCTCTTTTCCTTTCTCAAACTTTATACTATTTTAACGATTTTTTTTCGATTACTCATAATTCTTTATATCCACCACCAATAATATACATATCCGATCATATCAATATTTCCTATTTCTGTCTATATAGTACTTTACGAACCCATTTCATCTTTTAGGTTGCTACTGACTTGCCAATCCATAAATCGATTCACAACACGGTCACATCAAGGCCACTAATAACGAATTTAATTTCCCTTATTCCTATGATATCAATCAATACATAGATTGGCCGAGGTGTCACATTTAGAAATATATCATGTATCACTTATCATATTGCATCTCTCAAATGCTAATTACTAATCTCAATCTCGATAATCATCGATCTGATTCATTCTCATCAATTTGAATTTTGTTATCACCAATTTAACAATCTATATTTTTACAATCACTCTGATCCATACATCAATCTCATAACCCTATGGATCCCACAACATATCAGTTTCACATTGATAACAAACAGTCAATTATGTAAGTCAAACATACTCATAATTTCTCAATATGGTCCACTATTCAAGATTCTCAATTCGGATTTTGCCATGCTTTCAATACACACCGCACATTTGACTTGGAATTCCAATCGCTAATCGTTCTTTTGCTCTTTACTAACTCGACGGTTTACACTCATTCTTACATTAGGTATCATAATCTTATCGCCTCACTACTTGTTTCAATAACAATTTACAAACACTCAAATGCATAGTCATTTTCCGTTCACTCATATAACTTAATCATTATTGCCTTATAAGCGTATATACATCCAAAACAATTTCTATTTAATAGAATCTCCAAACTTTACAACACTTTCTAATACACTAAAATTATCAAGTTATCAAATACCAATACTGCACATAAGATTATACTGATCTCCACACATATAGAATCTCTTTACACTATTTCAATAGATCACACTTGAATCTTTACAATTCATTACATATTATAACACCTCCAAATTCAAAATGATACGATCAATACCCGAATTGAACATTTCTCCAAGCATCTCTTCTTATTAATCATACACTTCACATATTTTCCTCTAACACTTTCCTTATCAGTTAAAGTCAAAAGACATTTACCAATTTCTGGGCGTATCCAATAGACAATCAATTCTAAAATAACTCCAAATTCCTTATATATACATGTCCTTTACAATTTCACATTTATCAATACCTCTATTTGCATTTAATCCCCCAATACCATGTTCAAATAATAATTCAATCAAGATCAATTCACTCTTATAAAACTTGCATGTTATACAATTTCCTCAACTGTACCAATTTATCTTTTTCATTTTTTTTTCAAATGTATTCCATCGATCATCAATGATCACAATCACTATCCACTTTCAACTCAATCTAAACATTTCACTCTTCAGTAAAATAACGAACTCCTTACACCTATGATGAATTGCAAAACTCTTTAATTATTATTCGTTTTCAACGAGGAATGATGTTCTAACCATTTTCTCAATCTCATTTTAGCATATTCAGACACAGATTCTCTTACACTAACTTCTCCACCTATTTCAATTTATTCGCTATCATTATAAACTAGGTTAATAATACATTCATCAAATTCTCTTTATGCTTCACGACAAAATATACCTGAACTGTTATGCTCCTCATAATCACAACTAATTCAAAAATACTATTACACAGTCGTAGTCTATACATTAACATAACACATACTTCTCAATAACTTATTCTATCTTTTACACTCCCAATAACGATTTTTCATTCATTTCACATTTATCTCCAATTTGTCCTTTCATTGCTAAACTTTTCAATTTGAATCATCTAATCGACTCAATCCAATTTAGGAAAATTCTTCTTTCAATTCCTAATCATCAACAAATATCACATTCCTTATCACCATTATCAATGCCTTTAAATCATCAATATTAACTATAGCTCTTAATATCTCATGAAGATCAATTATGCCACAATTCATACGGGATATCCCTTTCATATCATCTCATCGAGAAATGGACGTAAAGCAACTCATATCACTTACATTTAGGATACCTCAAACTCATTTGCTTTTTGACCACATTGCTCCTTTTTGCACCAATCCTCGATCATGAGGATTTTTACCATAATATCCTGATTGTAGTCGTAATTCATTTTCCCATTAATCACTATAAGCACTTTCATTTCTTACTCTAACTCAAATAAATTTTAACTACACAATTATGATTGGCGGTTATCTACTGACTCACCAATTGATTTCCGATATCATTTCCATTATCAGGTGTGCATTCGCATAGGCAAATCCATGGAACCTTAACAACTTTTCAACTTTTTCATCTATCAATATCATTTTCTCACCTTTCAATCTTTTCATTAGTTCGTTTTACGCAATCACACTCAAATCTATATCACAAATGTACATTCATTCTTACTTTCTCACTTATCATATTTTGACTCTAAGTCATAGATTTCCAATCATAACTCCCATTGCGCTTTCGCTGCGCAACTCTAATCATAAAACATTTTATTTCCATTCACTTTACTTATACACTTTCAATCTTGCCATCTTTCACATATCTCTATACTTCCTCTATCAATCCGCAACTACGTATATACATATTCACATCTATTTCACATTCACAGATTATTCCAATATCACTCTAATGTCGTATTTCATAATACGTCCATTAATACCAATACACTAAATCTCAAATTATCATATTGTACCATATACTTGTTCTTATTCCTTGATTTCCACAACTTCCATTTATCACATTCTACAAATCATCTGTTCTTCACTATTTCTAACCACTTAAATCACTAGTACAGGCTCATGGATGAGACTCATATGCTAGGCGGGGATCGGGTCACCGTCTGCAAGACGTGACTTAAATGCATGCACGTTGACACACTTTTCTCAGAATGCCCATGTAAGATTGTACTTCTGGGCTCTGATACCACAAATGTAGCACCCCACTCCCGCTAAGACCCGAACCCGATATCGACGGTGATATCCGAGCCCGTGCCCCGCGAGGGTGGCGTGCTAGAGCAAGCATTACCTCTTTAAAACTCATCAAACACTTTTCTTTTCAAAACAGTTAAACAAGCGAAATCGATAAACACTTTAGGCCCAATTTATTACAAAACATCTTTTCACATTAAAACAATTTTAGTAATAAACCGCACTCAATAGCGCCAATCAATTCATATGAGAAATGCATGACCCAATGGGCTCAATGCCATTTCAACACATTCAAGAATCACTAAAACACAATACAATTTTTACATTTATCCAATTAGGGCCCACGGAACAAATCACTATACTAATACAGATGTGACGACACTGATCCCGACCCGATACTCTGCCTTGATAGCAACTATCATACTCCCGTTGGTCTAACGGGGTACTCTTCATTTCTTGAAAAACAATTGCAATGTTGGGTGAGTTTGCGAACTCAATGAGAAACCATCATCGATGGTTCACCTAACTCATGCATTCACAAATCATATACACATAGCACACAGTAGCATTTACAGTAATCTCGCATGTAATTTCCTTATTCACATTTTTCAGTCATTTACAGTCAATTCACATTTTATTTTCAGTCAGGCATATACAAATGCAATGCGCATGTGACACTTTCATTATCTTTTCGTTGTTGTGACCGTGCGCCTGAAATCATTTACGTTGAGCCAGTGGCTCTGAAATCGTTGGGCATGATATGCCCTGCGGTGAGCCTGCGCTCTATCAATCGTTGGACCTGAGGTCCTGTGCGTTGAGCTCAAAGCTCTCATATACGTTGGGCGTGATCTGCCCTGATAAGTCCAGTGACGGGCACAGTGCATTGAGCCTGTGGCTCTGCATACGTTGGTACCACCGGTCACAACTACCATTATCTGATCATTCAGTGGTGCATGAATGCATGTGTCACTTCCCAATTTCATTCATTTACGCCCAATCATTTTGCTAATGCATTTACAATTTAATTCATTCATGCATTCATACATATTTACTCATCTTTGCACTTCAATATCACAATCAAATATTTCGAACACCCATGGTCCGAAATCAATCAAATCAATCACACATCTATCCATCCGCGCTTCCTCATGGCAATCAATGCATATAATTAATAAACACATAAGGCTGAGAAACCAACTAGGTTACTCACCTGCACTTCTGAGCTACCGTCTGGAAGTCCCAAAACTGTCCGTGGAATGTCGATCCATCGGAAGCTCTATATCAAATCAAATAAATCACACATTACCAATCATGCCAAATTCAATAATCAATAGCAATTTCGATAAATACTATACATGTTATGACATTCCCGATCCAATTCCTGAAATTTCTCAATTTGATCATTCTCACTCTAATCCATAACAATTCCAGATGTCATTAATCAATTTACTAATTCCCACACTCTAAAGTCAAATTCCAATTAAACTCACAATCACTATACGTTTACCACTCAATTTCCGATAATCATCAAATTCAATTTCCGAATTTCCCATCTTATCTATTCAATACTCTAAATCCAAGATTCTAAATCTCCAAATTCCAATTTATCATTTAGGAACCACCATTTAAAATCGCCTTAAACTCATTACTTGTAACAATCATCTCATAATCACTTAATTTCATTTCTCATCAAATTGCAATTCCTATTCTCTCAAATGCCATTTTGATCCATAACCAATCCAAATTAGATCCCAAAATTCTCCAATTCAAAAACCTCAATAATCAACTTTTCGGAAACAATCTCCCTCGTCGCGACGTATAATCCGTTGTTCGTCGCGACGTACGCTGCTGCTCGTCGCGACATGCAGACCAAGCTCGCTCGTCATGGTACAAGACTCCACTTCGTCATGACGTCGGCCGATACTCGCTTCGTCATGCACACAAATTAAATATTTAATATTCGTCGCGACGTGCACGCTAAGGGGGCTCGTCGTGGCGTGTTCATCACACGTCGCGATGTGCGAACCTAGAAACTCGTCCGAAACCTAGAAATTCATCTGATTTTTTCGATCTAACTCATTCAAATCCATTCTAAACACTCTCAATCAGTTTTAAACCTTAAACTCAACTTATTCCTAACCTCAGATCATCATTTAAACCATCTTTTATCAAAAACCCAAATCAAAACCAACGAAAACCCTATCATCGCAACTTTCCAAATTTCTAACCAATTTCTTACTCAAATCAATGATCAAATGAAATGATTTAAGGCATAAACACATAGAAACTTACCTGATTCAAGCTTCAATCCTTTGAAAATCCTTCAAGAACTCCAAATCCCAAGTTTTTCTCACCCACGACCGTCGATGATGAGAAATGAACTTTTTAGCTTATATCTTAAGCTTATATATATATATATAAGATCATCTGCCACATGCCCAATTCTTAGGGTCTAACAAATCCGATTCTTATTATATTTTTCTCCCAATTTCGCAATAACATAACTAATAAATCCTGAATTTACAATCCCAATTGTTCCATATCACTTGCCAATCAATCTCGGACCCTGAATCAAATACATCACCATCAAGCCAATTTTCCTATGCGGGTCCATCACTCTAAAAATTATGAGAAAATTCCATAAATTCACAAAATTTAGCAAAGACCCAATCCTATATTCATATTCCAATTTTCATTCTTCTAAATTCAATTTCATTCCAATTCCATATTCAAAACCTAATTTTTCATCTGAACAATTTTAGCCAATTTTCGATTTCACAATCAAGTCGGGAATTGTCATACATGTATGTACATATATATATGTATATATATACCTGTACAATTGAAATCATTTACCGATGTCTATCGAACTTTAATGCATGTGTAATGCCACTTTTGCCTGTACTCAATCCTAACCCGATCCAAATTCCCAACATACCCGTCACACCGGTAACGGGATGTTACAGCTATACCGTGTATAACGATGCTTCAAGGAAGGGTCTTGGTTGTGTATTGATGCAGGGAGACAAGGTGATACCTTATGCTTAAGGCAACTGAAGCCGTATGAGTTGAATTATCTGACACATGATTTGGAATTGACAGCAGTGATCTTTGCCTTGAAAATTTGGAGGCATTATCTATATGAAGTTCAGACAAGGATCTTTACCGATCATAAGACTCTCAAGTACTTGTTGAGCCAGAAAGAACTGAATTTGAGATAGAGAAGGTGGATCGAGTTGCTTAAGGATTATGACTTGCTGATTGAGTATCATCCAGGCAAGGCCAATGTAGTGGCGGATGCTTTGAGTAGAAAGTCTACAATTGCTCATGTTCGGACATTTTACTTGCCTTTATTGGAAGAGATGACCAAGCTTAAGATAAACTTGAAGCAGGAGGAGCCAGATTGCCTTCTAGCTAACTTCCGAGTGAGACCGATATTCAGGGAGAAGGTTAGGTATTTGCAGGCACAAGATGCAGATTTGAACAAACTCCGGGATGAAATTCAGAGCGGTAAGATTTCTGAAGTAGTAGTGAGGAATGATGGACTTATGACAGTGGATAATAGGCTTTGTATCCCAGATGTCAAGGAGGTAAAGGATGAGATTTTGGATGAGGCATACAATGCGCCTTATGCCATGCACCCAGGTAACACTAGGATGTACAGGGATTTGAGAGAGCATTTTTGGTAGAAGGGCATGAAGAGGGATTTTGCAGAGTATGTTAGTAGATGCTTAGTGTGTCAGCAAGTCAAGGTTAAGCACCAAGCACCTTCAGGAAAGCTTAAGCCTTTGTCTATTCCGGAATGGAAGTGGGAAAAGATCACGATGGATTTTCTGATGGGTTTGCCCAAGACCAGTAGGAAGCATGATGCCATATGAGTTATTGTGGATTGGTTGACGAAGTCAGCTCACTTTCTGGCAATTAAACAGACTGATTCTTTGCATGTGCTAGCAAAGAAGTACATCGATGAGGTAGTGAGATTGCATGGGATTTTAGATTCCATAGTTTTCGACAGAGACCCTCGGTTTACTTCGAGGTTTTGAGGAAGTTTGCAAGAAGCTTTAGGAACTAAGCTGAATTTTAGCATGGCTTTTCACCCTCAGACGGATGGTCAATCTGGGAGGACCATTCGGACGTTTGAAGGAATGCTCAAGGGATGTGTGATGGATTTCAAGGGAGCTTGGGATGAGCACTTGTCATTGGTTGAATTTGCCTATAATAATTCGTACCATTCGAGCATTCGGATGGCTCCATATGAGGCATTGTATGGGAGGAGATGTAGAACTCTGATTTGTTGGGATGAAGAAGGAGAGAGGAAACTGGTAGGACCAGAATTGATTCAGACGACAGTTGATAAAGTCAATCTGGTTAAGCAGTGGCTTAAGGCAACACATGATAGGATGAAGAGCTACATTGATGCACACCGAAAGGAGATGGAGTTTAAAGTCGGTGAGAAAGTGTTTCTTAAGACATCTCCTTGGAAAGGAGTAATGAGATTTGGCAAGAAGGGCAAGTTGAGTCCGAGGTATGTGGGTCCCTATGGAATTCTTGAGAGGATTGGACCACTCGCCTACAGGTTGGCATTACCTCCGGAATTGTCTCAGATTCATGATGTCTTCCATGTTTCTATGTTGAGGAGGTATAGATCGGATCCTTCTCATATCATTCAGACTACTGAGGTTCAGTTGAGAGATGATCTGAGTTATGAGGAGATTCTAGTGGAGATTTTGGACACCAAGGAAAAGGTCCTCAGGAACAAGACGGTTCAGCTGGTCAAAGTCCTGTGGAGGAATCATTCGGTGGAAGAGGCCACGTGGGAGCCATTGGAAGCCATGAAGGAGAGGTATCCGCATCTCTTCGATGACTCAGGTAATAATTTCGAGGAAGAAATTTTTTTTAAGAGGGGGAGAAATGTTGGGCCCCAAATTTTTCTAATTGATGTATTAAGTATGAATTGTCTTGATTGTGTGACTTATGACTTAGTTGGATTAAATTGGAAGTATTAAGGAAAAATTGAGATTAAGTGAGTATTATGTGGTATAAATGGGAATGAAAGGGGTAAAAATGTGTGAGGGCATTTTGGGAAGAACACTTACATTGGAGAGCTTAAGGCTTTACTAGGAGGGGTATATTGGTCTTTGTCCATTCCATTTAGACTTAAGGGGAGGAATTAGAAGGAAAAGAGAGGAAAAGTGAGGAAGAAAAGAAGAGGGTGTCGTGGAGCTTGGGAAGAAGAAGAGAAATAGGGCTTTTTATTCCTAGAGGTTTTCGACAGTTTTGAAGCAATTTCCTGGTAAGTTTAGCTTCTTTTCATCTTGTTGTCATTAGATTAAACCCTAAAATAGCTTGGCATGAGTTAGAATCGATTGTTAAGAAGTTTTGGGAAAAAATGGTTAGAATCCTTTGGGTTGGTGATTTTGTGATTGATTTTAAGGTGTTAATGAGTTAGAACTGAAGTATAGGACTTGAATCAAGGTTTAGATGTGTTGCATTTGCAAATGGTAGGATTGTGGATGAAGAATGCAGGAAAATCAGTTTCCGGAGGGGTTTCTGGACCCGCACGGCGTGCACACAATTGTGCACGCGGCGACGCGCACGGGCCGTTTGTCGCGGCAAGCTCCAATTTTTCAGCGCAGAGGTATTTTGATATTTTGGACATAACTTTTGCTGTAGATGTCCAAATGAGGTGATTTATGATTCGTGGTGAACTAGAGCCATAGGGCTACAAGTTTTTATGAAGGAAGGAAGTTTGGAATCAGTCTCTAAAGATCCAAAAATTTAGATGGAAGTCGAGTATAGATTTTTAGTGTTAGTTGTTGGACCCCGAACCTTGAGTAGAAATTAGAAATATGAAAATGAAATAAAATGAGTGTTTTTGTATATGAATTGTATTATAGATGATTATGATATTAGAATATGTTATTAACGGATGATGAGCTAAGAAACTTTAAGCATGACCCATGATTAGATATGTAAGATATTATGGAAAAGTAAGAAATTATGAATGACAAGATGCTATTGAATTGAGGTTGAGTTTTGGATGAATTCCAAATGATAGTTGAATTGTTAGAAATGATGTGAAATTAAGAAGAAGTGTAGTTAGAATGAATGTTAAGTTATGCACAAGAATGAAAATGAGTATGCTGATTCAAGGGAAAATTAAGGAATGATTTAAATAGAATTGGCCAAAGTTGCCTTCTTTGAAGTTGTAGCTTGTTCTTTTATCTTTCCAACGAGACTAAGTATGCAAGATTTCGAGATCGGAGTTGAGAATTATGCTAGTTACAAGTTAGGATGTCGTGGTAATTGAAATTCCCAAACCTTTAGGGTTTGTGACGTGATCTCGGGCTCGAAAAGGTTGATTTTAGGTAAGATATGAGTAAAGGGGAAGTTAGGTTTGGTTTAGGACTCTTTTGAGGAGTCTTGAAGGGTGAAAAATTTTTGTCATCCGAAGTTTACACGGTCTGCCCGTGTGAATTTATACGGGCCGTGTAAATCCAGGCGCAGGAGACAGTTTTCACCCGAAGGTTACACGGGCTGATAGTGTGATTTCACACGGCCTGTACGTTTTGACCCCCTTAATGACAAAATTTCAAATTTTGGTCTTCATTAAAGTTGTAGCCCTAGATGTCTACTTTCTAACCGTCTAAGAACAAAGTCAATATGATGTCTAGATCAAAAGTTATGTCATTTGCTCCAAAAGATGTTTAAATCGATTTAGGGTTTGAGCATGTTGTATTGTTTTGATCATATCTCACTCATCCGACCTTGGATTGAGGCGATTTTTGAAGCATTGAATTCCTAACACATGTTTCCTTCTCTCCATGAAAATTTGTATCAATTGGAGTTGAATTGAAAGAGTTTGATTGAATCATATGAAAGTCGAAATGATTTGTCTCATTCTGAGCTTGCTATTTTTCCTTCCTCATCCGACTTGTGTCCAATCATTTGTTTATATCTTTTCCGTCCGACATCCGAATGACTTAGTTCTCGAAGCGTTGGATTCCTAAGACACTTAATTTCATATTAATGGAAAATTATGAATTTTAGGGATTTTATTGAGCAAGATTATTTGAAGCAAAGTGAGTTGGACTATTTTCTGAATATAGTTCAGTATTTTGAGCATAAATTTTGCTCTGGAAATCGAAATGATGTGATTCTTGTTTTGGATTAAACTAGAGAAATAGAGATAAAATTTTTATGAGAATTTGAGTTTCAATTTGGTCCTTAAGAAGGTCCATTTTTGGATGGAAATTATGTGCTAGAAAGTGATTTAGCATAAGACATACCCTAAATGTTTTGAGCATAACTTTTGGTGTAGTGCTCAAAATTGGATGATTTTTGAGGCATTATGAAATTAAGACAATGAGGAACAATTCTCTAGAAGGAAGTTTTGACTAATTCCTTCAATTGGATGGTGATAAACTTGTTCTAAAGTAAGCATACATGGAATTAAAGTGTAAGGGCATATTGGGAACATCACTTAAGGAGTTAAGAACGTAGGCTTAAGGGGAAGGGCAAATGGGTCTTTTTACCACCATTTAAGTGACTTGGCTTATAAGAAGAGGGGAGTGTCGTTTTTTGGAAGGAGGCTTACGAAAATTCTAGAAGAAGAGAGAAGAAATAAGAAGAAGGAAGAGAGAAGTGGGAGAAATCATGGAGAAGAAGGAGAAGGAGGAAGAAGAGATAGGTTTCCAAATTTTTGGAGGTTCCAAGCTAGATTTTCGTGGGTTTCAAGGAAAAGGGAAGGAAGAAGGTGAAAGTTTACTTCCAAGCAAGAAGAAATTCGAAAATGGTGGAAAATAAGGTAAGAGAAATTTGTGAGTTGTGAGATTTTCTTGAGTATATGGTTGATTTGGCATGAGATGGTTATGGGTTTGTGGTTTTTGAAGTTAGTTTTGATGTTTATGTGTTGGGTTATATTTAATTGTGGATGAAATTACTTAGAAATTATGCCAAATTATATGAGTAAGGATTTTTTGAAGATTATGATGTAGAGAGGTTAGAAATCTTATGAGCTTGCCAATTATGAAATCAATTTTGAGAAATATAATGTTTATGATATTGGACTTGTGGATTATGGCTTAGGTAATTGTAAATTGGAAGATCAAGGGAACCTAAAGATCAAGTTGAAGCATGGACAAGCTTATGACATGGATGTAAGGTGGGTAATATGTTTGTTTTTCAAATTTTAAGTTATTTGCAAGTTTTGAAGAATCAAGAAAGTAAGCATGTTTCTAAGCTATTGGTTTGTAATTGATTTTAAAAATATGATGAATTGTTAAGTTCATTATTCTCAAATGATTTAAGAAATTCCTATAATTGTTTTCGGACAATTTTTATAAATGATTTAAATTGCTCATTCAATGGTTTTTAAAGGATTGAATTAAGTGATTTTGGAAAGATTATGAATGATTAAGTTCATGGTTTCAAATGGATTATTTTTGAATAAGTTTTCATGAATGGTTTGAATTGTTTATCCCATAGATTCCAAATGATTTTATAAAGTGAAAATCCTTGTTTGAGTTCATTGTATTTAAATTGATTGCAAATTCAATATGTAAACTTGTGGGACATGAAGTTTAACTGATTTTGCAACAATCTAAAGTATGCATTCTTTGTTGGGAATGATTGAGAATTTTTAAGTGAATTATGATTTGCAAATTGTGTGAATTATGAAGTGATGCTAGAATGCATGTATATATGTCATGCTCATGAAACCAAGTTTTCCAAAAATGGGCCATATGGGCCACATGATTTCAAGCTCATGAATTACATGTTATGTGGGTTGGGTATAGTCCATCAAGAAATTGTCACATGCACGTTGACCAAGTCAAGGCTTCTCCCGCCTGCCCGCTAGTAGCACGGAGCTCCCTTTGGGACTCCTCAAGTTTACGACTACACAAGGCCATTTTATGGAATTGTGTAGTTCGTCATGAATTATGGACTTGCCAAACCATTTTGATGTGTCATATGATATGATGTTGTATGAAATGTGATGCATTCATATCTTTGGAATTGTTCATGTTTTGTGGAAAGAAGAATTTGAGCTTTACGAGAATTAAGAAAGTGAAGTTTTTAACTATGACAGTTTTTGAAAAGTGTGTATTAGTGTTTTGAAAAATGAAGTGTTTGTGAAAAAAACATTGGAGGAAATTCCTACTATGAAATTCTTTATAAGATGACAAGTTTTGAGAAATGGCTTTTGTTTATTTTTCAATCCATAAGCATATTATCCACGAGCTGTTGGGACCCGATCCGGGAACCGGATCCCAA
Source organism: Erythroxylum novogranatense (assembly GCA_029891385.1). NCBI lineage: Eukaryota > Viridiplantae > Streptophyta > Magnoliopsida > Malpighiales > Erythroxylaceae > Erythroxylum > Erythroxylum novogranatense. Next base: position 243,972 of record JAIWQS010000235.1, on the reverse strand, counting down.
TCAGAATATAGGAAACGGATACGAAGAATGAGGCGAATTCAACTTGGATAAATTGAATTCGATAACGACAAACAAAGCGAAAGCGGAATCAAAGAAAGCGAAGGATCACGTAGCGGAAATGCAAATCGAACCGAATCGAAAAAAAACGAATGTATTGCACTGAAACACATTCCGACATCCCGGAGAAGCACACAGTATAGAAAACTTATCGCGTTGGATTACCTCGACTAACCATCCGAAATCCGGTATAATTTTTTTTCAATCATTTTCATAAGCAATATTTTTATAACAAATTCGAAAACATTCAAAAATTTGAATTTTTTTCTTTATAACACTTCGAAATGTATTCGGAAATCCTTATTTTCAAACCAATCGAAATCAATACCAAAATCCGATACTTTCTTTCTTTCACTTTCTTTATTTTTCAAAACACAAATTTAGCTTGTAAATCAAACAAATCCCATTTATAATTTCCATAATTTCTAAATTCCATCATTTTTCAAGCATATCAATCCAAAGGATTTTTAAACCTCAAGGTCAATGAATTCATTAATTTTCCATTCAAAACTAAGAAAGTAACAATTTCGTAAATAACTTTTTTTAAAAAAATGAATGTGGTTGGGATTGATTGAGATTTTATATGATCGATTGAGGATATGTTACTTGATGACTATGTATGAATTTCGAGGACGAAATTCTTTTAAGAGGGGGAGAAATGTTAGACCCCGATCTTTAATTGGAATTTATAAATAGTAAATGAAATTGAATGAATGTCAAAATTTGAAATTTGGGGGTTTTTGAAATTGTTGCTTTAGATTGCTTGAATTAGTGATGAATTTGAGATATCCTAAGTTAATTTTGATGTTTATGCTTTAGGTGAAGTTTAATTTGAAAAATTATAAATTGGGAGTTTAGGCCAAATTAGAAATTTGGGGATTTTGTAAATTAATGGTGTAGAATCATCAATAATAGTAGGAATTGGTGAAATATAAAATCAATTTTGAAGAAATTGTGATTTATGGTATTGAATTTGTGTAAATTGGTTTAGGCCAATTTTGAAAATTGGAGATTTTCAAAATTGGAGATTGAAATAGCTTGTATATGTGAGGAATTGATGTTTTCTAAGCTCAATTTGAGAAATTAAGTTAATTGTGATATTGAATTTGATTGAATTGGTTTAGGTTCAATTTGGAATTTGGGGATTTTAGAAATTAATGATGTACATATCTTGGAATTAGTATGAATTGATGACTTATGCATCAAATTGAAGGATTAAGTTATTTATGAGATTGAATTTTGATGAAATTGCTTTAGGGAATGTTAAATTGGAAGAAAGAAGGAGGCTTTAGAGCAATTGAGGCACAAAGCAAGTTGTTAACATGGATATGAGGTGGGTAATATATTTATTTATTGAATTATAAGTTAATTAGTGATTTTGAAAAATCAAGAAAGGAAAAATGTTTATAAGTAGTGTTTTCAAATTTTGATTTGGGAATGGTTTACGAATCGTTAAATTCGTTGTGATTTTGAAAAATTATTATCTTTGTTTCGGAGGATTTGATAAAATCATGTAATAGTTATTTGCGTTGTTTTCAAATTATTTGGTGTATATTGTTCAAATCGTTATGATTAAATTATTGTCTTAGTATGATTTAAGAAATGCTTTAAGAAATTTAGTCTATGTTTTAAATATATTGTTTGGGAAAGATTTGAGGAAAAGTTTTGAAAAAGTGAAGAATTTGAGGAAAATATGGTTTAAAAAAAAAGGGGGTAAGTAAGAAATTATTATTTATTATGTTTGACTTATTTCAAGAAATCATGTTTTGAAAAATCAAGAAGAGAAATGATTTTTTTGGAAATCGATTTAAGAAATTAAAATGATTAGTGATCTTTTACTGTTTTGAATAAAAGGTGAAAATTTTGGTTTAAATGTTGGATGAGAAATGTGTATTATGATTTTAAATGTGTGAGAATTATGTTTCAAAGGAATTGATAAAGTTGTTATCTATTTTGTGTTGCATACTTGTTTGATGAATGATTGTGAATTTGTAAGAAATTGATTGGTGAATCTGTATTTTTGCAATATGACATATGAAATTATGTGCTTAGTGAATGTAACTGTGTCTAGTAAGACACGACATGAAATGTGAAATTTTGAAAAGTGCCTTCAGCAATCTGCTTGTTTTAAGCATGAATATGTGAATTGTATGGGTTTGGTCAGTCCCTCCATAGAGTCAGCACTGCCTCCTCCGATAGCCTTCTCCTACGCCTGCAGTGGCTTAGGAGTTTCGATTTGGACTCCCCTCTGTTCACTGGCCGCATATGACCGCTTATGCGAAATGTGCGACGTCTGTTAGACCGAAACCAAACCATTCTGTTATGTTATGTGATTTTTGATTTTGTTTATGTGCGTGAAATTTCTCTCATGTGATGCATTCATGTTGAAATTTTGCATAATTAAGACAAATTATATGAATTGAGTGTTATATGAGGATAAATTTCCAAAAAGGAAATTGTATGGTTTGAATGTGATTGAGTAAAGAGAAAAGGAATGAATAAGAGAAAGAAAAAAAAATATACCGGGTTTGGATAGTCTAGGTTCCCAACGAGAATGTGTTTCTGTGTTTTTGATTGTTCTCGGATGTCGGATCCGCTTTGCTAAGTGTTTGTTTCCGCTTTCGATTTGTATTCGATCCGCTTCGCTACTTTTGGTTTGACGTAATTCGATTCGCTTGGTAATCCGATTTGCTTTCAGTTTCGGCTTATGTTTCGTTTTGTATTTTTTGATTCGATTCGTTTCGGTTTGTATTTTTCCCTCTATTGATTTGTTTCCGCTTCGCTTTGCATTATGTCTTTCGCATTTTGTTTTCCGTTTTCCGGTTGGGATCCAGTTCCCGGATCGGGTCCCAACACGAGCTCTGTAGCTCACCCCCCTTTCATCCCCATCTCCAGGTGTTCGAGCAGGAGATTGGATGAAAGCATGTCAAGATTTTATGTTCATTTTGTACAGCATGTGTTTTGTATAAAGTAGAGTCTTGATATTGGTTTTGAATAGGTCTTGGTTATGGCTTGAATTGCCATACATGTATTACAAGCATGTTCTTTTAGGACGTATAAGAATGATGAAATTGTATGAATTTGAGTATGATATGTATATGATGATTTAGGATTTTTGTGGACGATTATGAAATGGTATTGGATTGATTTTATGAATGTGATTTTGTATATTTATAGATATAGATGAATGTATATGATGAACATGAATGATGAAGTTATGTATGGATTTGATTATGCGTTGTATATAAAACCGAGAAATAAATATGAATGTGTTTTGGATGCGGATGAATTGGATTGTTTGAGCTGGTTTTATAGAAATGTATTTAAGTCAATTGCAGGTTTTGGGATTGTTAAATTGCAGCCGTCATGCTGCCGGATTTTTGTGTATGATAGTTTATGGATTAAGCGAATAGATTAGCGAAATTGTGTATGAATATATGGATGTATTGATATGAGTATGAGATGGTTATGATAAGAAATACGAATAGGATGATTAAAAAGAATCAAGAAAATTGAGATTAGTGTGAGTTTAAGGATAAGTTTCCAAGTATGATAGATGAATTGCTTTGTATAAGAAAGCAAGAAAGAGAAAAAAAAATTATACCCATTCGGATGGGTCAAGGTATCCAACGCGACGCTTCTTTAAGATAATTAATCCCGGATGTCGAACACTTGTCATGCTACTCGATTTGTCTTCATCTGTATGTTTTGCTTCCAAGTTGAATTCGATCCGTTTCTTTTTCACATGTTTGTCAAAAGTGGAATACGTTTCGTATTCCGCTTCGCATTTTTTTCACTTCATTTGATTTGAATTCCATTCAAGAATGATCATGATCAGTTTAAGCAGTATTAGCGTTTTAAGTGTTAAGCAGTTGGGTCTCAGAAACGGGATCGAACATTAGTACTTTTGATTTTCAAGCTTTTGAATATCTCCTTTGAATGTTGTTGAATGGGAGCTTGGTTTGTTATAGGAAACCAATCCGACCTGATCCAATCGCAAGAGGAAGGACAACAGTGAGTTTGGATTCTCAAGCGATATTAGGTGGGTAATATATTTATAGTTGTTGTGTGTATGAGCAAATTATCTTGCTTGCTTGCATGTGTGTGTGGCTTTGATATTATTGAAATTTCATTGGGATTGTGAATGTGTATTGCCTTGAAAGATATTATGGAACTTTGTAAGAATGAAAAGTATGAAGCTTTTGATAAAATGAATTGAGCATGTAACGAATTAAAATGTGCTTTGTTTGGGTGAGAGAGGAACGTTTCGTTAGTCACGTGCACGTCGACGTAGAGCCTTCTCCCGGCTGCCCTTTTGAGGCCACGAGATCCTGAAAAATCGGACTCGTTTTGTTCACGGTATAAACTTCGATTTATCCATTTTGTTCCACGGAACTCTCAAGCCATTTGTTGTGCATTTCATTATTGATTGTTAAGTATGATGCATAGTAAATTGCTATATTGTGAACACGAAAAATAGCATGACATATTCTTGTGATGACTATAAATTGATAAGTGTTGACTTGCTTTATGCCTGTATATATATGTATATGCTTGAATGTGTGGCTCATTGCCAATGGCTATAAATGTATAAGACAATGAGCTTCGCAGCTCACCCTATTATCTCCCACTCCTCAGGTATAGAACGAGAAGATCGTGAACCTTGCAAGGCATCGGAAACTCCAAGATAGTTAGAATCTTTTGTATTAAGTTAGTAACTTTGGTTAGCCTTCCAAGCATATCATCATTGAGTATTCTCATGTATTTTGGATTTAAAATTTGATATGTATTGTGTTATATTGAGAATGCTTGTTTAATTTCTTCAGATTGTAATGACATGATATCTTTTGTAATTGGGGTGATTATCTCATAGTTAGAATGATTGTGTATGTGATAGAATGTATGAGAATGTATGTGTGATTTGAAATTGCATAGATGTTGGGGATCGAGTCTATTTTAGGGGAGCTCGCTGCGGCGAGCTAGTCCTTCGCCGTGACGCAACCCATAGGTGATCGCCGCGACTCGAGGCCGGTCCCTTGTCGCAGGCGCACACCATGAGTTCGCATGGCAAGGCTGTGGTTGCCTGGCGAATCCTTGAGAGGCGTTACGCGGCGGCAACCTATTGCCGCGGCGAGGCCTCCTCTTTCCCGCTATTGTTTCCTTGATATTTTGCACGTTTTCGTTTCTTCCTTCGTGCGCCCCTTACCCAGCGACACCGAGGGGCCACCTCGGGATGGGATTCAGGACCCGGGCCCAACAACTATGCTATGTGAGATGAATCTTCCAAAGTACTTCTGGGCAGAAGTTGTGAATACAACGTGTTACATTCAGAATATAATATTGTTGCGACCATTGCTGAAAAAAACTCCTTATGAGTTATGGAATCGAAGGAGACCGAATATATCTTACTTTCATCCATTTGGTTGCAAGTGCCCTATACTGAATACAAAGGAATTGTTGGATAAGTTCAATTCAAAGACCTATTCAGGAATCTTTCTAGGCTACTCTTTATCATCAAAGGCTTTTCGGGTCTATAATCTTACCTCGAAGACGGTTGGGGAGACCATTCATGTCAAGTTTGATGATAGTTCCCAACCCAGTAAGGAAGATGACATGGAGAGTGAAGTCCCTTCAAAGCTCTTAGGTGATACAATAGAAGCTTCATCATCAGGAACTCAATTAGACAAGGTTGAGGATATTCCAGAAACTCTTGGATTAAAAAGAGATTGGAGATATAAGAGTTCTCATTCAGAAGAGTTAATTATAGGAGAGACCTCTGAAGGAGTCAGAACAAGGTCTAAATTCAGAAGAGAAGCTAATGTAGCTTTTGTCTCTGACATAGAGCCTAAGAAGATTGAGGAAACTCTTTAGGATGAAGCTTGGATTTTAGCCATGCAAGAGGAGCTGAACCAATTTACTAGGAATAAAGTTTGGTCCTTGGTTCCTAAACCCTTGAAGAAATCCATTATAGGAACTAGATGGGTTTTTAAGAATAAGTTAGACGAATCAGGGAGAGTGAGTCGGAATAAAGCTAAATTAGTAGCACAAGGCTATAACCAGCAAGAAGGAATAGACTACAATGAGACATATGCTCCAGTAGCGAGACTTGAAGTGATTAGGATATTGCTGGCATATGCGGTTTGTCATGATATAAAGCTTTTTCATATGGATGTGAAAAGCGCATTTCTGAATGGTTTTATAGACGAAGAGGTGTATGTTAAGCAACCTCCTGGTTTCGAGGATGTTAGGTATCCAGATCATATCTATAGACTTCATAAAGCTTTATACGACTTGAAGCAAGCTCCTAGAGCTTGGTATGATCGTCTAAGTACCTTTACGTTAGAGAGTGATTTTAGTAGAGGTCAGGTAGATAAGACGCTCTTTAGAAAGAATTATAAGAATGAGTATATTTTAGTGCAAATTTATATTGATGATATTATTTTCGGTGCTACTTCAAAGAATTTATGTATGAGTTTTGAGAGTCTGATGAAAAATGAGTTTGAGATGAGTATGATGGGTGAGTTGAAGTTCTTTCTTGGGTTGCAAGTTAAGCAAACCAAAGAGAAGATCTTTATCCATCAACAAAAATATGTGAAAGAATTGTTGTCTAAATTTGAAATGAATAATGTGAAGCCTATGGCAACTCCAATGCATCCTTCAAACCTCTTGTCGAAAGACGAAGTTGGTAAGAAGGTAGATCAAACCCTATATAGAGGGATGATCAGTTCTTTCCTTTATTTTACAGCAAGCAGACCTGACATATTGTTCAGTGTATGTTTGTGCACAAGGTTTCAGGCCAATCCTAAAGAGTCTCATTACATAGCTGTTAAAAGAATTACGAGATATCTCACAGGTACTACTGATCTTTGTTTAATGTTTAAGAAAGGTAAAGATTTTAGGTTGATTAGATATTGCGATGCGGACTATGCTGAAGATAGAGTTGAAAGGAAGAGTATGAGTGGAGGCTGTCACTTTCTTGGCTCAAACCTAGTTTCCTGGTCAAACAAGAGATAAAGCTCAATTGCTCTATCAACTGTCGAAGCCGAGTACATGTCTGTCGCAAGCTGTTGTTCACAAACATTGTGGATTAAATACCAACTAGAAGATTATTCAGTTCGAGAAGAGGAGATCCCAATTTTCTGCGACAACACCAACGCCATCAACTTATCGAAGAACCCTATATAGCATTTGAGAGTGAAGCATATCGAAGTTAGACATCATTTCTTGAGAGACTACGTTCAGAGAAAGATTGTGAGTCTACAGTTTATTGAGACAGAGTTTTAATGGGCGGATATCTTCACTAAACCATTGCGTGAAGAACAATTCAAGGACATCAGATGGAACCTCAACATGGTGATGTTAAATGATCAACCGTCTGATATTTCACAACCAAGTCAAAAGGTCGTCAAAAGTTAATGGTGTCAAAAACAGTGAGTTACAGCTGGTAACTTTTCTCACAAAGAAATTTTGGAGGGAAAGTCTCATAGCCTTGAGAACCTCACCGATTCTAGAACACGCCTGATAAGACCTTTCGAGAAGCCTCAAATTAGAAACCTTTCGAATGCTCTCAACCCATAAACCTTTCAGCCCTCTCAAACCTCTGAAATCAACCTTACCTTTGAAGAACAGATTACCGAAGTCAGTTTCTATTCAGAATCAATGGAGCAAGCAATGATCTACGGACGACATGTAGATTTTGAATCTCTAAGGAAAGATGATATGGATATTGAACCAGAGATTGTAGAAGTCGGTTAGAGGAAGTTCTTCTCGGTGCAGGAGTATGTATATCAAAATAAAGTATATGAGTTTTGGAAGAATGTGCAGATGGTAGACAAAGCTATTGTTTCTACAGTAAACGGACTGTCTATTATTGTAACAACGAAGTTGATCGAGAAGGTGACCGGATGTCCATCTGTTGGAGAGAAGCTAACGAGCAAAGCCAGATGGATGACAAAGGTTAGTTTAAAGGAAGAAGAAGTTAGTAAACAGTTGTATGGAGTTAATGACCTAACGGAGAGGAAGACCTCGAGTCTAGTGCCGAAGGCTAGGGTCTTACATACGATTCTGTTCAACTGCGTCTTACTGAGAGCGGGTTCAAGGCATTTGGTGACTACTCTGGATGAACAATGCCTATTCTACCTGCTAAATCGTCAACCCATAGACTTACCATTTTTGATTTTTCAGTATATGGTTAAGGGGATGAAGGATTCTAATAGCTACCCGTAAGGAATGTTGTTAACAAGGATTTTCATTGAATCTGAAGTCCGTCTTGAAAGAGGAATCAGACGAATGATGCCTGTTGAGAGTGTTATCGGCTCGGGTATTATAAGAAAAATGGGCTTGAAGAATCTGGACAGAGAAGAAGCAGATTCTGAGAATAAAGCTACAACTGAGGGGGAGCGGATACAGAAGAGGTCCCCACAAAGAGTTCTAAATCTCAATTAGTACAAGAATGCCCATTATTGAAAGAAGGAGATCATCTGAAGAAGTTTTGAAGGAAAAGATGATTTCTCAAAAAGAAAGTAGTCAAGTTCGGAGTACAGATGAAAGTGTCTTGAAGAGAAAAGGGGAGAAGCTTTTGAGTGATATTCCAAAGAAGGCGAAGAGATCACCCAGGATTCAAACCTTCAGACAGCAAGAAGAAAAGCGGTCCAGAGAACGAAGTCAGGCAAAAGTCTCTGCGACTCGGGCACCGATGGCTACGAGATCTCTAGTCTCGATCTTAAGTGAAGAATCAGCCAATCAGGCTAAGGAGACTGAGAGGAAGAGAAAATTGGAGTCTGAGAAGCAGATACCCCAACCTAAAAAAACTCCAAGACTGACTGAGGCAGTGAAAAAGACTAAGGAAGTTAGTCAGAAGAAGAGTATGTCTACTGCTAAGTAAGTTAGTCAGAAGAAGAATCCTCCTATTGCTGTTCCACAAGAGACAACAACAGAACTAAGTCTGGTAAATGTTATTCCTACTGAAGTTCATCAACAGGAATCAATAGAACTTAGTTTGGTATAGGTTCAATAAGAAGAATAAGAAGAACTCAGTCTGGTTCCATACGATTATTCTGAATTTCTAAGGAAAGATGAATTGGAAATCAGATTGATTGAAGAAGTTCAACCTGTAAGGAGTACTTCAATTGTCATCAGGGATACACCTAGAAGGTTAGTAAAGGCTTACTTACAACCTATTCCGATAAATAGTGAGACTTGGCATCTGTTGAATGAATATGAAAGAAATTTTTATGAAGCCTTGAGGTATGCTGCCACAAAACCATACCCTACAAAGATGACCAGTCAACCATACACTATTTACCCGATTACAGAGCAAACGGTGATAAGGGTTGTACCAGACCTTCAACCAAGATATCCCTTGGATGTTAATAAGGGGAAGAAGAAGTTATACCCAGAAGGGGTAATTGATGATCTGTCCACAGATCAGATTGAAGAAGAACTGCGAAGAATAAATGAAGCATGCACTTCAGAGAAGATAATTACAGGAGCCAGCTGTAGTTCAACAACAAAAGATGAACATTGTCTAGTGGGGGGAAAGCTTACTAAAGGGACGTTCATTGAATCCCTTGTGCAGACAATAGTACGTATTAGGCCACTATCTAATACACTGTCAATTGAAGCAGAAGCCATACCCTTGCGTGGAAGACAAGTGTTAATACTACCAACTCCTCATGAATTAGACTTTCCTGAGCCCAACCTATCGGTTCATCCACCTATTTTTGAGCTTTTTGAAGACTATGTTCCATCTTCAGACGCATACACTACTACAATTGCCTTTGAAGAAGAACACCCGACGAATGATGATAGACCAACCTCTTCTTTTGACTTGCAAGAAGAAGTCATGCACCTACGAAGAGAAGTCAAGGAATTGAAGGAGATGGTGAAAGAATTGTTGAAGCATCATCGGTCGTAATCATTTTTATTAATAACAAATAGGGGGAGAATGGAAAACAGAAATCAAAGGGATGAATGAAGGAGATGAATTTTTGAAGAAGTAAGAAAAAGATAAGGGGAGGAAGAATAAGAAGAAAATAAAGAAGTCAGACGAAGACAGTATGAAGATATGTTTTCTTATTTTTCAACTGTACATTTTTTCTTTTTACAGTTTTTCACCTTAACTGTATGATTATTTGTAATCATCAAAAAGGGGGAGACTGTTAAGTCAAAATGACTTTATATAAATAATTTTGATGAAGTACAAATAATGTTGAAAAGCAGACAAGAGAAGAAAAACAGACGATAGTTGAAAAGCAGACGAAAGAAGAGAAAAACAGACGAAGAGTGAAAAGCAGACGATAGAAGAAAAGCAGAAGGATATTGAAAAATAGACGAAAGATTAAAAAAACAGACGATAGTAGAAAAGCAGACGGAGATTAAAAAAAAAGAGATTAAAAAGCAGACGGAAGCCAAAAGCAGACGAAAGCAAAAGCAGACGATGAAAAGCAGACGGAAGCAAATCACGTCTGAATCAAGAATCAATTCGAGTTAGTTACAGAACTCAACTGAATAATCGTTTCTTTCAAGATTCAAGAAGCAAGATTAAAGAAGCAGTTGAAAACAAAGGCTATAAATATGAGTCGAAGTCGAAGATTGCAAAGTTACAAAAAGTTACACACACACACGTGAACGTTACAAAAGCTTACTTAAGAGTTTATTGTGCAAATATCTAGAGCTATCTTACTGTAAAAAAGCTCGAAACATCTTTCTGTAAGAAAGTAGTACAGATAGCCTGCAGAGGCTAAGAGTAAAAGAATACTGACTATAAAGAGACCTGAAGAGGCTTAGAAAGAAAGAATACTTGTAAAGTTGTTGAGAGATAGTGAAATTTTAGAAAGACATTTGAGGACTGGACGTAGCCCACGGTTTGGGGTGAACCAGTATAAAAATTACTATATCAAATTCTCTCTACCCTTATCTCTCTTATCGTTCAAAGTTTTGATTTTACTTGGTTTTTCAAACAAGTTTTCGAAGAATACGATTAACTTTGATTTTTAGTAGTTCTTGTGAAAAGAACAAGTTTTTCTTTTGACAAAACGATTTTGAAAGTTTTTCAAAAAGGAGAAATACACAATTCAACCCCCATTCTTGTGCATTTATACATCGTATAATAAGCATTGTTATAACGTGTGATTTACTTCATTAGGAATCCATAGACAATAAAATTACTCAATTCGGATCTCTATAGGTCCAATTATTGCTAAAACACGGACTAGAAAAATAATCGTTCGGTCATCTCAATTCGGATCTCTATAGTGCTACAACTGTCATTATGTCACAATTAATCACATTATTATGCACGTATGCATATGTCACAATCAATCAGCCTATGAATGACACAATCAACATTTATGTATCACAATTAATCACATGAATCCCAATTAGTCACATCATAGGCACATAGGTTACAAATTCACATACATGTAGCAATTCTATAACCAACTCCCCAGTACACAATCATCGGACCTTCTGTCCAGAATTCACAATCACAGCAAACCTCAAATCCACCATTATTCACCACATTTAGCAATCAATTTAGACAAAATGAAACAAAATAGAAAAAAGGGTGAAATGAGACCATCTCGGTCTACTCACAATACGCTCCAAATTAGTATTTGCTTCTAAATTCTAGAAACACGTGACTGCGAACTCTTAGCCTGAACAACCCATTTATTCAATACGTTGCACACACATTAATAATTTTGCACAATTTTACTCATTGATGCACATATATGTACGATGCATGTTCATGACTATCCCGATATCAATCTATAAATTTTCTCTCAAAAACCATTTCGTTATCACAACTCAGGTATGCCTAGGGTTTAGCCGCACTAAAATCCTTAAACTCGCAATTTGTGTTTATTGCAATTTTTCTAAAACCATACTTTTGGGTCTACTACTCCCGATCGATAAACCAGTCCACATAGGATAACCTAGGCAACCTCTCCTTGATAGAAAAATTCCTCTATGCATTAGGAATCCATATACACTAAAAACACTCAATTCGGATCTCTATAGGTCTAATTATTGCTAAAACACGAACCAGAAAAATAATCGCTCGGTCTTCTCACTTTGACTTAATCAATCAATGTCAATTTCATCTCCAAAAATTCATAATTTTACATAGAAATGAAATTAAATATCTCATGAATCTGATGCCTCGAGAATCATGTCAATTGGAGGTCGGAGGAGAAAATTATGCACAAAAGAATGGTAAAAGGGTCAAAGTAGAACAAAACAATAAGAAAATTTGCACTTATTTCCCTCTCTTCTACCACAATGCATAACTTTTCACACAAGTGTCCAAAAATTACAAATAAGGTCTCATTGGAAAGATCACAGAAAACCCTATAAGTCCCTTCAAAGAATCACAAACCAATTTCACCCATAAGGGTGTCAAAAATTCAATCAAAGTTTCTGCTAATCATAATTTTCCAAAACAGTACAACATTCTTCTAAAAATCATATATTTCCATTCCCTTTACCAAAAATTCCAAGCTTTATATCAAAAGAAATATCAGAACATATTCTACAACTTTCATGAACAACTTGGAAGCAAATTCAACTTCTAAATGGGTCAAAATCTCAATCAAAGTTTCTGCCCAACATATGTCATCCCAACAGTACCACAATCTTCTAAAAATCATAACTTCCTATCCCATTGTCCAAAAACTCCATACTTTATATCAATGAAAAGATCAGAAAACATGCTACAATTCTCATAAAGGACTTAGAAGCAAATTCCACCTCTAACTAGGTCAATTTCTCACATGATTGTGGCTGCCCTGTTAAAGATTGTTAAATAAAGATATCACCTAAACCATATCCATACTTTAAAAATCCATAACTTACAATTATTACATCCAAAAATAACATATTGTACATCATTACAAAGCTAAGACATTCCTCTATAACTTTACATAAGACCACTTGAGCTAATTTAAACCATAATAGTCCAGAATCGGCTTCAAAGTACAGTAACCACAAAACCCATACTTAGAGACATTTCACACACAAAGCACATTAATACTTTGAAATACCATCTGAAAATTAACAAGTCATAACTTTCAACCTCAAAATCGAAAAATGTCATACTTAGTGGTGATAGAAAGCTAACAAGAAAATCTTCAACTTTTATGAAGACCAATTTCACAAAATCTGTCCCATTTAGCCTAAAAAAATTCCCCAAAGTTTCAGGTCACAAATTTTCAATGTTAGGATCACAAACATGTCACTATCCATCCTACACATATTGCCCACTTTCAAGGCAAAATTCAAAATCCTTCAAGTCAAAATTGGACAGTACTTCCTTCATACGAATTCTAGCCAAACTTCTCAAGTTTAATTCAAGTAAAACATCATCTCAATAGCATAACCATATAACAAGTTATGACCAAAACATTGAAACATACACAAAGAAAATTTCCAGATTCACAACCTAACTCACATTCTATATTTTCCATACCATTTCTAAACCAACCAACACTCAATTTACTCCATATATGCACCATAAGTAACTCACAACCTATCCTTGAACAATAGTCCACAAAATTGTAGCACACACACTCAATTATTCATACATTTCCTACACTCTTCTAAACCTACTTTCACTTCCAAAACCTTTCCCAACACACATTCATCAAATTCTATATCATCAATCATTCATCAAGGCAAGAAATTCATACACACACACACCCATATATTCCAATCCTCATATCATGAACATCTAACTCTTAATTGTCATTACATATGCTCCAATCATCAAAGCCATGAAGAGGAATAGGTTACTTACTTGATTTAGCTTTAATGACTTCAAAACACCATGACACCCTAACATTCCAACATACACGATCATCACACCGTGAGGTGGAGTAGGTCAGGTTTCTTTAGAAACAAGAAGAAGATAGCAAGCTATTTATGTGGATAATAGTGGACAAGATTCAACTTTGAGGCTTTGGAGAAGAGAGTGTCGAAGATGGAGAGAGTAAAAGAAGAAGGAAATGAAGATGATGAAGGAAAGCAACTATGTCGTGAATGGTTAAATGAAAGACCCAAAATGTGGTCTTTCATTTAACAATTTCGTGGCCTATACATGTGGTGGGGCAAGTGACACATGTCACTATCAATTTCTTATGATTCCAATTGGTCCACTTTAGTAACTAGTCCATTTGGTCTCCAAATTCTCCCCAAATTCCAATGGCTCAAATTAATAAATCCAAAAATCATGTATTTAAATTTTCAGTGCCATTGGACGATCGGATTCTACTACCAACGATCGATCATCACTTGGCATTTTTCCTAGTCCAGAAAAGTACCTCGAAATTTTTAGAAAAATTTCTAAAATTTCTCAAAAATTCAAAACTCACAAAGACTCACTCCAATTAACTTTTTAAGCACAAAAATCACATTTATGACCAAAATATCGAGAAATGTCATGAATGCATGTATAGTCACAAAATACCGAGAAATGTCATGAATGCATGTATAGTCATTTACATGTGCAAAATTCATTATTCACTTGTATGTGTATGCATGAACTTATCAAGGCAAATTTTTAAACGCTCATATCCCATTCTAAATTACTATTCTATCCTTCCCATCAGTGATGGGATGTTACAAAAAAGATGGTGGATTTTTTCAGTAGCAACTTAGCTTAATTCAACTAGGTGCAAGGTGTCTCCAAACTACCTTAACATGTGTCATTTGGCATGTAAGTCATTTATCTCCTCCTTAAGCTGACACATGTCTCCTAATTACTAGTTCATTTGTCATTCACTCATGTTGCCATTTGTTAACTAATTAAGCAATCTACATGTCACAAAATAATTGGTCCATATTTCTACTTTTTTAATCCAAAAATACTCCAAAATTTTAAAAATATCTAGAATTCACCAAAAAATTCGAAATAATGCTAATGATCTCCAAATAAATTTTTAATGCAAATAACTCACAATTCACATTTTAATCACATTTTTAAATCAATTATACCTAGAAAATGTTAATGAATGCATGTATAATCATATTCATGTGCAAAAATGTGCATGTCATATTTAACTAAAGCATGATATGAATTTCCTAATTTCTCAGTACTTTCTCATAAATCACAATTCTAGCCTTAACATGGATAACAAGATGTTACAATGACAACCTATCAAAATTCAAAAGCACAAACAGGAAAGCATGGATGACAACGTATGTAGACGAGAAGAACTCGTCAAATGACATAGTAGCGGTAATTGATCCATAAACATTTGTGACTAAAGCATTGGATTGCTAATTGGTTGTGTGAGTTATTCGTACTGAGGGTTACCCCTACCCTTCTACAAATCAATGCTTAATTTTTCCCTAATTAGGGTTAGGATATTCAAAGTTGATGGATGCAACTACTCATAACAATCAAGCCAAAGGTGAGAAAATTCTATTTGGATGCATCTCTCCTAACTCAGGCTTTGTTTAATCGATTATTTCATGTTGAACTAAGAAGCTACTTAAAAAAAAGAATTAAGAAAAAAGAAGGGGGCAGGCAGGGGAAGGGGTGGCTATTAAATGTTTTTTGCAAAATAGTCCCTCTATTTTTCAAAATTTACGGCACCAACTAGTATTTTAAAATTAACCAATACTGGTCGATACGGTACAAAATCATTATCACCACCCTGCATACATAACATGCTCTTAGGGCATATTTGGTAACTAGGAATGAAGACATAAGAATGGAAATGCAACTTACATTCTTTAATTTTTGCTTGTTTAGTTATTAGTAATTGATAAGATAAGGATTGACATGTCTAAATAAATTTTAAATTATCTTGAATTTTTATTCGCAAGGTAGATATGAGTATAACCTGGAATCAGATATCAGGAATAACAAATAAATGTGAGCAACTAAAATTTTTTTTTCTTCTCTTTTTCTTTACGTTTTGTTTCGCTCTTTTTGTATGATTGCTCCTTAACATTATACGTTACTTTTATTTAATTTATTTAATAATTATTTTATTTTATTTAAATGATTTTATATAATTAAATAAGTTCATTATAGTTTTAAATTTTATTCTAATAACTTATTAAATCATTAAAATAGTTTTAATTAATTATTTATTGAATACAAATTTTTATTAATTATTTATAATATAAATATTTTAATTAATTATTTACAAAAGCAATCACATAATAATCAAATATAAGTAAAATTGTCATTATTATTCTTAATATTTGATATAAAACATTGTTATAATTATTAACTTTCATAATCTTATTTTTAGTATTTGCATACCAAATACACATTCCAATTCCAACTTTTCATTCTTGTTCCCATTTTTTTATTCTGATTCCTTCATTATTGGTTATGAAATGAGATACTGGGTGTTGGACTATCAAGGGTTTGAGTCACCTGGATAGTTTTATAAGGAATCTCCTATACTTGGATTAATCTACAGTTATTATGAAAAGAGTTAGTTTTGCTATAATATGAGTTTTAATAGAGACTTCCAAAGATCTCCCTAAAATGATACACATTATGAGAATGGATGAGAGGGGAATACTATTTGAGGAACAACTGATTGTCACCTATAACTAAAAGCTAGGAAGCATTTAACCAAAACAAACATGGGTCTTACAAGGAGGATTTTTAAGAATGGAGAAGTTAGTGAACTAATCCAAGTGGATGATAAGAGGGTAGAGGATATATTTCCAAACAAAAATATGAAGTGGAGTTGAATATAAATAATATACTAAATAGGGAAGAAATATAGGACTTAATACAATCCGCATGAAGTAAGGAAGAGAATGATGACATTTAGATCATCCAATGTACAACTGGGACTTCCTAGAGGAATGCAGTAGAGGTTGGACCTAAATCTCCACCTCAGGAAGTTTTAAATTTGAAAAAAGTTCTGGAAGAAGCATATTTGGGCTCTAACTTTATGAGAGTGACAAGGAGGAGCTCCAAAAGGAAGAAGAAGTCTCTTACTAATATGAAATGTTAGAGGGCCTAATAGCCCGAATAAACACAGAATGGTTGTAAACTTTAGTTATGAATATAAGTCGTTTTGATAGGTCTCATAGAGACTAGAATAAAGGAGACCAGTAGCATTAATTAGTATTTTTTGAAGGATAATTAGAAATACCTTTCTAATTATAACTACCACTATAATGACATAATTATTGTTGATTTTAGAGAAGTTTAAGTTCGTTCTATCTTGACTAAACAACAAATGATCCATCTTCAAGTGAAGAGGAAGATTATAAATGTAATTTTCCAAATTTCAATTATCTATGGTTTCGATCACATATTTCAAAGATTTGATATGTGGAATAACCTAAGACCGATATAAAGGATCTATGGATAATTGCTGAAAACTTTAATTGTATGCTTTGCTATAATAAAGTTGAAGGGATTAATATCAATATGAGGAATCACATTGATGAGCTATTAAACCTCTTGAATATGATATAGGTTTTGGACTTAAAGATGGAGGGGCAATTATACACTTGGGATAACAAACAACAAGGGCATTGGATTATTAGAAAAATTGTTGGACAGACCAGCACCTGCTATTGCTTAAGGATTTTCCTACGAGTAAATCTTCCTTCAAGTGCAATTTGCTTTCAAATCATAAATCTATCCTTATGCAAAACCTTTATTGCCAGCAAAGAAGAGCATTCCTTTTAGATTTAACAAACCTTATAGACTTTGAAGGTTTTAATGAAGTTATAGATAAGGGGAGAATACTTTTAATAAGGCTAGAGATGTTAATTAATACATAAAAGGAACTGTATAAGGACCCTTTTAAGAATCAAATAAGGAGAGAGGAATCTGTGGCCTTGTAAAATAACATAAAGATTGTGGAGGTTAATGAATCATTGCTGAAACAAAGGGCTAGAGCTATATGACTTAAGGATGGAGAAGGAATACTAAGTTCTATCATGGGGCAATACTAAAGAGGAATAATATAAATAAAATCACTACACTGTTAAACGAGAATGACAATTTTCTCATTAACAATATGGAATTACAGGTGGAGGTTCTCATTCTTTTATGACACCATTAGTTTAGATTCAGAAGCTATCTTAACTATGGAAGAAATAAAAGGAATTTTTATTACTCTTATTCCTATTGAAATTGCAAAAAGCCTTGCCATACCTTTTGAGGTAAGTGATGTTAAGGATGCTTTTTTCCTACACCTACAGAAGGCCCTTGGGCTTGATGGTTTCAATGCCTTATTTTTCTAAAAGACATGACATTAGACTAAACATATGGTCACTCATGCAACATTTGAGTTGTTTAAGAAGGGAAAGATGTTGGACCCTGATCCTTAAGTGGCAAATTAGAGATATAAAATGAATTCAATGAGTGTTTTCGGATATGAATTATGTTATAGAAGTGTTTACGCCTTGAGGAAATTGATGAGAAAAGGAATTTATTGGTTTTGATGACTTTGAAGATTAGTCTTGGTTATGAAAGTTTAGGTGGATGAGATGATTGAAATGGAAATTGAAAGTAAGAAATAATTAGTGAAAGTGTTATATTTTGAAAAAATTAGAAAGTTTGACTTTTTGGAGTAAAATTTTGACTTTTGGTTTAGGCAAAATTTGAGGAAATGATCTTCATGAAATTGTAGCTTATGTTGAGAGCTTTTCGTAGCCATAAAGTATGCTATTTTTCGATATCGGGATTGAAAGTTATGATCTTTGAAAGTTAAGTGTATTTTGCTTTGGTTTTGGGAAATGCTCTAAGTGTAGGATGGTATATGTTGTGTTTTGAGGCGATTTCCGTACTGATGTGGTTTGAATTGGAGTAAATAGTTACGTGAAAGTTATAGAGAATTTGAATAGCTTTAAAATGATGTATGATAATGTGAAGTTGGATATTGTGTAGGTGATGGATATCAGGGCAGAAACTTTGATTGAAAAATTAACTTAGATAGAGGTTGAAGTTGTTTTGGAGTTCTTCATGAACATTGTAGAGCTTGTTTTTATCTTTCTATTGATATAAAGCACGAAAATATTAGACAAGGGAGTATAAAGTTATGATTTTTAGAAGTTCTGATGCTGGTTAGTGTGAAGCTAATCGACCAGTCAGCTTTGTGTGGAGTTTTTGACCCATTTATAGGTCGATCTGATTCTTAAGGCCTTCATAAAAGTTGTAGATGGTTCTTTTAACTTTCCATAGACACCAAGTTTGTCAAATTTGGAGTTCTGGATCTAAAGTTATGATGTTTACAAGTTTTGGTACTGTTGAGGAGTTTATCGATCGATCACCTTGTAGCAAACTTTTGATTCCTTTAGTGTCTGAGCTTGCCTTTGAGTCCTTCTTGAAAATGGTAGAGCTGTCTCTTAGCTTTCCAACGAAATAAACCGCGTATCATTTGGATCTCGGAGTCAAAAGATATGAAAGTTTGAATTTTAGAGGTCAGATCGCGTGGTCGATCGCTCGGCAGCGAGCGCCCGCGCGCGCGCGAGCGACCCGATAGGAAGTTGGTCGATCGGCCCGCGGGGTAGAATTTCAGCCGATCGACCTCTCTTCCTTGTTTTGGCCATAACTTCTTCTTCCGACATCCGATCGACCTGATTTTCAAAGCGTTGGATTCCTAAGACATTTTTCTATCTTTTCATACTAGATTGATTAGTTTTGGAATTAAATTGAAAAAGGTGCATTGAAACAAAGTGAGTTGATCAGTTGAAAAAGTTTGAACAGTATTCAGTATTTTGGATATATCTCGATCTCTGGAGCTCGGATTAAGTTCATTTTTATTTCTAATTAAATTAGAGACATGGGGCTACAAATGTTATGAAGGAGCCGATTGACAATGTAGCCTCCAAGACTTTGAAATACAGGTCGGAAGTTAGGTATAGAGTTCAGTCTCAGCTTTGTAATGGTATGAGCAGTGTTCAGTATTTCTGAGTTATATCAGTCGTTAGAGCTCCGATCGATCTGATTCTTTTTTTAAATTAAACTAGAGACATATATATATAAATTTTATTAAGGAGCCGATTGACTATTGAGTCTCTAAGACTTCCAAATACGGGTCGGAAGTTAAGTGTAGAGTTCAGTCTCAGTTTTGTAATGGCTGAACCGACTTCGGTATTTTGGATATATCTTGAGCTATAGAGCTCTGATTGAGTTTATTCTTTTTGGAAATTAAAATAGAGACATGGGGATACAAATTTTATGAAGGAGCCGAGCTATAAGGTGTTGGACCAATGTTGGTTGACAAATTAATTCCACTTATGTTTTGATAATAATAAAATGTATAGAATCGGTTAAGAAATTGTTTCAGGTATTTTGGGATTGATATTCAATGAAAGAATTGTACAAATAAAGATGGACAATTGTTTAATCATTGAAGAATCAAGATGGAAGTTTCCTATAAGTGAAAGAGGCTTAAATAATGAAGATTATAGAAGATTTGAGTGGATATTACCGTTGAAGCTTACATAAGTCGACTAGAACATCATATGTCAACTAATATATGAAGATATGTCAACACAAGTCGACTTACACATCACAAGTCGACTTATAGAAGAGCGGAGATGCAATTTTACGTAAAATGTTGTCACAAGTCGACTTATACAACTCGATAAGTCGACTTATGGTTACAAGTCGACTTATACAACTTGACAAGTCGACTTATGGGTACAACACATTAATTCCAACGATCCAATTAGCCAAAAATGGAAGGGAGATTATTAAGGAACGGTCATTTCAATCTAGCAACGGCTAGAATAAGTCCCAACAACTATATTTCTTCTTATATAAGGGGTGGATGATTGATGAAGAGTGTACACAAGTTCTACAAGCCAAAATACTCTTATCTTGCTCCAAATTGCTCATCATTATTCTTACTTTGTTTACATTTGTATTGAGCACTCCAAATTGCTCATCATTATTCTTACTTTGTTTACATTTGTATTGAGCACTTGTTCTTAGATCTTTATCCTATTTCTTTTACAAATTGAGTGACTAGTGAAAGGTCACGTGTGAGGTAACAAGTAGAAAATCAAGTATTGTTGGTAGGATTTGTGCGGAAGACAAATCATCTGTAAAGGTTGCTGAGCCGAAATCAAGCGGTATTGGTAGGATTTGTGCCGGAAGACAAATCAAGTATAAAGGTAGCTTGAGCCGGAAATCAAGCGGGATTGTAAGAGTTCACACTGAACTACAAAGTGTGTAATAAAGTTGTTTGTAAAATCCTAAGTGGGAGCTTAGGTAGAGGGCGTGGTCTTAGACCGAACCTCTATAAAAACAGTGTTTGATCTTCTTCCCTACTCTTTGTATTTAAATTTGTTTAAATTACTATTGTGTGAATTAACTTCTGATTTTATTGTAGAAATTTTCAAAGAATTTTAAAGATCTATTCAACCCCCCTTCTAGATCGCTTACAATTGGTATCGAGGCGAAAGTATCCGGGGACGGCACACAATAACTTAGCGGAAGAAGGTAATACTAATAATCGCCCTCCTTTATTTAATGGTACTAATTATTCTTCTTGGAAAAATCCTATGAAGTACCACATCATTAGCGAGGGAGTAGAATATTGGAAGATAATTATCTTCGGTCCACAACCACCGTTAAAAGAAAATGGTGAGTTAAAAACGGAGCTGGAATACAATGACAATGACTGGAGGCAAGCCTACATCAACGCTAAAGCGATGAAGCTAATCTATTGCGTTCTCACAGTTGAGGAAAGAAACCGAGTTAACTCGTGTACCAAATACCAAAGAAATGTGGGAAAGACTTCGCATCACCCATGAAGGAACCAACCAAGTCCGGGAAACAAAGATTAACATGCTTCTCCATGACTATGAAATGTTTGTCATGAAAGAAGGTGAGTCTATTTCCAATATGCTTGATCGTTTTGTAGAAATTATCAATGAATTAGGAAATCTTGGAAAGCACATGACGGATAGCGAGAAGGTGAAGAAGATTCTTCGCTCTCTACCGAAAGAATGGGATTCATAAGTCACCGCTATTATGGAGTCCAAGGATCTTAATTACTTGGAATTCAACGCCTTGGTGGGATCACTCACCAACTATCAAATCAAGAGGAGGTAGAGGTAAGTCACAAAAATCAATTGCTTTTAAAGCTAACACTTCTTTTGTTGATGAAAGTGATGAGGAAATAGATGAAGACGAGGAAGACGAAGAAATAGCTATGTACGCTAGAAATTTAAGGAAGTTCAAGGGACTTCTCAAAAATCGAAAAAAAGAATTAAGTGGCGGAAGAAATGGAGAAACGAAGAAGTATACTGTAGAAAGAAGGTCTAAAGGCTATCAAGAAAAGAAAAATTCAAATCTCCAGAAAAATGACAAAGGGAAAAAGAAAGCTAACCTTATAGCCACGTGGAGTGATGATGAGGAAGCATATCAAAGCAATGATGAAAAAAACCTAGCGCTTATGGCCAATAGCTCCTCAACAAGTGATGATGAAGATGAGGTAACTTTCTTTGATCAAGATCTTATAAAGTCTTTTAATGCTTTGCAAATTGATTTTGAAGAAGCTATTGAAATCAACAAGAAATTGAGAAAGAAAATAAGAGAATTGGTTGCTGAAAATAGTGCCTTACATGAGACTATTGATGATTTAGATAGTCCTAAGGAAGATCATTCTGCATGTCTTGTTAAAAAGGAAAATCTTATTTGTGAGCTTGATAGACTTAGAAAGGAGTTTTCTTATGTGGTTGGAAAATTTGCTGGTGGAAATGCAAAGTTTGAAGAGATGTTGTCTTTACAAAGATATTCTATTTCTAAACATGGTTTGGGATATGATCCTTATAATAGAGATTGTTCTTTAATTTCCAAATTTACCAAGGATGGAAAAGTTGCTCAATGTGCTAAATGCCTGAAAGATGGTCATATAGAAGTTGCATGTAAAACTATTAGGAGATGTATCAAAGTTAAGAAAATTTGGGTGATTAAAGGTACAACACCACCTAATGTGGTTTATATGACTAACAAAAATGGACCCAAGATGGCTTGGGTACCAATGAAAAGAAATGATGTTGCAGTTGTAGGTACAAGCAAGGAATGAAGATCCACCAAGCACATGGTACACTGATAGTGGAAGTTTAAGGCATATGAGTAGAGACAACAACAAAGTCAACTTATGTGGGTCAATAAGTCGACCTATGATATACACAACCTTTGGGAATGAAGAAATTTCAGGATAAGTAGACTTATGGAGGTAAACAAGTCGACTTATGTCAACACGGATTCTTATGCTATTTCAAGTGTGTGGTGCTTCTTATGACTTTCTGATATTTGTATTAATTATTGGATTGTTATGTTATGACTCTGCATTTTCTTTGTGTTTGCTTATGAACTGCCAGTCGAATATAAGTTATCTGGGTCTTCTTTAAAAATTCTCTTTTTTCCTAAAATCTCCGAAAACATATTCTCTTCTACTTTTGAGATTTATTCATGATGATGTTTCTCCACCATGATGACTTTTGTATCTAGCCAAGACCAACATTTCATATCATTTGTATTTGCTTGCTACTTGAGACTATTTGTATTTGATGACTTGTTTTTCTATTTAATGTGATTGCCATATTTCATCTATTGTTGGTTTTTATTAGTTGTTTTGATTATGACAAAAAGGGGGAGAAAAATGAGAAATTGGATATTCATTAGTTATTTGATTAAGGGGGAGTTTGTTAAAAATTTAATTGATTTTTCAAGGTTATTAAAATTCAATGATTTATATGATTAAGGGGGAGACTTCTAACCAAAATGACAAGGTATAAAAACCTTGATCAATGTTTCTTTGTTTTCATTTCTTAAACAATTTCTAAGTATTTTGTCATTATCAAAAAGGGGGAGATTGTTGGACCAATGGTGGTTGACAAATTAATTCCACTTATGTTTTGATAATAATAAAATGTATAGAATTGGTTAAGAAATTGTTTCAGGTATTTTGGGATTGATATTCAATGAAAGAATTGTACAAATCAAGATGGGCAAGCGTTTAATCATTGAAGAATCAAGATGGAAGTTTCCTATAAGTGAAAGAGGCTTAAATAATGAAGATTATAGAAGATTTGAGTGGATATTACCGTTGAAGCTTACATAAGTCGACTAGAACATCATATGTCAACTAATATATGAAGATATGTCAACACAAGTCGACTTACACATCACAAGTCGACTTATAGAAGAGCGGAGATGCAAGTTTACGTAAAATGTTGTCACAAGTCGACTTATACAACTCGACAAGTCAACTTATGGTTACAAGTCGACTTATACAACTCGACAAGTCGACTTATGGGTACAGCACATTAATTCCAACGATCCAATTAGCCAAAAAATGGAAGGTAGATTATTAAGGAACGGTCATTTCAATCTAGCAATGACTAGAATAAGTCCCAACAGCTATATTTCTTCTTATATAAAGGGTGGATGATTGATGAAGAGTATACACAAGTTCTACAGGCCAAAATACTCTTATCTTGCTCCAAATTGCTCATCATTATTCTTACTTTGTTTACATTTGTATTGAGCACTTGTTCTTATATCTTTATCCTATTTCTTTTACAAATTGAGTGACTAGTGAAAGGTCACGTGTGAGGTAGCTTGAGCTGGAAATCAAGTATTGTTGGTAGGATTTGTGCCGGAAGACAAATCAAGTGTAAAGGTAGCTTGAGCCAGAAATCAAGTGGGATTGTAAAAGTTCACACTGAACTACAAAGTGTGTAATAAAGTGCTTTGCAAAATCCTAAGTGGGAGCTTAGGTAGTGGAAGTAGGTCTTAGCACCGAACCTCTATAAAAACAGTGTTTGATCTTCTTCCCTACTCTTTGTATTTAAATTTGTTTAAATTACTATTGTGTGAATTAACTTCTGATTTTATCGTAGAAATTTTCAAAGAATTTTAAAGATCTATTCAACCCCCCTTCTAGATCGCTTACATAAGGTAGCCTCCAAGACTTTCAAATACGGGTCAGAAGTTCGAGGTAGTGTACAGTCTCGGTGTTGTAGTGGCTGAACAGTGTTTAGTATTTTGGCTATATCTCGATCACTAGAGCTCGTATTGAGTTGATTCTTATTTCTAATTAAACTAGAGAGATGGGGCTACAAATGTTATGAAGGAGCCGATCGACAATGGAGCCTCTAAGCCTTTCAAATATGGGTTGGAAGTCAGGTGTAATGTTCAGCCTCGAGTTTGAAGAACAGACTTCAGTATTTTTGAGATATCTTGAGCTATAGAGCTCCGATCGATCTGATTCTTGAAGCGATGGATTCGTAAGACATAGAGGGACATTTCTCTAAAGTCTTTAAGGAAAAAAGGAAAGGGCAATTTTAGAAGTTTACTTAAAGGGGTTAATTTTATAGGCTTAAATGGAGGGGCATATGGGTCATTCCCCATTCAATAAATGACATGGCCGTATAAAAGATAGTGGCTGTCGTATAAGGCATAAGGAAGCACAGAAATGAAAGACTTAAGAAAATAAGAGAGAAGAGAGAAGGGAGAGCAAACTTCGGAGAAGAAAGAAGGGAGAGCTTAGGGTTTTGGATTTTTGGGGGTTCAAGCTCAGTTTTTCGTTGATTCATGAAGGAAGAAGATGGAAGGATAAGAGAGCTTCCTTCTAATAAATCCAAAAATGGTGAAAAGTTTGAGGTAAGAGAAAAGTTGAGCTTTGAGCTTTTCTTCGATTTATGGTTTAAAAATATGGAAAATGGTATGGGTTTGCGGAGTATGAAGTCAATTTTGATGATTGCTATGTATGATGGGTTTAATTTGGGATTTTGAGAATTAGAGTTTATGCCCAAATTTGGAATTTGGGGCTTTTGGAAAATTGTAATTTAGAAACCTTGAATATATGAGGGATTTATGTTTTTTAAGTTCAATTTGAGGATTAAGTTGTTTATGATGTTGAATTTGGGTGAAATTGCTTTAGGTGAAGTTAAATTGGAAGAAAGAAGGAACCAATGGACAAATTGGAGCTAGGAACAACTTTCTAGCATCGAATTGAGGTGGGTACCTGTTTATAATAGAATTTATAAGCCACTACTGCTTTCTTTAAATAAAGGGATTTTCTGATTTCAATTGCATCATAAGTGTTGCATCATTGTGTGAATGATTTGAAAATCATCATTGATTCCATACATGAGCTTTTGATGAATTGCAAAATACATTTTGTTATGCCTCGAAGATTCCATGGCATTTCAGATATTCGAAAGAAAGAGCATTCAATAAATGATATTGAGCTTGAATATGATAAAGGTTTGAAAAATTATGATTTCCAATTAGTTTTAAGAGCTTTTATAAAATATGGTTTTACGTAAAAGTTTGAAAACTTGTGATTTCGCATAAATTCGAAGTGTATAGAAAATATTGTATATGGAAATATTTGAAAGTTTTGATTCTAAAAATTCTTTGAAATTGTCTAGAAAATGGTTTATGCAAATGTTTGAAAATTTATGATTTCAATACTTTCAAATTAGTTAGAAAATGTTGTTTATAAAAGTGGTTGAAAGATTTCGATTTCAATGTCTAATGTTTATAAAAAAGTATTTGAAAATTATGATTTTACATTGTTTATAAAAGTGTTTGAAAAGTTTACGATTTCCAAACTTGTTTATAAAAATGTTTGACAAAGTGTGATTTCCGAAATGCATTTGAAATTGTTTAGAAAATAAGGTTTATTTAAATGTTGAAAAGTACGATTTTCGAAAGGCGTTTGAAATGGTTTTAGAAACTGTTTTAAGAATTTATACAAGTTTTAAATGTTTGATAAATTAAGAAAATTTCTGAAGTTTCGAAAAAAAAATGACACAAAGGCCCAATTTCTTGTCTTCAAATGATTTGGGAGATTGATTGAAAAATTGAGAAAGTATTGAATTTTATTGTTCCCGAATATTTTTGGAAAAGGGTTATGAGTTTTAAAATGAATTGAGAAATGAAGAAAGATTTTGAAATTTATTTCCGTGATTTGGATTTAAGAAATTGCGTAAAGTGTTAAATTCGTTATTTTCGACGAATTTGATAAGTTATGAAAATGTTTTCGGAATGTTTTTAAGAAAATACAAGATTTATGAAAAAATAAAATAAAATAGAATAATGTGCTTTATGAACCTATATGCGTTGATTTATGTCTTAAAGAAATCACTTGCATTCATTGTTCTAATGTTGATCCATACGTGATTACATTGTTGAATTGAGATTGAATATGTTTATTGATGTGATAATGTTATGCCATTGGAGTGTGCCATGGCATTTTAATTTGAATGGAAAGAAGAAAAGAAAATGGAAGCATATCATTTTGATAAATGATCTTGAGCATTGCTTATATGCTTTTGTGTGGGCGAGAGAGTTACGGATGGATAGTCACGTGCACGCCGACATATAGTTATAGCCTTCTCCCGGCTGCCCGTTTGAGACAACGAGATCCTTGAGAAATCAGACTCGGATAGTTTACGGTATAAACTTCGGTTTATCCGTTGTGTTTACGGAACTCTCGAGCCATGTGTTGTTATGCATTGCTTATGTGATTGCCATTGCATCTATGAATTGTCAAGTTGATGCATTCATGTTTTATAAACTTATGGGTTTATGGCTAAAAGCCTAAAAATCATATGTTTTGCAAATAGAGATTTTGGCTACAGCAAGGAAAAGAACCTTTTGAAAATGTGCTTTACGGATTTCAAAGAAATGTTTTCTAAGACCAGAAAAGAAAAAGAATTTCAAGGATTTTGCTTATATATTTGTTATAAACTGTTATCCACGAGCTATAAGCTCACCCCCTCTTCATTCCCATCCACAGGTGATGAGAAGAAGATCGGGTGAAAGAAAATGAAGATTTCTATTTGCATGTGTTTATAATGTATTATTGGTAAGTTAAATGGTTGCTGAGAAGTTTAGAATTGTTGTGTATTGTGTACTTTGTACTTTGGTTTAGGGTTATGAGTAATGTATAAGGCTTGAAAATGCCACTATAAGTTGTATAAAGCTTTGAGTTATGAAATTGTGTATGTAATGAGCATAAGGTGTATGAATTCTGGAATTATGTATTGATTTAAGTTATGTATGGGACGTGTATATGATTATGAGTATGATAAGGTATTGTGGTTTGAGATTTGGATAAGGCTATTGAGCTATGGTATTGCACATGGATAGTGCGATTGTATGTGAATGCATTGGGATTAAGGAATGAGAAAAGAGAGAAAAGAAAAGAAAAAGAAAAAAAAATTTATACCGATTTCGGATTAAGGTTAGTCCAAGGTTTCCAACGCGACGCTTTCTCCTAAAAGTATATTATCGGATGTCGATACTTGTGTTTCAGTTCGAATGCTTCGATTCGATTTGTGATTCGTGATCGTTTGTTTCGTTTGTCTCCGAGCCAATTCGATTTGACTTTGTTTGTATGCTTCGCTTCCAGGTTGGCTTTCGATTCGTTAATGATTTGTTTCGCTTTGTGATCAATCGTTTATTCGTTTTGCCTCTTTGTGATTCGTTCCGTCTTCCGTTTTTGGGTTGGGACGCCGGTCTCCGGATCGAGTCCCAATAAAAGATACTTAAGGAGTTGAATAAAACCTATATCTACTTAATTCTTGAGGTATAATAGCCCAACACTATAAAAGACTATAGACCTATTTTGGTTGCAATGTTACCTGTAAAGTGATAGCAAAGATGATTACCCAGAGAATGAAACCAACTATTGAATTTCTAGCCAACAAGTTTGAAAAAACATTCATAAAGAGAAGATATGTAGGAGATAACATCCTTGTGGTACAAGAGCTTTTCAAATGCAATAATAGAAGGAGGATAGCTAGGAATTATGCCATCAAGGTGGACTTCCAAAAATCTTTTGACTCCTTAGATTGGGATTTCCTTAGTAATTTTTTACATGCATTTAGATTTCCTAAACCCTTAGTCAATTAGATTGGTCAATGTGTCACTTTAAGCTCTTATGTTGTCCTAGTTAATGGTGAACCCACTAAAGTGGTTAAGTGTGCTAGGGGATTAAGACAATGGGACTCTTTATCCCCTTATCTCTTTGCCCAAGCCATAAAGGTCCTTATTATAATGTTCAAAAATTTAACACTGGAAAGCAAAATTAAGTTTCACTTTAAAAGCAACACATAAAAGATAGTATCCCTATGCTTTACAGATGATTTGTTGCTCTTCACTAAAGCACACACTCATTCCATCTCTATATTAATAAATGCCTTAGATTCCTTTAACATTATCAATTGCATATTGTGTTGACTTTAGGAAAAATTGCATATTTGGTCCTTCTTCTTCCTTTAGTTCCCACATTGCATATAACATTATCAATTGATTTCATTCTAGTCCATATTTCACATAAAATTATTCATGTCCATGACAAAATGAATAAATTACCAATTTACCCCTACCTTTTAAAATTAATTAACATTATATCCCTTACTATGCTTAGATGCACTTAATTCTTTATGTTCACTTCTTAATACACCCTATACATAATATGATGCTTTTAAGGTATATGCTGGGGCCTTACATTTAGGATCCTAAAAGAGGTCGAAACCAAACGAATTACATTAGTTTCTTATTCTTATTCACATTAAGAATAAGAAAACTATTGAAAATTAAGAAAAAAAAACACAAAACAAACGAACTACTTCTCATGGATGTTAAAATCTTGATATTCTTTAGTTGAATCTTAGTGAAAATCCTTTCTTTCCTTTAAAATTGTTTCTTTCTTATCCTAAAATACTCTAGTTTAACTCCTTGTGATTGCTCTCTGGTTCTCCTGCCTTTAATTCCCGCAAGGCTATTTTCATTTATTCCTATGAATTCTTTAAAAAATTAAATAGTCTTGTTCAACATAAACCTATGTTGAACATACGTTCTCACAACTACAAGAAACTCTAATTTACTTAAAATAACCATCAATATGTGTTAGAAACATGGGTCCTTATTGTGTCTACATTAGCTTAGTAATTCCTTATTTATGCGTTTAAGGGTTCATATTAGGAACATAAGTTTGAAGGCCATAAACATTGGTCTATTTTTAGACTATGTTATTTCATATAGCAAGTTATATAAGAATTAGAATGGACTAGTATAGTACACAAATAAAAACTAGACCATATTTGACCTATATTCTGAACATGGTCCATATTCAAATCATATTCATCAAAATTCATGCCAAAAATTCTCGAACTTGCTCAAAATGATTCCTTCTTTAATTGGGAGCTAAAATAAGGTATGTAAACAAAATATAAACCATATTAAGTACAAATTCATATAAAAATCATCCAAACACAAGAAAAATGCTCTAAAAATTATGCTAAAAAACATAACCTAATTAGCTTATCAAATTCTCCTCACTTAAGAATTAAAATTTTCTCAATTAAATCAATTTCATTACTTTTAACATAATTAGGTAGTAACTCTAAGGAATGTATTTAATAAATAGATTTTATTAATTAACACTCTCGTTATTCATTCAATAAAGTTTATTAATTTTCTAGGCATTTAGGTACTCATTTAAGTCATAAAATAAGTCAGTTTAACTTCACAATCCTCTAAATTTTAACTAAATTCTTGAATTTTATCCTAATGTATAAATTGAACATATATAAGAAAGATGCTTTAACTTTTAAATATTTTCAAAACCCTTATTAAAAGAAACGTAAAACATAAACTTTTTTTTGGAAATAAGAAGCTACCTTCTAATTGTTTTAATACAAAGGACCAATAGGTACCAAAATATTTACAAGTTAGCCAATATTTTCTATAGAACGTGCAACATTCTTATAGATTGTATGTTATCTAGGTTTTGTCTAAATCTTTTGTTACTAAATTTGCTAATATCTCCTATTCAACTTGGTTTTGCTATCATCGTTTCTAGTTCTACTCAATAATTAGAGGGATCATTCTTTAATAAACTTCTTAAAACCATTAAGGTTTTAGACATTAGTTAACTTCTAATCTTCCTTTTTATTATGCATAGTTGTTTTACCTTCTAGGAATCTATAGAGCCACACATGTTTTCTAATTCTCTTCTTTGCATGATACATTTCTATAACATTCTTTTAAAACTAGTGATCTACAATCTATTTAGAAATAATTGTTGATTGAGATTCCTTATCTGAACTTATATAGTTCATGTATGATAGATTCTTTTCCATTTGTTGAGAATCTAGTTCAATTTGCTTATGGTGCTATAACTTAAATGTAGTTTTTTTAACTATTTATAGATCACTTAAATTGTGATAAATATATCTTTTGAGCACTTGAACTTCTTGCTTCCTATTATGAAATATTTTTTAAATACTTCGCCTCTATAGTTTATACATCAAGCAACTTATACTCAATCTGAAAATGGTGAAGTCACTATCATTGATGAATTTTTGTCTTAGTTCCCACTCGATTGTATACTTCATCAATAATGGTAGATAATATAAATCAAATCTTGACAATATACTTTTACAAATCTTGAAGGAATAATCACTAGTGAACAAAAGATGATATCTAGTTTTAGGGTGAGATTGACAAAGGATATACAAGGTAAAACCATTCCATGACATCTTATCCAATGTAAGAAGTTTGCTTCTTAAAGGTAGCCACAATATAATGGAGAATTTATGGACATTATTCTTAAAATGAAATAGATTAAATTACTTGACTTCCCTAAGAATTATGGGAGAGCAAAGGAAAATATAAAGCATTAGTGAATCTGATAAAGGGCCCATAGGACAAATGATTAGGGGAGAAGTTTGGAAAGTGAGGCAAAAAACATGCTAATCTTTTAGATTCCATTAATTGTGCTTAATCACTACTTTTAATCTTACATTAGATGGTAGGGAGTGTTCTAAGGAATCAAAAGAGGGTTGGAGGTGTAATGGGTCCAAATCTGCCTTGATATCAAACCAAAAGCTAGTTTGCTCCCCATTTCCTATCAAATGTTTCATCTTATTTCCTATTACCTCCCTTAAAATTGAAATAAGTTTAGTAGTTGTTGAAGGCTTAGAATTAGGAATCATAGTCCAAAAATTAGATCCTTTAATGTATTCCTTATGTATCCAATTCACCCAAAGGAGATTCATTGTCATTAAATAAGCTCCATATTCTTTGTATTATTAAAACTTTATTTATAGTCCTTATAGGTTTGATTCCTAGTCCTCCTTATGTTTTAGGGAGATAAACCTCCTTCCATTTGACTTTAGAAATCCTTTTATTGTTCCTTAATCCACTCTATAAGAAGTTTTTTTAATATAGTTTCAATATCTTTAATGATTTTGATTCGAAGTAGCACATAAAAGCTCAAATATAGATGTCTGTTAATGAGAATAAAGTTGATTAGTTAAATCCTCATTACATAGAAGTTCTTAAACCTCCAATTATAGGTCTTATTCATAACAACATCAAATAGTGATTTGTAATCATTATAGGATAGTTTATTGGTTGAAATTGGTATACTAATGTATTTAACAGGGGCTTTGGATAATTAAAGGCTTGAAATTTATGGCAAAGGTTGTTCCATTAGGTTAGGGATTAATGAGATGAATACATAACTTTTGCTTCTATTGATTGCTAAGCCTAAAATCTCTACAAATTAAGTAATCCAATAGTAACTTAATAGATTATTTTGTTAGCTTCATATAATAACAATAGGTCATATGTAAAGGTTAGATTGAATATCGTAGCTTTCCTACATATGTAATGGTATCAGAATTGATTCCTTATAGATATTTTGAAAGATATCATCCTAGTAAGGACCTATATAACTAATGAAAATAAATAATGGATCCATTTTTTCTAACCCTTTTTTTCTCCTTTGAAAATCTAGGTAGCCTCCTCATTTATTAAGATACTGAATGAGGATGTTGAAATGCATTTAGACACCTAGTTAATAAATCTTAGAGGTAAATCAAAAGCCTATAAGGAATAAAGTGTGAAATTCTAGTTAAGGTTGATAAAGGCTTTAGAGAATTCTATCTTTATTGAAAAGCTTTTAATGAACTTCTTAGAATGGTAATCCCTAAAGATTTCTTAAGCTATTAGCAAATTGTCTCCAATATTCCTACCTGCAATGAAACTATACTAAAAAATATTGAATAGAACATTAATAAGAGGCTTTAGTATAAATGTTGGTATTTTTGGAGATGATTTCGTAAAGGATGTTGCAATAGGATATATGTCTAAATTTTTTGAAGGAGGAGGGGTTACGAATTTTAAACACTACACAATTGAAGGTTTTGCTGAATTATTTAAGGATAATGTTTGAGTTGAGAAACTCTTTAACTAGGTTGCAGATATGAGGTTCCAATAAGTTCCAAGTCCTTTGGAAAAAGTAAGCATTGTATCTATTAGGTCGTGGAGCTTTACGAGGGTTAAAGCTAAAAAGTACATTCCTAATTTCAGGGTTGGTTATTGATTTAGTTAGTTTGGAGATTTGGGACTGTTTTATAATTGGAGAAATAAATCTTGGAAGTAGAGAAAGTGATCTAAAAGGGCCAGAATCAGTTCCTAGGAAAGCTTTGAAATGGTTGAAAGCTAAATCCTTAAATTTATCCTAGTCAAAGCATGGATTGTCAAAGGAGTCTTGGATTTTTGAAATTTTGTTGAAATTCATCTTGGTTTGAATATTTCTATTATTAAAGAATGATGTAGTAGGTCCTCCATCTTTTTAGACGAGCAATCTTAACTTTCTGCCTCAAAAGAGAATTATAAGCTTCTAATGAGGAGAGGTAGGAGTTTAGGTTGACTTTCTCCTTCTTCTTCATATTAATATTAACTAAATATGCATATGATTATGTTTGAGTAGCATCAAGTTCATTTATGTGATTTTCAGTTTTCTTAAGTAAATCATTCTTGAAGTACTTCTTGTGGAGTTTCTTCAAGTTCTCTTTAATTATCTTCAATATGGTAACTATTTTGCAGTAAGTAAATCATTCAATAGGGCTATTCAAGCATTTAGAAATTATGTTATCATATCCCTCTACATTTGAAAGATTATGAAAGAATCTAAATAGTGTTATAAGATTCCTTACATGAGCGCCTATTCTGAAATCTAAAAGGAATGGTTAGATTTTAGGATTTTTAAAATGTCCAAAGATCATATGGAACTTTTACATCCATTTTGAGATTACTAATCCCTTATCTAATTTTTTTCCATATGTGACAATGTCCGTATTACTTATTAGACCAAGTAAAGAGGTTCCCTCTAAAATTAAGATCCACCAAGCCAGAGTTATTTAAACAATCCTTAAATTCTTCATTCACTTTCCTTGATTTATGTCCTGGACCTTTAGCTTCATATAAATAAAAAATCAATTAAAAAATACCTCCTTCGTTGCACCATCTTTCTCCTCCCTCCTTTGTTGCACCATCTTCCTTAATGATCTCCTCCTTCTACCATTTACTTCTCCTCCCCACCCAATTTCTTTACCCTCCAACTCCTCTCGACTGAACCCTAGGTTCGTGTCGCTCATCTTAGTTTTTCCCTTAGTTTTTGTTGCTAGGGACTTTCTAGTACTTCTCCTTCACACCTATTTTCTCGCCTCACATTTTATGCAAATTTTTTTCAACTATCCTATTCATGCCACCCTATTGTCAACCTGCCACCTTCCATTTCCAGCTATATGACATCCCTTCAACTATTTGATTTTCCACCCTTGCCTCTCCCCTCTGACCTTTCCTCCTTACACTCACCTTCTTCTCTAACCCCACTGGCACCTCCTACCTAGAAAATGTGGAAACACCTTTTTGGGGACCAACTTACCTCCATTCTTGCCTATTATTATCCACCAAAGGAATTAGATGGTAAACTTGTGGTGTGTCCAAAGATTACATCACTCTAAGAGGGAGCCAAGAGTTAGGAATCAACCATAGTTAGTTTCTTTTCTTATCATCGACCAGCCTTTCCTCTCATCCAATGTTAGGAAAATAAGTTATGGAAACATAGAGGTCTCACTGATGTCTTACTCTTAAAGAACAACCTTATCCTCTTACCTTCTCCTCTGTCTCAGAAGCATACAAACTTCTCGAAGAAGGTCCATGACACTTAGGCAACCAGCCTATCTTCTTACAAAAATGGCAACTTAGTTTACGGTTTGAATTCATAAAAGTGTAGAATGTCCTTCTTTGGGTTCATTTCCATAATGTCCCCTTAGAGTATTGGACCACCCAGGGGTTCAGCTCGTTAGCAAGTTACATCTAGAAATCGTTGTGTATGGATGAAAACACAGTAAGGAATAAAAGAATAGGTTACGCCCGCATATGTGTTAGTATTGAGCTCTCTAAAGAACTACAAAATTAAATACCTATCATGTGGTTAGGTGAAGATAATATGTTATGGGAAGACACTATTGCTATATCTTACAATTAGAAACCTCCTTTTACCTCTTAGCATAAGGTTTAGCAAGCCACAAGGAAGATTTTCAAAACGAGCAACTACCAAGAAATAATAGGACTTGATGACTCTATCCAAGAAGCCACTGCTCAACCTTAGGAACATATTGCTACATTAGACAAAAACCTTGATCTTGTCCTGAAAATGTGTCATAACGCTAGTAAAAACAAACTAGACCTCAACTGTAACAATGGTGAGTTTAGGACGATCCCACAGAGAGTTTGTGTAAAGTTATTGAAATGAAAATAATTGGTATTTAGGTTTAGGGGACTTTTGGTTTTAAAAATAAGAAAATAAATAAAGCTAAACTAACTAACAAAAGAAATTTAAAGAAAACATGAAAAAATGATAAAAGTGGGCAATTCGGTAGGGACCCGATTCTTTAGTTCAATCTTAACCTACACCCTAATTAAACACATTTCAATGATTTTGTCATTTTCAAACCTCTCCTAGCAACTATTAATCATGGGTTAATAATTAACCTGATTTTTCCCTTAGATATTGTTTAATTAAGATACAATCATTAATTAAACCTAATTATTAAATAACCTAAGATATGATCTCTATATTCAATTGGGTAGTAGCATTATGAATTAGGAAAACAAATTAATTAAGGCAACAACCAATTTTGGTGCGTCATTTAACCTAGGTTATGTTATCCCTAATAATGATGAACCATTAGTAGCTACAACTGAATTTCAATATAATAATTAAAAATTATATTGAATATTCTAGCAATAGCTTTATAATAAAAAGATCCAATGAATGCATTAAAATTATCTTTTCAAAATACCCAATGGGTTCATGCACAAATAATCGGAATATAATGACAACACAATCATTCATACATGAAACCCAAATTCATATGCATAGGATAACATAAACAATTTCTAAAGAGAGAAAGAAAACAATAAATCAATGGAAGGAATGCTTAATCGGGTTATTGGCGTCGATGTCACCTCTGAACCACATCGGGAAGTTACCCCTCCATGGGCCTCTCAAGGTTGAGAGCTTTGCCCTTTCTCTTCATTGAAATCAAGAGCTCCCAAAATAATTTTGCTTTAACCCCCATAAGAGCCTTTATCGAAGACCCATTTTTCTATATTTTAAAAACCTTCCCGTTAAAGCCCTTTGTTACTTTCTTTTAAAATCCATGCATACTAAAACCTTCATACAACATTTGCTTATTATCTTTGCTATTGTGCATTTATAGTCTTATTGCCTAACAACTACGTTTTGTTCCTACTTGCTCCTTGCTTCTGCGCTGCTAGCGTGTTGGTCTACATCCCTCTACTATGCATTTTACCCTTCTTATTTCCACCTTATGCATAGCCATTTCTGCCGCTCCTTCCTAATTGCTGGCATTTTCTTCATGCTTCCACTATCATTTTGATGTTTTTCTTTATCCACCTGCTGTAGCCTCCATCATCCTTTTCTTTATACATGGACAATTAAATTAACGTACTTACAAGGGGCTATCACATGCAATTTTCATGCACATCAGTAATTTTTGTTCAACAATCCATAAGCTCTATTGCTTCATCATTTTTGATTTTCTTGTCTTTACTTGCTCTAATATTTATCATTCTTACTCTATGACAACAAAAGAAATGTCGATCTTTATAAAACCGCCTAATTATTGCACTTTCGACTCACTTTGACTTCTTTGCTTTTGAATTGTGCCTAAAACCACATATGAGTCAAAGTGAGTATCTTAAAAAATTTAATGTCATTAATTGCTAAGTATTATGGAATAACTATAGAAGTTAAATTTACCTTGTAAGATTTCTTCATTGGTTGTAACAAGGAGGGTGGTCTATCATTACCATGTTTCCTCCTTAGTTTCTTTTTTGTATTTTCTTTGATTTTGTAATGTACAAATTGATGTAATGATGAAGATGAAGCAGCCATGGATTGAAGAAATGGAAGGTAAAATTTTCGGTGTATCCTTTTATGTATTGGCATAAGTTTTGTGAGAAAATATTTTCAAAGTGACAAAATTTGATTTTCATATATGCCATTACATTTTGTTTACCAAATGGGCTGGATCATGTTTGTGAAGAGTTCGAAGCAAAAGATCCAAGTCCAAGAAGAATACTTTGGTCCTAAAAGGCTTGTAATTATTTAATTTTTCTAGGATGGACAATCAAAAGTGGCTTTATTAGTTCATGTGATGAATGGAGAAATGAATGCTTATAATATGTGATATTATGTGATTGCATGTCATTTAGAAAATTGCCAACCCTAGGCTTTGCCATGCATTCATTATGTATGAGATATATAATGAAACAATATAGGATGGATAATTAATTGCATCTAGACAAGATGGTATTTAAAACTTAAAGCCCAAAAAGATTGAGTGGGAGAGGATGCTCCTGTGAGAGTCCACGATCTCCAAATGATGGCCCGTTTGCATGTGGTGAAGTGTTACTCCCCATTGGAGGGCATGGATCCTAGATCTTGCATGATTTGGGTCTCCTTAAGGATAAGTCCACTTAATGATAGCAAATGTGACCTCCCACCAAGGCATGGTTTGTAGGTATCTTTAGTGAATGAATCAAATGGTTAAACACTCAATATTTTTTATCAATAAACTGTCCACTGTAGCTCTGTTGGTAAAAGTATGGACCAAATTAAGACGCTTCTTAAAAAATTGGGCATGAGATGCTTGGTAGTTTTTTGAGTGGGAGGGTTCCAGTTTTTCTTTTAATGGATAAGATGGCCCACCGTCACTTAGTCTGTTATAGATAAGAAAAATAACCGTCGTATAATGTTTTAATTTTTTTAAGTTTTGTTAAATCTATCATCATGCATACATGCATCATGATTTTATACAAAGTTCCATAAATTGTTGACTAGTATGCTCATGTTTTAATAATTTATATTTTCAGACATAATCAACCACAAAATGAATCCACTCACCCTACTCTTGACTAATAAAAAATTAGAAAACAGAGACAATTTTAATGAATGGAGACGTGACCTTGACATTGTTCTTCAATATGAACGTATTTCATGGGTGTTAACTGAAAATGAGCCTACACCTCCAAGTGGAGATTTAACTCCTGAGCAAGGTCAACAACATGAGCGTTGGCAGAATGCTGACAAGACTACTAAGTGTTATATTCTGGCTTCTGTCAGCGGCATGTTGCAAAAGCAAATTGCTTGTATGAAAACTGCTAGTGCAATGGTCCATCATCTACATGAGATGTTTGGTGTGAGGACTAGGTCTGCAAGAGTGAAAGCTATCCAAACCTTTCATAATCTCGAGATGAAACACAGTGAGCCAAAAGGGATTACATGATGAAGGTAATCTGTGGGGTTACTGAGGATGAGATGCTTGGGGCGGATATGGATGCGGACACGCAGATGATTATGATCATCAATAGCTTAAACTCTTCTTTTCAGCAGTTTAAGTTGGACTATGAGCTCAACAACAAGGATTACACCTTGAGTGAGTTGATGAATACCCTCTAGAGCACGGAGGAGATATTGAATATTAAGGCTCAAGGGCCAGAAGCTAATATAGCTTCTTCTTCTAAGCCCAAGGGTAAGGGCAAGGAAAAGAAGAAGGGTCCAATAAAAAAGAAGGCCCAAACAGGGGTCAAGGTCAAATCCATGAAAAAGAAGGCCAAAGAGAACATCAAAGGAAAGTGTTTCCATTGTGATGAGATGGGCCACAGGAAAAGAAACTGTCTAGTCTACCTAGAGTCCCTCAAAAGCAAACAAGGTATGGGCTTCCTAAGTTTGTTAGGAACTAAAAATGTGGCAGATTTATCTACTTCTTGGATATTAGATTCAGGAGCCACTAACCATGTTTGTAATTCTTTGCAGGGGTTCCAGCAAAGGAAAAGACTACCTAAAGGCCAGTTTCAAGTCAAGATAGTAGATGATTCCTATGTTTTAGCAGAATCAGTGGGAGTAGTTATCTTGGAATTTTCTAGTGTTCATAGGTTATATTTAGAGGATGTTTATTACATGCCAATGATTGTAAGGAACATGATTTCTATTTTTTGTCTAATAAAATTTGGTTATTCCTTATATTTTGAAAAGGTTGTTTCAATATATGAGAATAAGGATTTTATTTGTGATGCGATAACTAAACAGGGATTGTTTTTTATAGAACCTATGAAAGGCTCACTAAACACCATAGAATTGATAAAACCAAGACAATCCAAGATCTCTAGCATTAATTCAAAGTATCTATGGCACTTAAGAATGGGTCATATCAATCAGAAAAAGACTTGACAGGCTAGTAAAGGATGGGATCCTTATGAGCTTGGATAGTGATCCATTACCCACCTGTGAATCTTGTATTGAAGGAAAAATGATCAAAGCCTCATTTTCTTCTAAAGGAAACAGATATGAATCCACATTGGACCTGGTACATACTGATGTGTGTGGGCCCATAAATGTACAAGCTAGAGGAGGTTATGAATATTTCATAATTTTTATAGATGATTACTCAAGACATGGCTATTTGTATTTGACGCATAAAAAGAGTGAATCCTTTGAAAAGTCCAAAGAATTCAAAGCTGAAGCTGAGAAGCAACTTGGCAAGCCATTAAAATAGCTTCGATCAGATCGAGGTGGTGAGTATTTTTCTGGAGAGTTCTAGCAATATTTAATTGACAATGGAATTGTTTCCAATTTGTCAACTCCTAGTACACCTCAACAGAATGGTGTAGCAGAGAGGAGAAATAGAACTCTATTGGAAATGGTAAGATCAATGATGTCCTACGCTAGCCTTCCAGAATCGTTCTGGGGATATGCCATACAAACGATAACATATCTTCTTAACTTTGTTCCGTCTAAATCGGTGCCTAAAACACCTAGGGAGTTGTGGACTGGCTGAGTGCCTTCATTGAGGCATTTGAGGACTTGGGGCTGCCCAGACCATGTTCTAAAGCCTGAATCCACAAAGATGGAACCAAGGTTAGAAGTATGTTTATTTGTAGGATATCCTACGGAAACTCGAGGGTACTATTTTTACAGTCCTTATGATAAGAAGGTATTTGTGTCGACAAATGCAACCTTTTTAGAGGAAGAGTTTATGAAAAATCACAAAGGAAGAAGTGAAGTAGTAATAAAGGAGTTAGCTATTTCATCCAAACCAAGAGTTGTTTTGGATATGACAGAACAAGATGTTGAAATGGATTCAAGAGTTGAATCAGAAGTGCAACCTGAACATCAAGTTGTTCCTAGACGTAGTGGGAGGGTTGTGAGACAGCCAGATAGGTATATGGGTTTAGGATAAGGCTTAATTGCCATCTTAGACCAAGAAGAAATAGATCCCATTATGTATACACAGTTTATTAATGATGTTGATGCAAGAAAATGGCTCAAGGCGATGGAATCAGAAATATATTCTATGTATACTAATGAAGTCTGGGTCCTTGTAGATCTACCACCAAGTTTAAAAACCATAGGGTGTAAATGGATCTATAAAAGGAAAAGGGGATCGGATGGAAAGGTAGAGACCTTTAAAGCTAGATTGGTAGCTAAAGGCTATACTCAAAAGGAGGGTATAGACTATGAGGAGACTTTTTCTCTGGTTGCCATGCTTAAGTCCATCAGGATTCTTTTGGCCATAGTAGCCCATTTCGATTATGAAATATGGCAAATGGATGTCAAGACTGCATTTTTTAATGGGGATCTTGAGGAGACCATTTATATGGCCCAACTAGAAGGATTCATTGAGCCAGGTAATGAGCATAAGGTTTGCAAGTTGCAAAGGTCCATTTATGGACTTAAGCAAGCATCTAGGTCTTGGAACATTAGGTTTGATAAGGCTATCAAAACCTATAGGTTTATATAAAACCTAGATGAGCCTTGTGTTTATAAAAGAATACAAGAAGGTAAGTTTACTTTCCTAATCCTGTATGTTGATGACATTCTGCTCATTGGGAATGATGTGGGAATGTTATCTGCGATTAAGGGATGGCTGAATGAACAGTTTTCAATGAAGGATTTGGGAGAGGCTACCTATGTTCTAGGGATCAAACTTATAAGGGATAGAAAGAACAAGTAGATAGCTTTGTCTCAACTAACCTACATTGAGAATATGCTCAATAAGTAAGCCATGCATGATTCCAAGAGGGGTTTTACTCATGGAATCAAACTTTCAAAGGAACAAGCACCTAAAACCCAAGAGGAGGTTGAACGCATGCGTAACATTCCATATGCTTCGACAGTTGGTAGTTTGATGTATGCAATGTTGTGCACTAGACCGGATATCTCATTGCAGATGGGGACCGGTAGCGATTTCATCCAATCCAGGAATAGAATATTGGACTACGGTTAAGTGTATACTTAAGTATCTTCATAGGACGAAGAACTTAATGCTTGTTTACTCTGGAAGTAATCTTATTCCGATAGGATATACGGATTCTAATTTCCAATCGGATGTTGATTCAAGGAAATCAACTTCTGGTTCTATATTTACTTTAGGAGGTGGAGCCATAGTTTGGAGGAGTGTCAAACAATCTTGTATTGCTGATTCGACTATGGAGGCTGAGTGTGTTGTTGCTTATTAAGTAGCAAAGGAAGCAGTCTGGCTCCGGAAGTTCCTAAATGATTTGGAGGTAGTTCCAGAGGCAAAAAATGAAGTGAATCACACGTTAATACAACACTTAGAAAACGATATAAGAATGCACGAGAAGGGGGGGGTTGAATTGTGTATTCCCCTTATTTAAAAATCTTTCAAAACTGTTTGTTAGAAATAAAATTCTTTACAGAACTTGTTTACGAGTAAAGTACTGATAAAACTTGAATATAAAATATAGAGTTATAGAGTGAGAGTAGTTGACGCAGAGATTTATCCTGGTTCACCCCAAACCGTGGGCTATGTCCAGTCCTCAGAGTTACTTTTGAGATTTCACTATCTCTTCAATTTTACAAGTATTCTTTGCAAGCCTCTTCAGGTCTCTACAATCAGTATTCTTTCACCCTTAGCCTCTGTAGGCTATTTGTACTACTTTTTTCTCAGAAAAGGGTTTGAACACTTGTTACAGCAAAATAGCTCTCAGCTAATTTGCACAATAATCTCGTAGATGTAATTCAGCTAATTTTTCAACTCGACTAGCTTTGATAACTTTTTCTCACTTTGTCTTACTTTTTCTAACTTTGCAATCTTCGACTTCGCCTTGTATTTATAGCCTTCGTTTCCAATTACTTCTTGATTCTTGTTTTTTGAATCTTTAAAGAAACAGTTATTCAGTTGAGTTCTGTAACTAACTTGAACTGACTCCTTCTTCTTCTTTTTGAATTCTGCATCTTCTTTTCTTCGTCTGTATTTTATCGTCTGTGTTTCTGCGTCTGCGTCTACTTTTACTATTTTGTGTCTTCGTCTACTTTACTATTCGCATCTGCGTCTGCGTCTGCGTCTGCGTCTGCTATTCTTTTTGTCTGCTGCGTCAGTGATTTAAATGCGTTCGACTTGCTCAGATATATCAGAACCGTCTATCCGACTTGCTCAGATGTCGTGACTTTATGCTGCGACTTTATCTGCTTTTTGCTTTTCTTTTTATTGATTCTCTTTTTGTTATACATCAAAATCATATCTAAGTGAAGTCATTTGGACTTAACAATCTCCCCCTTTTTGATGATAACAAATTATATACAAAAGAAAACAAAATACAATGTTTTGAAAAAAAACAAAAAATCCTTATCTTCAGAACTTCTTCTTGACTTCTTCCTTTCTTCGTTTACTTCAGTCACACCTTCTTTTCTGATCATCCTCTTCTCTTCTGCTCATTCTCCTCTTTTCTTCTCTTCTCCCCCTATTTGTTATAATAAAAAATGATTAACGATGATGGCTCTTTAGCAGTTCTGTCATCATCTTCTTCAGATCATTCATCGTCTCCTTGATCTCGTTGACTTCTCCGCGTAATCTTCTGAGTTCATCTAGTGAGTCAATCGAGGAGGAGGCTTGATCAACATTTGTTGAGGGATGAGTGAACGGTATTGTCGTAGTATAAGCATCAGAGGTCGGAATGTATTCATCATTGATCTCAATTGTTAGTGGACGAATAAACGTATCAGCTTCAGGAAGATCTAAGTCAAATGGAGCAGGCAGCATCAACAACTGTCTTCCTTGCAGGGGTAATGCTTCTGCTTGAATAGACAGTGTATTAGACAAAGGTCTAATACGCAGAACTGTCTGAACAAGGAACTCAATAAACGTCCCTGTTATTACTCTTCCTCCCACTAGACAGTCTTCTTGCTTGTCAGTATAACTGCAGCTCGCTTCATCTTTATTCTGTGTAGAAGCGCATGCCTCATCAATTCTACGCACTTCTTCTGCTATTTAATCTACGGACAGATCATCACAAACTTCTTTAGGAAATAGCTTTGACTTCCCCTTAATCAAATCCAAAGGATATCTTGGCTGAATATCTGGTGCAACCTTTATTTCGGTCTCCTCTGTGATCGGAAAAATAGTACATGGCTTACAGGAAATTTTTGTAGGGTATGGCTTGGTAGCAGCATCCCTCAAAGCATCGTAGAAAATCTTTTCATCTTCTTTCAGTAAGTCCCATGTGTCACTATTTATCGACATAGGTTGTACGACAACTACTGTCTTCTTTACTGGTTGACTACAGATTGTAATAGCAGTTTTCCTTCTAGTAACAACTTCAACAATTCTGATCTTCAGCTTATGTTTTCTCAAAAAATTATGATAGTTGTATACCATCAGACAAGGTTCATCATTATCCGAGTCTGATTCTGCTGTTGCCTCTGGTTGTGCTTCAATAGGATTCTCCTGAACCGGGCTTTGCTTCACTGGTTCCTCCTGTTGAGCAATGGGGATTTCCTGAACTGTTCTCTTCTCAGTTTCTTTTTCTTTTTGAGCAGCTTCAAAGGTTTCTTTCTTTCGACTAACTTCCCCAGCAGTTGTGACAGTTTTCTTGCGACTAACTTTCTTAGTCTTTTCTTCCTTGATCACCACTTGAAGATTTCTGCCCTTGAGATTTTTCTCTCTCAGATTCTAATTTTCTCTTCTTCTCAGTC
The DNA here is from genome assembly GCA_029891385.1 of Erythroxylum novogranatense. Taxonomy (NCBI): domain Eukaryota; kingdom Viridiplantae; phylum Streptophyta; class Magnoliopsida; order Malpighiales; family Erythroxylaceae; genus Erythroxylum; species Erythroxylum novogranatense. The sequence continues at coordinate 199,564 of JAIWQS010000235.1, read as the reverse complement.
TCTTTGGCTTTTCTGGTTGTATCCTCTTCCAGAATAGAGACTAAGGATCTTGTTGCTTTAGATGCACAAGATTGAGACGATTGTTCCTGACTCTGTTCTCTGGCAATCTTTTCTTCTTGTTGCCTTAGAGTCCGAATCCTCGGTGATCTCTTCGTCTTCTTCGTAACTTCACTTAAAAGACTTTCTCCTTATCTTTTTGGCGCACCTTCTTCTTTCCTCCGAGGTTGACTTACTTCGGTTTTAGGAGTCGCCTGTTTTATCAGCGATCTTCCAGTTGTTCTTCTTATTTCATCCGCAGGCGATCTCATACTTTGTTGAGTTCGAGAACTTGAAGTAGGAGTCTTCTTCAAAACACGCTCCCCCTCAGTTCTTGTTCTCCTTGAAGAATCAACTTCTTCTTTAATCACTGTTCTCAGACCCATTCGCCGTATTGTGATTGAATCAATGTTACTTTTTACTGGTACAATCCTTCTATTTCCTTTATGTAGAAGGATTCTGGATTCCTTAAAAATCCTTGTGAGAAGCATACCGTAAGGATAGATATTTGTATCCTTCATCCCCTTAATCATGTAGTGAAAGATTAAGAAGGGTAAATCAATGGGGTTGCGATTCAGCAGGTAAAACAAGCATTGTTCATCCAGGGTAGTCATCAAATGTCTTGAACCTGCTCTGGGTAAAATGCAATTTGTTGGAGTTATGTAAATATAGTTCCCTGGAAAGCAAGTGTATTTACATGTAACTTTATCTTCTTGATTCTGCTTTGTAATGAAAATATTTATTATTAATAAAACAAAAGAGTTTGGTTTTATCTGTATGAGCATTATATATCTGGTCATAAGGTACCAAGATTCATTTGTAAGTAATATACATATACATAGAGATGTATGGGAAACATGTATATTATTAGAATCAATTAATTGATTCACAGTTGAATAATCAAGTTGGTCGTTTGATTATGGTTTAGATCAGTAGTGTTGCGATTTATCTCCATATAAGTAAAGGAGTTTACTTAAAGGGAATGATGAGTTTCATATCATGATAGTAGTTGACTATCGATAATGGCACTATTAAATGAATTGGAATCAAGTATGTTTTCAAGAATAAAGTGGGCGTTACTTTAATCTTAAAACATACAACTTAAGCATTCGCTTATTATGAACCACAATCTTGATGAGTGGTGAACTCATATGTGTTTCATTATAATTCTTGATATTATCGGAATGGATTTTTACAGGTATTAATCCGATTATCGCATGTTGGAATTATTAATTGAAGCATGTATCGTGGAACATTCACTCAAATAAAGAGTTTATAGTGTTATCATCTCTTCTAGATGTTTTAAGGAGATTTGGTGATTAAATCTGGCGCCGATGGTTTGATGGACTAGCTACCCATCAAGTCTTAACACTAAGATGAGATCTTATGTGTTAATCACCATATAAAGTAAAATGAGAGATCTAGAAGGAAAAACCAACATAAGGGCAAAACGGTAATTTTACCCTTTGTTGTGCGGATGGCTATAATAAGGTTCTAAATAGGGTTTGCAATTGGACATATTCTCATAATATTTAATAATTCAAGAGTTCAACTAATTGTCTTTAGTAGAATGACATTTAGTTAATAAGCTAGAATTAATTCCAATGAGATTGAATTATTTATGGGCTTATTGGAGCTTGAATTATCAAAGTCCAATAAGATTCCCCACTTGGCTTTAAGGAAGGTTATCAAGCTAAGTAAGAAGTAGTTTGGAGGCTTTAGAAGTCCATAATTGAATGATGGGCTTATACTAATTAATGGTTAATTGGAAGCCCATATGTTCATTTAGAAATGGGTTTATTTTGGTTTAATGTAATTGATTAGATTAATTATATTAAAACAATTTTTTTAAATGGAGAAGAAGCAATTTCGAAATTGTGTTAGGTTAGATGTGTAACCACACATTTGACATTAAAATACTAAATAAAGATGGTCTTTATTATGGTTCATCATTATTAAATGGAGTTATGAACTTACCATTAAATGGTTTAATGGTTGGCTTTTAATGTTGGCATGTAACCTATTTGCATTCATTAGATTAAAGATGAAAGATGTGCAATAGATGGACCATCTTCCTTCTTTCTTCTTGCCAAAACCGAAATGGGTATTCAATTATAGGTTATGGTCTTTTCAAATAGCCATTTTAAAGATAAATGAAGTAAGTCTCATTTATTGGCTATTTGATGAGTGATTAATGTAAGTGATGCATTGGATGCCTCTCACTCTTTCCATTCATGCATATTTCGAAATTGAGATGTAAGAAAGGGTTCTTGCATGGTTTTAGACATTCTCTCCTTTCATGCAAGGTAGAACCGAAATTCCTAAGTGAAAGAATTGAAAGAGTTTCAATTTTGGTTCTTCTTCTTCTAAGAAAATCTCCTCCAAATATTTCTTCTCCTTTCCCACCAAAGGATTTTGTTAACCTAGTTGTCCTTGAAGAACAAGTGGTAAATCTAATTGGTTGAGGATACTACAAAAGGAAGAAGATAGATTGCTAAAGGAAAAGACTCAAAGGCAAAGGATTTGGATATAAGAAGGAGAGGATAACGCAATGAGGATTTAAAGTCATGGCGAAGGAGTCGGTAATTCCTTTTATCTTGTTCTTGGTTTTATTATCCTTATACCATATCATGTATGGATTAGCATGTTGATTTGGATATATTGCTTCCGCTGCAAGATGATTTCTTAAAAGTTTTGAAATCTTCGCTTCTCCAAGCTAAGCATGCTTTCTTTTTCGATCCAACAATTGGTATCGAGCCAGTTTTTCATGCATGGTTTCGGTTCCTATATGGTGGATGCATGGGTTGGCAATCTTTTATGTATACTGCATATTTTTATGTGATAAAATATATATGGTGTATGTTGCTCTTTTGGTTGTCCATAGAAGTTAAATTTTATCTTGTAAGATTTCTTCATTTGGTTTGTAATAAGGAGGGTGGTCTATCATCACCATGTTTCCTCCTTGGTTTCTTTTTTCTTTTTATTTGATTTTGTAATGTACAAATTGATGTAATGATGAAGAAGGAGCAGCCATGGATTGAAGAAATGGAAAGGTAAAATTTTCGTGTATCCTTTTGTGTTTTGGCATAAGTTTTGTGAAAACTAAGTTGCTGGAATTTTTGTTTCAATGAATCATATTTCAGTTATGATTGGAAAACAAGTGCTGGTTTTTTGTTTCAAAAAATCCAATTTCGGTTTTGCTAAAATACTAAGTGCTGTTTTTTTAATTTTCATGAAATGAGTTTCGGTGTTTTAATAAAACAAGTGCTGGAATTTTTTGTCAAAACAAAGATTTGGTTTTCTAAAAATCTAGTGCTGGAATTTTATTTTTCAAAATGACAAAATTCTAATTTCATAAATGCCATTACATTTTGTTTACCGAATGGGCCGGATCATGTTAACGAAGAGTTCGAAGCAGAAGATCCAAGATGAAGAAGCATTTTTTGGGCCTAAAAGGCTTGTAATTATTTTATGTTTCTAGGATAGACAATCAAAAGTGGCTTTATTAGTTCATGTGATGAATGGAGAAATGAATGCTTGTAATATGTGATATTATGTGATTGCATGTCATTTAGAAAATTGCCAAACCTAGGCCTTGCCATGCATTCATTATGTATGAGATATATAATGAAACAATATAGGATGGATAATAAATTGCATCTAGACAAGATGGTATTTAAAACTTAAAGCCCAAAAAGATTGAGTAGGAGAGGATGCTCCTGTGAGAGTCCACGGTCTCCAAATGATGGCCCGTTTGCATGTGGTGAAGTGTTACTCCCCATCGGAGGGCATGGATCCTAGATCTTGCATGGTTTGGGTCTCCTTAAGGATAAGTCCACTTAATGATAGCAAATGTGACCTCCCACCGAGGCATGATTTGTAGGTATCTTTAGTGAATGAATCAAATGGTTATACACTCAACATTTTTTATCAATAAACTGCCCACCGTAGCTTTGTTGGTAAAAGTATGGACCAAATTAAGACGCTTCTTAAAAAATTGAGCATGAGATGCTTGGTAGTTTTTGAGTGGGAGGGTCCCGCTTTTCTTTTAATAGATAAGATGGCCCACCGTCACTTAGTACATTATAGATAAGAAAATAACCGTCAGATAATGTTTTAATTTTTAAGTTTTGTTAAATCTATCATCATGCATACATGCATCATGATTTTATACAAAGTTACATAAATTGTTGACTAGTATGCTCATGTTTTAATAATTTATATTTTCAGACATAATCAACCACAAAATGAATCCACTCACCCTGCTCTTGACTAATAACAAATTGGAAAATGGAGACAAGTTTAATGAATGGAGACGTAACCTTGACATTGTTCTTCAATATGAACGTATTTCATGGGTGTTAACTGAAAATGAGCCTACACCTTTAAGTGGAGATGCAACTCCTGAGCAAGTCCAACAATATGAGCGTTGACAGAATGCTGACAAGACTACTAAGTGTTATATTCTGGCTTCTGTCAGCGGCATGTTGCTAAAGCAAATTGCTTGTATGAAAACTGCTAGTGCAATGGTCCATCACCTACATGAGATGTTTGGTGTGAGGACTAGGTCTGCAAGAGTGAAAGCTATCCAAACCTTTCATAATCTCAGACAGAAACCTGGTGAACCGGTGCGGGATTACATGATGAAGGTAATCTCTGCGGTCACTGAGGCTGAGATGTTTGGGGCGGATATGGATGCAGACACGCAGATGATTATGATCATCAATAGCTTAAACTCTTCTTTTCGGCAGTTTAAGTTGGACTATGAGCTCAACAGCAAGGATTACACCTTGAGTGAGTTGATGAATACCCTCCAGAGCACGGAGAAAATATTGAATATTAAGGCTCATGGGCCAGAAGCTAATGTAGCTTCTTCTTCTAAGCCCAAGGGTAAGGGCAAGGAAAAGAAGAAGGGTCCAATGAAAAAGAAGGCCCAAATAGGGGTCAAGGCCAAACCCATGAAAAAGAAGGCCAAAGAGAACATCAAAGGAAATTGTTTCCACTATGATGAGATGGGCCACTGGAAAAGAAACTGTCCAGTCTACCTAGAGTCCCTCAAAAGCAAACAAGGTATGGGCTTCCTAAGTTTGTTAGGAACTAGAAATGTGGCAGATTTATCTACTTCTTGGATATTAGATTCAGGAGCCACTAACCATGTTTGTAATTCTTTGCAGGGGTTCCAGCAAAGGAAAAGACTTCCTAAAGGCGGTTTCAAGTTAAGATAGCAAATGGTTCCTATGTTTCAGCAGAATCGGTGGGAGTAGTTATCTTGGACTTTCTAGTGGTCATAGGTTATATTTGGAAGATGTTTATTACATGCCAATGATTGTAAGGAACATGATTTCATTTTTGTCTAATAAAATCTGGCTATTCTTATATTTTGAAAAGGTTGTTTCAATATATGAGAATAAGGATTTTATTTGTGAAGCGATAATTAAACAGGATTGTTTTTATAGAACCTATGAAAGGCTCACTAAACACCACGTAATTGATAAAACTAAGACAATCCAATATCTCTAGCATTAATTCAAAGTATCTGTGGCATCTAAGGATGGGTCATATCAATCGAAAAAGACTTGACAGCTAGTAAAGGATGGGATCCTTATGGGCTTGGATAGTGATCCATTACCCACTGTGAACCTTGTATTGAAGGAAAAATGATAAAAGCCTCATTTCCTTCTAAAGGAAACAGATTTGAATCCACATTGGACTTGGTACATACTGATGTGTGTGGGCCCATGAATGTACAAGCTAGAGGAGGCTATGAATATTTCATAACTTTTATAGATGATTACTCAAGATATGGCTATTTGTATTTGATGCATAAAAAGAGAGAATCTTTTGAAAAGTTCAAAGAATTCAAAGCTGAAGCTGAGAAGCAACTTGGCAAGCCATTAAAACAGCTTCCATCAAATCGAGGTGGTGAGTATTTATCTGGAGAGTTCCAGCAATATTTAATTGACAATGGAATTGTTTCCAATTTGTCAGCTCCTCGTACACCTCAACAGAATGGTGTAGCAGAGAGGAAAAATAGAACTCTATTGGAAATGGTAAGATCAATGATGTCCTATGCTAGCCTTCCAGAATCGTTATGGGGATATGCCATACAAATGGCAACATATCTTCTTAACTTTGCTCCATCCAAATCGGTGCCTAAAACACCTAGGGAGTTGTGGACTGGCCGAGTGCCTTGATTGAGGCACTTGTGGACTTGGGGCTGTCCAGCCCATGTTCTAAAGCCTGAATCCACAAAGATGGAACCAAGGTCAGAAGTATGTTTGTTTGTAGGATATCCTACGGGAACTCGAGGGTACTATTTTTACAGTCCTCATGATAAGAAGGTATTTGTGTCGACAAATGCAAACTTCATAGAGGAAGAGTTTGTGAGAAATCACAAAGGAAGAAGTGAAGTAGTACTAAAGGAGTTAGCAATTTCATCCAAACCAAGAGTTGTTTTGGATATGATGTAACAAGATGTCGAAATGGATTCAAGAGTTGAATCGAAGTGCAACCTGAACATCAAGATGTGCCTGAGACGTAGTGGAAGGGTTGTGAGACAACCAGATAGGTATCTCTGTTTAGGAGAAGGCTTAATTGCCATCTCGGACCAAGAAGAAACAGATCCGTTACGTATACAAAGCTATTAATGATGTTGATGCAGAAAATGGCTCAAGGCAATGGAATCGGAAATAGATTCTATGTATACTAATGAAGTCTAGGTCCTTGTAGATCTACCACCAGGTCTAAAAACCATAGGGTGTAAATGGATCTACAAAAGGAAAAGGGGATCGGATGGAAACGTAGAGACCTTTAAAGCTAGATTGGTAGCTAAAGGCTATACTCAAAAGAAGGGTATAGACTACGAGGAGACTTTTTCTCCGGTTGCCATGCTTAAGTCCATCAGGATTCTTTTAGCCATAGTAGCCCATTTCGATTATGAAATATGGAAAATGGATGTCAAGACCGCATTTCTGAATGGAGATCTTGAGGAGACCATTTATATGGCCCAACCAGAAGGATTCATTGAGCTAGGTAATGAGCATAAGGTTTGCAAGTTGCAAAGGTCCATTTATGGACTTAAGCAAGCATCTAGGTCTTGGAACATTAGGTTTGATAAGGCTATCAAAACCTATGGGTTCATACAAAACCTAGATGAGCCTTGTGTTTACAAAAGAATACAAGAAGGTAAGGTTACTTTCTAATCACGTATGTTGATGACATTACGCTCATTGGGAATGATGTGGGAATGTTATCTACGGTTAAGGGATGACTGAATGAACAGTTTTCAATGAAGGATTTGGGAGAGACTACCTATGTTCTAGGGATCAAACTTATAAGGGATCGTAAGAACAAGAAGATAGTTTTGTCTCAACTAACTTACATTGAGAATATGCTCAATAAGTTCGCCATGCAAGATTCCAAGAGGGGTTTCACTCCTACTAGACATAGAATCAAACTTTCAAAGGAACAAGCACCTAAAACCCAAGAGGAGTTTGAACGCATGCGTAACATTCCATATGTTTCAGGAGTTGGTAGTTTGATGTATGCAATGCTGTGCACTAGACCGGATATCTGTTACGCAGTGGTACTGGTAAGCAGATTTCAGTCCAATCCAGGAATGGAACATTGGACTGCGGTTAAGTGTATACTTAAGTATCTTCGTAGGACGAAGAACTTAATGCTTGTTTACTCTGGAAGTAATCTTATTCCGACCGGATATACGGATTCTTGATTTCTAATCGATGTTGATTCAAGAAATCAACTTCGGTTCTATATTTACTTTAGGAGGTGGAGCCATAGTTTGGAAGAGTGTCAAGCAATCTTGTATTGCTGATTCAAATATGGAGGCTGAGTATGTTATTGCTTGTGAAGCGTGAAAGGAAGATCGGCTCAGGAAGTTCCTAAATGATTTGGAGGTAGTTCTAGAGGCGTAAAAGCCATTACACTTTATTGTGATAATAGTGGGGCGGTGGCTAATTCTAAAGAACCTCGGAACCACAAAGTGCCAAACACATTGAGCGAAAGTATCATCTCATAAGGAGATAATACAACGTGGAGAAGTGGATGTGGTAAAGATTCCTCTGAGCAAAACCTTGCTGATCCGTTCACAAAGACATTGACTCAAAAGAGCTTTGAGGGTCACCTAGAAGGGATGGGAATGAAGGATATGTCAAACTTGCTTTAGGGCAAGTGGGAGATTGTTGGAGTTATGTAAATATAATGCCCCGAAAGCAAGTGTATTTACATGTAACTTTATCTTCTTGATTCTGCTTTGTAATGAAAATATTTATTATTAATAAAACAAAAGAGTTTGGTTTTATCTGTATGAGCATTATATATCTGGTCATAAGGTACCAAGATTCATTTGTAAGTAATATACATATACATAGAGATGTATGGGAAACATGTATATTATTAGAATCTGAATTAATTGATTCACAATTGAATAATCAAGTTGGTCGTTTGATTATGGTTTAGACTGTAGTGTTGCGATTTATCTCCATATAAGTAAAGGAGTTTACTTAAAGGGAATGATGAGTTTCATATCATGGTAGTAGTAGACTATTGATAATGGCACTATTAAATGAATTTGGAATCAAGTATGTTTTCAAGAATAAAGTGGGTCGTTACTTTAATCTTAAAACATACAACTTAAGCATTCGCTTATTATGAACCACAATCTTGATGAGTGGTGAACTCATATGTGTTTCATTATAATTCTTGATATTATCGGAATGGATTTTTACAGGATATTAATCCAGTGTCTGCATGTTGGAATTATTAATTGAAACATGTATCAGGGAACATTCACTTAAATAAAGAGTTTATAGTGTTATCATCTCTTCTAGATGTTTTAAGGAGATTTGGTGATTAAACTGGCGCCAGTAGTTTGATGGACTAGCTACCCATCAAATCTTAACACTAAGATGAGATCTTATGTGTTAATCACCATATAAAGTAAAATGAGAGATCTAGAAGGAAAAACCAACAAAAGGGCAAAACGGTAATTTTACCCTTTATTGTGCGGATGGCTATAATAAGGTTCTAAATAGGGTTTGCAATTGAACATATTCTCATAATATTTAATAATTCAAGAGTTCAACTAATTGTCTTTAGTGGAATGACATTTAGTTAATAAGCTAGAATTAATTCCAATGAGATTGAATTATTTCTGGGCTTATTGGAGCTTGAATTATCAAAGTCCAATAAGATTCCCCACTTGGCTTTAAGGAAGGTTATCAAGCTAAGTAAGAAGTAGTTTGGAGGCTTTAGAAGTCCATAATTGAATGATGGGCTTATACTAATTAATGGTTAATTGGAAGCCCATATGTTCATTTAGAAATGGGCTTGTTTTGGTTTAATGTAATTGATTAGATTAATTATATTAAAACAATTTTTTTAAATAGAGAAGAAGCAATTTCGAAATTGTGTTAGGTTAGATGTGTAACCATACATTTTGACATTAAAATACTAAATAAAGATGGTCTTTATTATGGTTCATCATTATTAAATGGAGTTATGAACTTACCATTAAATGGTTTAATGGTTGGCTTTTAATGTTGGCATGTAACCTATTTGCATTCATTAGATTAAAGATGAAAGATGTGCATTAGATAGACCATCTTCCTTCTTTCTTCTTGCCAAAACCGAAATGGGTATTCAATTATAGTTTATGGTCTTTTCAAATAGCCATTTTAAAGATAAATGAAGTAAGTCTCATTTATTGGCTATTTGATGAGTGATTAATGTAAAGTGATGCATTGGATGCCTCTCACTCTTTCCATTCATGCATATTTCGAAATTGAGATGTAAGAAAGGGTTCTTGCATGGTTTTAGACATTCTCTCCTTTCATGCAAGGTAGAACCAAAATTCCTAAGTGAAAGAATTGAAAGAGTTTCAATTTTGGTTCTTCTTCTTCTAAGAAAATCTCCTCCAAATATTTCTTCTCCTTTCCCACCAAAGGATTTTGTTAACCTAGTTGTCCTTGAAGAACAAGTGGTAAATCTAATTGGTTGAGGATACTACAAAAGGAAGAAGATAGATTGCTAAAGGAAAAGACTCAAAGGCAAAGGATTTGGATATAAGAAGGAGAGGATAGGCAACGAGGATTTAAAGTCAGATGTGAAGAGTCGGTAATTCCTTTTATCTTATTCTTGGTTTTATTATCCTTATACCATATCATGTATGGATTAGCATGTTGATTTGGATATATTGCTTCCTCTGCAAGATGATTTCTTAAAAAGTTTTGAAATCTATCGTTTCTCCAAGCTAAGCATGCTTTCTTTTTCCGATCCAACATAATTAAACAAAATCGCATGAAGAACCCTAGCCTTTGGAGCCAAACTAGAGGTCTTCCTCTCCCATGGTTCATTGGCTCCATATAATTGTCTTCTGAGATCTTCTTCTCTCATACCAACCTGGGACATCCAATCGGCCTTGGTCGATAGAGTCTCACCAACCGATGGACAATCAGTCACCTTCCTTATCAGCTCTTTAGTCACGACAACAGATATACCGTCTACTGAAGATACGATAGTGTTGTCTACAAGTTGAGCGTTCTTCCAGAACTCGAATACCACATTGGTATACACTGGTTCTCGTACCTGGAAAAAATTTCTCTAACCAGCTCTTTCAATTTCTGGTTCTACGTCCATTCCATCATTCCTCAATGACTCGAAATCCACTTGCCTTCCGAATATCATAGCTGCCTCCATTGTCTCAGAATGAAAACTGTTTCTGGAAAGCTCTTCGTCTGGGGTAGGATGATTGGGAGAAATTTTGAAATCAAGATGAACTGATTAGAGATGAGAGTAACCGCAATGATTTCAGCTTTAGGCTACTAGTAGGAGTATAGTCCGGTGTATTCTAGAATCATTAAGATCCTCGAGATTATCAGATTTTCCCCTCCAAAAACTCCTTGTGAGAGAAGTTACCAGCTGTTCCTCACTGTTTCTAACGCTGTTAGTTTTGACGTTACTTTAGCCTGACTATTCGCTTAACATAACCATGTTAAGGTTGCGTCTGATCTTCTGGAACCGCTCTTCACTCAGTGGTTTGGAGAAGATGTCTGCCCACTGATGCTCTGTTTTGATGAACTGTAGATGTACCACCTTCCTCTGAACATAGTCTCTCAGGAAGTGATGTATAACTTCGATGTGCTCACTCTAGAATGCTGAATCGGATTCTTTGACAGATTGATTGCACTTGTGTTGTCGCAGTAGATTGGAATCTCCTCTTCTTGAACTGAATAGTGTTCAAGTTGATATTTGATCCATAACGTTTGTGAACAGCAACTTGCGGCAGACATATACTCTGCTTCGGTGGTTGATAGAGCGATTAAGCTGTTAGCGATCTAGAAGGGGGGTTGAATAGATCTTTAAGCTTTTTGTAATTTTCTACAATAAAATCAGAAGTTAATTCACACAAAAACAATTTAATCAAATCCAAATGTAAAAGAGTAGGAAGAAGATCAAACACTTTGTTTTATAGAGGTTCTATGCTAAGACCTCGTCCTCTACCTAAGCTCCCACTTAGGATTTTGCAAACCACTTTATTGCACACTTTGTAGTTCGGTGTGAACTCTTACAATACCGCTTGATTTCGGCTCGAGCTACCTTTACACTTGATTTGTCTTACGCACAAATCCTACCAATACCGCTTGATTTCGGCTCGAGCTACCTTTACAAATGATTTGTCTTCCGCACAAATCCTACCAACACCACTTGATTTCCGGCTCAAGCTACCTCACACGTGACCTACCACTAGTCACTCAATTTGTAAAAGAAATAGGATAAAGATCTAAGAACAAGTGCTCATTACAAATGTAAACAAAGTAAGAACAATGATGAGCAATTTGGAGCAAGATAAGATTATTTTGGCTTCTAGAACTTGTGTGTACTCTTCATCAATCATCCACCCTTTATATAAGAAGAAATATAGCTGTTGGGACTTATTCTAGCCGTTTCTAGATTGAAATGACTGTTCCTTAATAATCTCCCTTCCATTTTTGGCTAATTGGACTGTTGGAATTAATGTGCTGTACCCATAAGTCGACTTGTCGAGTTGTATAAGTCGACTTGTGACAACATTTTACGTAAACTTGCATCTCCGCTCTTCTATAAGTCGACTTGTGATGTGTAAGTTGACTTGTGGTCTACGATAAGTCGACTTGTATGTTGTTAGTCAACTTGTGTTGACATATCTTCATATATTAGTTGACAGATGATGTTCTAGTCTACTTATGTAAGTTTCAACGGTAATATCCACTCAAATCTTCTATAATCTTCATTATTTAAGCCTCTTTCACTTATAGGAAACTTCCATCTTGATTCTTCAATGATTAAACGCTTGCCCATCTTGATTTGTACAATTCTTTCATTGAATATCAATCCCAAAATACCTGTAACAATTTCTTAACCAATTCTATACATTTTATTATTATCAAAACATAAGTGGAATTAATTTGTCAACCACCATTGGTCCAACAATCTCCTCCTTTTTGATAATGACAAAATACTTAGAAATTGTTTAAGAAATGAAAACAAAGAAACATTGATCAAGGTTTTTATACCTTGTCATTTTGGTTAAGTCTCCCCTCAATCATATAAATCATTGAATTTTAATAACCTTGAAAATCAATTAAAATTTTAACAAACTCCCCTTAATCAAGTAACTAATGAATATCCAATTTCTCATTTTTCTCCCCCTTTTTGTCATAATCAAAACAACTAATACAAACCAACAATAGATGAAATATGGCAATCACATTAAATGTTAGGCCCCGAATTTTTTTTAATGATGTCATTAAGCATGAATTTCGTTAATTATGTGTTTATGGCTTCATGTGATTAAATTGGGCATAATATTGGATAATTGAGTTTAAGATATGATTAAATATGGTTTAAATAAGGACTTAGAGGGTTAAATGATGTAAGGACATTTTAGGAAGATTTCTTATGTGGAATGGATTTGGGCTTAACTAAGGAGGGTATATTGGTCATTGTCCCATGCCTTAGGATTAGGTTAAGAGAAAATAGAAAAGAAAGAAAGAAAAGAGAAAAGAAGGAGAAGAGAAGAGAGGACGCCGTCGAGGAGAGGAAGAGAAGAGAAAGGAGATTTAGACATTTGACGTTTTCCGGCAGATTCGAAGCTCATTTCGGGTAAGTTAGTTTCGTTTCTTCTTGTTCTGGTTAGATCTAAACTTAGAAAATGCTGAATCGACAAGAATCGACGGTTTTAGGGTTTTAGGGTAAAAACGGTGAGATCCTTTGGGTTGATGCGTTTGTGGTTGATTTGGAGTTGAGAATGGGTTAGAAATACCTTATAAGACCTAATCTACTGTTTAGATGTGTTGGATTTGGTAAAGGGGAAGAATCGTATTTGGGTTCTGCAGAGATCTGGGTTTCGGAGTCGAACTCCGGCGGACGTCGCGACGTGCGTATGAATAGCGCTGCGACGTGTGAGGAAGAAGCCACGTCGCGACGTGTAAATAATTTTACGATTATTCATCGTGGCGTGGAGCAGGAGTCGTCGCGACGTGTGATATTTGTTCGCCAGCGGTGAGCCTTCGCGCGCTAAGCGCCATGACAGTAGGGTCGTTTCGTTCGACGGCGTCTCTTCGTCATGGCGAGCCCCTTTTTCCTAAAATGGGAATTGTTCATTTTGAGGATATCTTTGAGTATAGATGTCCGATTGAGGTGATTTCAGATTCGTTATGAACTAGAAATAAAGGCTACGTTCTATGAAGTTGGGAAGTTCGGAATTAGCCTTGAAGGGTTCGAAATTTTAGGAGACGATCGGATATAGATTTTAATGCTTTATTTTGGATTCCAAGCTTTGAATATTTACTATGAATATTGATTAAATGGAACTTGGTTGTTTTAGGAAACCAAGCTGACCCGATTTCATCGCAAGAAGAAGGACATCAGTGAATCGGATTCTCGAGCGATCTTAGGTGGGTAATATACTTATAGTTATTGTGTAATTAGGCAATTTCTTGCTTATGTATGAATATATGTTATATGGTATGCATGATTAAATGTGATGAATTGAATGATTTTGATTACATGTATTTTGAAAGAATCGTAGAAATTGATAGCATGACATTTTGATTTTGAACATATTATGCCTCAACTTCAGTCATGGCATTTTGAATAAATGAGAAATGAATATCATTGATAAAATGATTTTGAGCATGAATATATGCTTTTGTTTGGGCGAGAGTGGAACCATTTCGTTCGTCACGTGCACGTAGACAAGAGCCTTCTCCCGGCTGCCCGCTTGTGGCATATGAGATCCGAATGGACTCATTTCGTTCAGGATGTAAACTTCGGTTTCTTCCTTTTGTTTGCATGGAACCCTCGAGCCATTATGATGTGCATTTCCTATGTGAACTGTTTATTGTGAAGCATACTTTGTGATATAATTATGGATTGAATTAATTGTATTGATTGCATAAACTGTTTGAGTAGTATATGAATACTTGAATTAAAGTCTGTATAAATATAATGTATATACATTCATATGCTGGGATTTGTGTTATTTGCCAATGGCTATAATTATATTAGCCACTGAGCTGTGTAGCTCAACCAATTACTTTCCCTCCTCAGGTGCAGAACAGGCCGACTGTTGACCTTGCGAGGCATCGGAAACTTCGAGTCAATTAGGAGCTTTGTTATAAGTTCGTATTTTGTTTGGGCCCTCCGAGCATACTCTCATGGAACATATTTCATGTATTTTGGATTTGAATTTCATTTTGTATTTTGCTACAATGGATAATACTTGATGAATGTCTTTAAATTTGCAAACGTATGAAATCCCCATGATTACGGGGTCTTAAATTCGTAGCTGCTAATGTTATGGCAATGTATGTGTGTAGCGAATGATCGTTTTGTATATGTATGTCTGTTATGTGACTCGCCATTATGGTTATGTATAAATGTTGAGATCGGGTCTGCGGTTTAGGAGCTCGACACGGGTGCGATCCGAGGGGCAGCCTCGAGATTTGGGGATCCGGGGCCCGAGCCCAACATTAAATAGAGAAACAAGTCATCAAATACAAATAGTCTCAAGTAGCAAGCAAATACAAATGATATGAAATGTTGGTCTTGGCTAGATACAAAAATCATCATGGTGGAGAAACATCATCATAAATAAATCTCAAAAGTAGAAGAGAATATGTTTTCAGAGATATTAGGAAAAAAAGAATTTTTGAAGAAGACCTAGATAACTTATATTCGACTGGCAGCTCATAAGCAAACACAAAGAAAATGCAGAGTCTTAACATAACAATCCAACAATTAATACAAATATCAGAAAGACATAAGAAGCACCACACACTTGAAATAGCATAAGAATCCGTGTAGACATAAGTTGACTTGTTTACCTCCATAAGTCAACTTATCCTGAAATTTCTTCATTCCCAAAGGTTGTGTATATCATAGGTCGAGTTATTGACCCACATAAGTCGACTTTGTTGTTGTCTCTACTCATATGCCTTGAACTTCCACTATCAGTGTACCATGTGCTTGGTGGATCTTCATTCCTTGCTTGTACCTACAACTGCAACATCCTTTCTTTTCATTGGTACCCAAGCCATCTTGGGTCCATTTTTGTTAGTCATATAAACCACATTAGGTGGTGTTGTACCTTTAATCACCCAAATTTTCTTAACTTTGATACATCTCCTAATAGTTTTACATGCAATTTCTATATGACCATCTTTCAAGCATCTAGCACATTGAGCAACTTTTCCATCCTTGGTAAATTTGGAAATTAAAGAACAATCTCTATTATAAGCATCATATCCCAAACCATGTTTAGAAATAGAATATCTTTGTAAAGACAACATCTCTTCAAACTTTGCATTTCCACCAAAGAAATTTTCCAACCACATAAGAAAACTCCTTTCTAAGTCTATCAAGCTCACAAATAAGATTTTCCTTTTCAACAAGACATGCAGAATGATCTTCGTTAGGACTATCTAAATCATCAATAGTCTCATGTAAGGCACTATTTTCAGCAACCAATTCTCTTATTTTCTTTCTCAATTTCTTGTTGATTTCAATAGCTTCTTCAAAATCAATTTGCAAAGAATTAAAAGACTCTATAAGATCTTGATCAAAGAAAGTTACATCATCTTCATCATCACTTGTTGAGGAGCTATTGGCCATAAGCGCTAGGTTGTTTTCATCATTGCTTTGATATGCTTCCTCATCATCACTCCACGTGGCTATAAGGCTAGCTTTCTTTTTCCCTTTGTCATTTTTCTGGAGATTTGAATTTGAGGATGAGCTTTTCTTTTCGTCATAACCCTTGGATCTTCTTTCCATGGAAAATTTCTTCCTTTCTCCATTTCTTCCACCATTTAATTCCTTCCTCCTATTTTTGAGAAGTCCTTTGAATTTTCTCAAATTTCTGGCGTACATTGCTATTTCTTCGTCTTCCTCGTCTTCATCTATTTCTTCATCACTTTCATCAAGAGAAGAAACATTAGCCTTTAAAGCAATTGATTTTTGTGACTTACCTCTACCTTCTCTTGATTTGAGAATGATCTCATAGTTAATGAGTGATCCCACCAAGGCGTTGAATTCCAAGTGATTAAGATCCTTGGACTCCATAATAGCGGTGACTTGTGAGTCCCATTCCTTCGGTAGTGAGCGAAGAATTTTCTTCACCTTCTCGCTATCCGTCATATACTTTCCAAGGTTGCCTAATTCGTTTTTGATTTTTGCAAAACGATCAATCATAGTGAAAATAGACTCACCTTCCTTCATGACGAACATTTCATAGTTATGGAGAAGCATGTTGATCTTTGTTTCTCGGACTTGGTTGGTTCCTTCGTGGGTGATGTGAAGTCTTTCCCACATTTCTTTAGCGCTGGTACAAGAATTAACTCGATTTCTTTCCTCAACTGTGAGAGCGCAATAGATTAGCTTCATCGCTTTAGCGTTGATGTAGGCTTGCCTCCAGTCATTGTCATCGTATTCCAGCTCCGTTTTTAACTCACCATTTTCTTTTAACGGTGGTTGTGGACCGAAGATAATTATCTTCCAATATTTTACTCCCTTGCTAATGATGTGGTACTTCATAGGATTTTTCCAAAAAGAATAATTAGTATCATTAAATAAAGGAGGGCGATAATTTGTGTTACCTTCTTCCGCTAGTTTTTTATGTGCCATCCTTGGATACATCTGCTCTGATACCAATTGTTAGCGATCTAGAAGGAGGGTTGAATAGATCTTTAAGCTTTTTGTAATTTTCTACAATAAAATCAGAAGTTAATTCACACAAAAACAATTTAATCAAATCCAAATGTAAAAGAGTAGGGAAGAAGATCAAACACTGTTTTTATAGAGGTTCGGTGCTAAGACCTACGTCCTCTACCTAAGCTCCCACTTAGGATTTTGCAAACCACTTTATTGCACACTTTGTAGTTCAGTGTGAACTCTTACAATATCGCTTGATTTCCGGCTCAAGCTACCTTTACACTTGATTTGTCTTCCGGCACAAATCCTACCAATACCGCTTGATTTCCGGCTCAAGCTACCTTTACAAATGATTTATCTTTCGGCACAAATCCTACCAACACCACTTGATTTCCGGCTCAAGCTACCTCACACGTGACCTACCACTAGTCACTCAATTTGTAAAAGAAATAGGATAAAGATCTAAGAACAAGTGCTCATTACAAATGTAAACAAAGTAAGAACAATGATGAGCAATTTGGAGCAAGATAAGAGTATTTTGGCTTCTAGAACTTGTGTGTACTCTTCATCAATCATCCACCCTTTATATAAGAAGAAATATAGCTGTTGGGACTTATTCTAGCCGTTGCTAGATTGAAATGACCGTTCCTTAATAATCTCCCTTCCATTTTTGGCTAATTGGACCGTTGGAATTAATGTGTTGTACCCATAAGTCGACTTGTCGAGTTGTATAAGTCGACTTGTCGAGTTGTATAAGTTAACTTGTGACAACATTTTATGTAAACTTGCATCTCCGCTCTTCTATAAGTCGACTTGTGATGTGTAAGTCGACTTGTGGTCCACGATAAGTCGACTTGTATGCTGTTAGTCGACTTGTGTTGACATATCTTCATATATTAGTTGACATATGATGTTCTAGTCGACTTATGTAAGTTTCAACGGTAATATCCACTCAAATCTTCTATAATCTTCATTATTTAAGCCTCTTTCACTTATAGGAAACTTCCATCTTGATTCTTCAATGATTAAACGTTTGCCCATCTTGATTTATACAATTCTTTCATTGAATATCAATCCCAAAATATCTGAAATAATTTCTTAACCAATTCTATACATTTTATTATTATCAAAACATAAGTGGAATTAATTTGTCAACCACCATTGGTCCAACATGAGCTTTGTCTCTTGCTTGACCAGGAAACTAGGTTTGCGCCATGAAAGTGACATCCTCCACTTGTGGTCTTTCTTTCGATTCTATCTCCGGCATAGTCTGCATCGCAATATCCGATTAACCTGAAATCTTTACCTTTCTCAAACATTAAGCAAAGATCAGTAGTACCTGCGAGATATCTCATAATTCTTTTAACAACAATAGAATGAGACTCTCTAGGATCGGCCTGAAATCTTGCACATAAGCATAACAAAATATCAGGTCTACTTGTTGTAAGATACAGTAAAGAACCGATCATGCCTCTATACAGGGTTTGATCCACCTTCTTACCAAGTTCATCTTTGGACAAAAGGTTTGAAGGGTGCATCAGAATCGTCATAGGCTTCACATTATTCATATCAAATTTGGACAACAGTTCTTTCACATACTTTTGTTGATGAATGAAAATTTTCTCTTTGGTTTGCTTAACTTGCAGCCCAAGAAAGAACTTTAATTCACCCATCATGCTCATTTCAAACTCTTTCTTCATTAGACTCTCAAACTTCATGCATAACTTGTTTGAAAAAGAAGTTTTAACTTGTTTTCCTTTCAAACAGTTTTCACCGAAAAACTCTTTGTCAAAACTTATTTTTGGTAATCCTCTCACCAAATCATGTTTTGCCAATTTTGAAATATGTTCAAAAGAGACATGACCTAGCTTTTTATGTCAGATTAGTCTTTCTTCTTTGGAAGATAGAAAACATGAAATATTTTGACTTTGAAAATCTTCTAAATCAATTTTATAAAGATTGTTTCTTCTCTTGGCAGAGAAAAGTATAGACCCATCTTTGTTTCTAACTTCGCAAAGATTTTGATTGAATGTGACTGTGAAACCAGAATCACACAATTGACTGATGCTAATCAAGTTATGCTTCAGACCATCAACAAGCAGTACATTATTTATGCATGCAAAGGAATCTTTACCTATTTTACCGATTCCAATAATCTTGCCCTGCTGGTTGTCTCCGAAAGTTACTGATCCTCCCTTCTTATACTAAAGGTATAGGAACATAGACCTTCTTCCCGTCATATGTCGCGAGCATCCACTGTCTAAATACCAATGGTGCTTGCCGTATTTTCCAAGGAAGGATATCTGCAGGAGAAACTATCTTATTTTTTGGTACCCATAATTTTTTGGGTCCTTTATGGTTAGTAGTATGCATATGATGAGTTCTTTGATGCATATAACTAGATCGTTGATTAAAACGAGATTTATTATGGTTTCTCTTTTGAAAGAAAGGTTTTTTATGAGACTGAGTCTTATTACTTATAAACCCTAATCCGGTTTTATCACTCGGATGTCTACATTTTCCAAGCATCTCATTCATTTTCTTAGTGCTCTCTGTGAAAGTAGCTAAATTAGCTGACAAATTCTTAATTCTTAGTTTAAGCTGATTGATCTCTTCTGATCTGTCTAAACCTTTATTCTTTTCTTCTAATTGCTTTTTCAGACAGATATTTTCTCTCTCTATTTCTTCTGTATGTCTAATATTTTCTGCATACTTTTTTTTAACAGTTTGTACTGTTTCAGAATAGAATGAGAATCTTCTAAGAGTTCTGAGTAGGCGTCATGCAAATTATTGTAGTCAGATTTTACCTCCTCATCACTATCTTCCTCAGCCATCAGGCAAATGTTTGCATGTTCGCATTTATTGAAACTCATGATCGATTCTCGATGAATCTAAGTCCTCCCACGTTGCCATCATGCTTTTCTTGCCTTCTCTACTCTTCTTTGGTTTCTTCTTTAGAGTCTGACATTCGGATTTGTAGTGTCTAGGCTGATTGCACTCGTAGCAAATGACAGATGACTTTTCTGGTTTGGCTTCATCTTTTTCGTTCTTCTTGAAAGTTTGATTCCCTTTGGACTTCTTCTTCCACATGCGTCTTATCTTTCTGGAGATGAAAGATAATTCGTCATCTTCATCACTTGACTCTGGTTCTGATTGGCTGGAGTCGTCATCCTTTGATTCTTCAATCTTTAATACTTTTGATGACTTCCTCCTTCTTTGAGTCTTGTGATTCTTATGTCCGGCCTTCATCGCTATCGACTTGTCCCGTTTGGGCTTGTCTTCAGCATCGAGTTCAACTTCATGAATCTTCAAGGATCCAAGCAACTCGTCAAGCTTTAACACGCTCAAGTCTTTGGCTTCTTGCACCGTAGTAACTTTAGGTCTCCATCTCTTCGGAAGACTTCTTAGGATCTTTCGAACATGATCTTGATTTTTGTACGTTCTTCCAAGAGCTTTCAATCGATTGACAATTGTTTGAAATCTTCCAAACATTTGATCAATAGACTATTCATCTTTCATCCTGAAAAGTTCATACTGGTGCATAAGAATACTTATCTTGGATTCTTTAACTTGGCTTGTGCCTTCGTGAGCAATGGACAATGTGTCCCACATCTCCTTTGCGGTATCGCATCCGTGGACTTTGTCATGCTCACTCCTTCTTAGGGCACACGTCAAGAAGAACTTCGCCTTTGAGTTCAGTTGTATTCTAGCCTTTTGGTCAGCCGTCCATCTGACTCGTGGAATGGAATTGCCATCTTCATCTGCTGGTGTATAAGGTCCGTTCTCTATTACGTCCCAAAGGTCGACATGAGTAGATTCTATGAATAGCTGCATCCTATCTTTCCAGTAATGATAATCCTCTCTGTTGAATGCTGGAGGTCTAGTGACTGAGGCTCCTTTTGCGATGTATACATGTGATTCCGCCATTATCTTTGATCCACACTTTGCTATAGTGATTCTTGGATACCAGGCTCTGATACCAATTGAATTTAATCACACGTTAATACAACACTTAGAAAATGATATAAGAATGCACGAGAAGGGGGGGTTGAATCGTGTATTCCCCTTTTTAAAATTTTTTTCAAAACTGTTTGTTAGAAATAAAATTCTTTACAGAACTTGTTTACGAGTAAAGTACTAATAAAACTTGAATCTAAAATATAGAGTTATAGAGTGAGAGTAGTTGACACAGAGATTTATCCTGGTTCACCCCAAACTGTGGGCTACGTCCAGTCCTCAGAGTTACTTCTGAGATTTCACTATCTCTTCAATTTTACAAGTATTCTTTGCGAGCCTCTTCAGGTCTCTACAATCAGTATTCTTTCACACTTAGCCTCTGTAGGCTATCTATACTACTTTTTCTCAGAAAAGTGTTTGAACACTTGTTACAGCAAAATAGCTCTAAGCTAATTAGCACAATAATCTCGTAGATGTAATTCAGCTAATTTTTCAACTCTACTAGCTTTGCTAACTTTTTCTCACTTTGTCTTACTTTTTCTAACTTTGTAATTTTTGACTTCGACTTGTATTTATAGCCTTCGTCTCCAACTACTTCTTGATTCTTGTTTCTTGAATCTTTAAAGAAATGGTTATTCAGTTGAGTTCTGTAACTAACTCGAACTGACTCCTTCGTCTTCTTTTTGAATTCTGCATCTTCTTTTCTTTGTCTGTATTTTATCGTCTGTGTTTCTGCGTCTGCGTCTGCTTTTACTATTTCGCGTCTTCGTTTTCTTTACTATTCGCATCTGTGTCTGCGTCTGCTTTGCTTAGCGTCTGCGTCTGTTATTCTTTTTCGTCTGCGTCTGTGACTTCATCTGTCTGACTTCGTCTGTATGTCTGTGACTTCGTCTGTATGTTTGTGATTTCGTCTGTTTTGCTTTTCTTTTTATTGATTCTCTTTTTGTTATACATCAAAATCATATCTAAGTAAAGTCATTTGGACTTAACAGAAAAGGCCATTAAACTTTATTGTGATAATAGTGGGGCAGTGGCTAATTCTAAAGAACCTCGGAACCACAAAGCTGCCAAACACATTGAGTGAAAGTATCATCTTATAAGGGAGATAATACAACGTGGAGAACTGGATGTGGTAAAGATTCCCACCGAGCAAAGCCTTGCTGATCCGTTCACAAAGACATTGACTCAAAAGAGCTTTGAGGGTCACTTAGAAGGGATGGGAATGAGGGATATGTCAAACTTGTTTTAAGGCAAGTGGGAGATTGTTGGAGTTATGTAAATATAGTGCCCTAGAAAGCAAGTGTATTTACATGTAACTTTATCTTCTTCAGTGACAGTTTTGTAATGAAAATATTTATTATTAATAAAACAAAAGAGTTTGGTTTTATCTGTATGAGCATTATATATTTGGTCATAAGGTACCAAGATTCTTTTGTAAGTAATATACATATACATAGAGATGTATGGGAAACATGTATATTATTAGAATCTGAATTAATTGATTCACAGTTGAATAATCAAGTTGGTCGCTTGATTATGGTTTAGACTGTAGTGTTGCGATTTATCTCCATATAAGTAAAGGAGTTTACTTTAAGGGAATGATGAGTTTCATATCATGATAGTAGTTGACTATCGATAATGGCACTATTAAATGAATCTGGAATCAAGTATGTTTTCAAGAATAAAGTGGGACGTTACTTTAATCTTAAAACATACAACTTAATCATTCGCTTATTATGAACCATAATCTTGATGAGTGGTGAACTCATATATGTTTCATTATAATTCTTCATATGATCGGAATGGATTTTTACAGAATATTAATCCAGTGTCTGCATGTTGGAATTATTAATTGAAACATGTATCAGGAAACATTCACTCAAATAAAGAGTTTATAGTGTTATCATCTCTTCTAGATGTTTTAAGGAGATTTGGTGATTAAACTAGCGCCAGTAGTTTGATGGACTAGGTACCCATCAAGTCTTAACACTGAGATGAGATCTTATGTGTTAATCACCATATAAAGTAAAATGAGAGATCTAGAAGGAAAAACCAACATAAGGGCAAAACGGTAATTTTACCTTTTGTTGTGCGGATGGCTATAATAAGGTTCTAAATAGGGTTTGCAATTGGACATATTCTCATAATATTTAATAATTCAAGAGTTCAACTAATTGTCTTTAGTGGAATGACATTTAGTTAATAAGCTAGAATTAATTCCAATGAGATTGAATTAATTCTGGGCTTATTGGAGCTTGAATTATCAAAGTTCAATAAGATTATCCACTTAGATTTAAGGAAGGTTATCAAGCTAAGTAAGAAATATAAATGGAGGTTAATTAGAAGCCCATAATTAAATCTTGGGCTTGGTCTAATTAAAAAAGCCCAAATGTACATTTAGTAATGGGCTTGGTTTTTGGTTTAATGTAATTAATTAGATTAATTATATTTAAAAAAAATTTAAGAAGAAGATAGCAATTTCGGTTATTCCTAGGTTAAATGTGTAACCACACATTTGACATTAAAAATGCTAAATAAAGATGGTCTTTATTATGGTTAATCATCATTAAATGGAGTTATGAACTTACCATTAAATGGTTTAATGGTTGTCTTTTAATGTTGGCTTGTAACCTATTTGCATTCATTAGATTAAAGATGAAAGATGTGCATTAGATGGGCCATCTTCCTTCTTTCTTCTTGACAAAACCGAAATTGGGTATTGAATTTTAGGTTATGGTCTTTTCAAATAGCCATCATAAAGATAAATGAAGATAATCTCAATTATTGGCTATTTTATGAGTGATTAATGAAAGAAGTGATGCATTTGATGCCTCTCTCTCTTTCCATCCATGCATATACCAAATTGGTAGGCAAGAAAGAGTTCTTGCATGTTCTTTACACCTTCTCTCCTTTCATGAAAGAGAGAATCGAAAATACCAATTGAAAGAGTTTCAATTTTGGTTCTTCTTCTTCTAAGAAAATCTCCTCCAAACATTTCTTCTCCTTTCCCACCAAAGGATTTTGTTAACCTAATTGTCCTTGAAGAACAGGTGGTAAATCTAATTGGTTGAGGATACTACAATAAGGAGAAAGTAGATTGCTAAAGGAAAAGAGTCAAAGGCAAACGATTTGGATACACGAAGAAGGAGAGGATAGTGCAGCGAGGATTTAAAGGCATGGCGAAGAATCGGTAATACTCGATCTTTTTATATTTTATTATCCTTATACCGTATCATGTATGG
Source organism: Erythroxylum novogranatense (assembly GCA_029891385.1). Taxonomy (NCBI): domain Eukaryota; kingdom Viridiplantae; phylum Streptophyta; class Magnoliopsida; order Malpighiales; family Erythroxylaceae; genus Erythroxylum; species Erythroxylum novogranatense. The sequence continues at coordinate 175,121 of JAIWQS010000235.1, read as the reverse complement.
ATTGGCATGTTGATTTGGATTTGTTGCTTCTGTTGCAAGTAATGATTTCTTAAAAGTTTTGAAATCTACTATTTTTCTAAACAAAGCATGTTTTCTTTTTCCGATCCAACAAAGGGAACAATAGTTGAACATCAATTGGAATCTTACAATCCTGCTCAACCATTCAATAAAAAGGACTTGAGAATGAAGATAATGGAAGAAACAATATATGTTCGAAGTAGAAGCTCAATTATTATCAGAGAACCTTCAAAAAAGTTAGTCAAGGTTCTAGTCGAACCTATACCGATTAATGATCAAACGATACATCTTCTAAGCCATAAAGAACGAAGATTATATGGTATTGTACGAGATGAGAAGGTAGAACCATATCTGTTGAAGATGTCAAAGCATCGATATACAATCTACCCAATTACGAGAAGAAATTTGATAAAAATTGTGCCAGATGTACAACCAAATTGCTCTAACCTTCTGAGAAATGAAGAAAAAGGGAATAACAAGATATTTTTTTAGGGAAATAAAGATGATCTCACAGAAGAGGAGATTCAAGTAGCTGTGAAAAACATAGATGATGCATGCAATGCAGCTCAACCTGGAGGTATCTATGTCTCAAACCACATTTCAAAAGTATCAGGAAGTAAAATTGGAGTTTCAACCACAGATGAAAACTTTATGGTAGTTAGGAAATTGTAAAAAGGACAGTACAGTATCATGGTTGAAGGTATCAATTTCAATTTAGAAACCCTTTTACATTTGGTCATACATTTCAGACCTTTAGGTTTCATACCTTCAGTTGAGGATGTGTTACATCTTCTTGGGCAACCAATTATGAAACTACCTAGACTTGATGATCTCGATCTCCCAGAAGGAAAACAACCATTCATTCTACCCTCTATCAAAATTATAGAGTTAGACGTGTTACCTTTAGAACCATCTGCTATTGAAAACTTTCATGCACCTAGTGAAATACACCAAGATCCTACTGTTCATCTGGAGTTCTTGAAATATTTCACAAATTGGATGGAAGCAAGTCATAGCCAGAGGGAAGTTTAGAAAGCATTATCAAAAGAAATTGAGGAAGTTCATTCTAAGGTAGGTGAACTCACTGATTGAATGGGTGATCTTCATGAGGAAGTAGCACTACTACGGGTTGCTATTGAACAAGACCTCATGACGATCCGCACTAACATGCAACGTATGTTTTTTGAAGTTCTGAAGCGTCTACAATGAGAAATTTTTGATTGATAACAAATAGGGGGAGAAGCAAAAGGAGAAGGAAAAGGAGAAGGAGATATAAAGGAGAACAAGAAGAGTAGATAGAAAGCATTGCACATGTCTAGTATGTAACACCCCACTCCCGCAAGACCCTAACCCGATATCGATGGTGATATCCGAGTCCGTGCCCCGCGAGGGTGGCGTGCTAACCACTCATTCAGAAATCAGTACATTATTCTTTATAAAACATATGTGCGGAATTCCATGCCCAAATTGGGTACTCATTCAATCACATCAAATTTTAATACACACACTTTCAAAAGCCACTGAGGTCAATTTTCACAAATACAAATAAACACTCTATTACAAAAACAAAGACATGTAATGCAGACACGAACTGATCCCGACTTCTGACCTTCACTTGAATCCTGCAAACGTACTCCCGTTTTACTAACGGGGTACTCTTCAATTCCTTAAAAATAATTGCAATGTTGGGTGAGTTTGTGAACTCCGTGGGAAACCATCATCGATGGTTCACTCAACGCATGCATAACCAAACAATTCACATCTTATCACATATTATCACATTCCAAATCAACTCAGGCATTACCAATTTGTACACATACAAGGCGTATCGCCTTTCACACGATTCACATACATAACAACACTGCACACAAATCTCTTTCCAAAGTTTCCATTGTTTTACTTTGAGTTGTGACTGGGCGCTTAACATAACAGAATTCAAATACACTTAGGGAGTAGGAGAGCCCTCTGGGTATACACTGACTCCCCTCGAGCTCAAAGCTCGGTTCATTCACAGTAATCACATTTTAAGCAAGTAGGAGAGCCCCCTGGGTATGCACTACTGCTGGCTCACATTAGGGATAGGAGAGCCCTCTGGGTATGCACTATTCCCTTTTCACAATTGATGAGCTTATAGCTCCGATCAGAATATGCTCCAGTCACAACCATTCTTTATTAACCAATTATGGATTTCACGCGTTCATTCATATCTCTATAGACAATACACATGTATCAAATCACATTTCCAATCATTTCACAGCAGCATTCACATTTTGCACTTTAATATCCCATTCAAATACTTCGGACACCTGTGGTCCGAAATCAATCAAAACAAACACATACATCCCTCCATTCTCTCCACATGGCATAATGACAAGATATTAAACATATAAAGGCTGAGGAACCAACTAGGTTACTCACCTGAACTTCCTAGCTGTTGCCTGGAAGCTCCAGCACTGTCCGTGGATTATCGATCCATCGGCTCTATAACAATCAATTTATTTCATTCATTACAAAATGCACAGTCAAAATAATTAATGATGCATATGCCTTGAATAACAGATGTACTATGCCTATTCATGATTTTCCCAGTACCGTTTCCCATTTTTCACTTTCTTTGACCACATCAAATTTCCTACTCATTTGCTTAAAAATAACTCACTTCCAATTCCATAGCATGTTATAGAACTCCATCAATTTCAATTCTAATATTCAGTCGATATATCAAGTCATATTTGTCATAGTATTACCTCAAAATCAATAGCCTTTATTCTCTAGGTCGAATTCAGCTTTTATGCTCAGTTCCTAAAATTCCCAATAACATTGAATTCACTTTCAAAGTCTCACATTATACCCCAATTACTCAAAACAATTCTTAGGATGCAATACCATCATATTTCTTAGCTTTCTTTCACTAATTGAGATCACAAAAATCTAAATTCAAACTCTCATTCTTCTTCCTCAATTGTAGACCTCTTTCTCTAGATCACAACGAATCAAACCTCACCTCAATTGGAGGTCTACACCATAAGTTATGCCCTAAAAATCAAATTAAATCACTTCAGAAATTCCCCCCCTCACCGCGACTTCAAACCACTCGCCGCGACGAACGTTTCTTTCCTTGGGGCTCGCCGCGACGCATGGAAGAGAATTTGCCGTGGCGCCTAAGACCCGAGCTCGCCGCGGCGTCCAGCGTTTTGAAGCTCGCCGCGACGTCTGCCATCTCGCTCGCCGTGACAAATTAAACATTGATTCGCCGCGGCGAGGCCTCACGCACGTCGCAACGTGCGGCTTGCAGATCGTCTTCTCTGATTAATTTTTCGAGCTTTCTTTCTCTAAAACTCAGTATTAAATACTCTAAACTACAAAATCTTTCATGTTTAACCCCATGAATGCATTGCACAAAATAAATAACAACATTAAATCATATACTTACCAAATCAAACTCAAAACCTTCGAATCTCAGAAAATCCCTAAACCTTTAACCAACGGTTTAGCTCCCAAAGCCATACCAAACATCATCTTCCTTAGGGATTAGGCTGGGATTTGCACAAGGAAGAAGAAGCAAATAACAAGCCAACGATCAATAGCACAAGGAGGAAGAACGGGGGATCAATCGATGGAGGAGAATCGTGCCCTAGGAGGAGAAAACCATTTTCTTTTCCTTTCTTCCCTTTTCAAACGTATATATATATATATATACTTTTCATTTTCCTCCCAAAACATTTAAATCTCTTTCTCTAATCAGTTTTATTTCCAGTCCAATTCATCTCCACATCTCAATGACTCCACATAATAATTTCTAAAATCATAACTCAAACTTTCCCATTGCCATAAAATAATTATTTCGATCCTATTCAGTCAATCAGTCTGCCACTCGGAGAATTTCCAGTCCGGACATTTTCTCCTAACTTTTCCTAAAGTTCACTGTCCACTGGCGATCACTCTAATACAGTTCCCACTCAATATTCAAACTCAATTAGTCCAAATTTATCAATAAATCACAATCAAATCTAATACCTCATAATTTCGCACTTCTTATCATATTCACGTATTCACAATCAAAAGCCGGGAAATGTCATGAATGTATGTACCTATATGCGCATATGCAAAAGACTCATGGCCTCCAAAATTAGAGGTCAACAAGATGCTCAGTCAATATTATGCGATAATATCCTATCTCGCCTCAATCTACCAATATGACCTTCCCATCGGTGACGGGATGTTACATAATATGCAATTCTTTTCTTATATTTTTTCTTTGGTCTATTATTCATCTAAATACTATTCATATATAAAGTTCATTTTACCTTCTAAAATTATGATTATTTGTTATCATAAAAAAGGAGGAGATTGTTAAGTCAAAAGGACTTCACTACTATTAATTTTGATGACAATCAAATAATAATGATCTTAGAAATGTATAAACTGTTTTAATAAGTTTATTAAGTGTGCAGATAAATGCAAGTAACACTTAGGCAACATAAGATGAAGTTCAATGTAAGACGAAGTTCAACATAAGATGAAGTTGAAGCATAAGAAGAAGTGCATCATAAGATAAAGCGCAGCGTAAGATGAAGTTCAACATAAGACGAAGTTCACGCGTAAGACGAAGTTGAAGCATAAGACGAAGTGCAACATAAGACGAAGAACAGCGTGAGATGAAGTCACAACATAAGATGAAGCGAAGCGTGAGATAAAGTCGTAACATAAGATGAAGTGCAACGTAAGACGAAGTAGCAACGTAAGACGAAGCGAAGCATGAGATAAAGTGCAACATGAGACGAAGTGAAGCATAAGACGAAGTGCAATATGAGACGAAATGCAATAGAAGAAGAAGAAAAATAACAGACGAAATATAGTAATAGAAGAAAATTTATTCCAGATGATACAAAAGGAAGATATGCTAGAACAATAGTCAGTTAATTAGTTTAAGTTAGTTACAGGACTCTACTAATAACTGTTTCTAGAAGATTTAAGAAGCAGTTATCAAGAAGACGGTTAGAGACTTAGGCTATAAATATTATTTCTAGTTGAAAACTACAGATCCACACATACGAATATATATAGAGAAAAAGATAGAGAATTACTCGTGAATGTTTTGATATTATCAAAATTCTGTATTTAGAGTGCAAAAGAAGTGAGCAAACACATCTATAACGTGAAAGCTCAAAAATACTTTTCTTAGAGAGAAAGGAAGGTTAGAGCCTGGAGAGGCTAACATAGCTAATAAAGAATATATATGTGAGAGACCAGAAGAGGCTCTATGTGTGAAAGAATAATTGTAAAGTTGAAAGAATATAGTGAAATCTTAGAAATATGCTGGGGACTGGACGTTGCCCAAGGTTTGGGGTGAACCAGTATAAAATCGTAACGTCTATTCTCTAGCCCTTATCTTTTAATTTTCTTGTGTTAGACAAGTAGATAATATTACTTGCGATTGCATTGCTTATCAACTTTAACAAAGTGTTTTTATAATCGTTTGAATTTTTGTAAAAAAATTCAAGAAATCTCAAAGATTAATATCCTCGAAAAGATTACACAATTCAAGTCCCCTTCTTATGTAGTTTACATATTATATCAAATTTCTATATTAACAAGTGATTTACTTCAAGTGAATTAAAGAATATTTAAGAGGGGAAAAGATAAATGCCGTACCAGCCATTCCAATTAATATGTCCATCCTCACTTGGAACATGATAGGAATAAATTATCCCTCAAAACATTTGGTTTTAAGGGACTTTGTCTTTCATAAAAAACCATTGCTTCTAGCTCAGCTTAAAACCAAAATCAAATTTGGCAATTTAAACAAGTTACAGATATTAGGTCCTTAATAGGCTGTGTTTCCAACCATAGTCACCATGCTTTTAGAAGAAGTATTATTTTTTATAAGAAGGATGAGATATAGGTCAAGCTAGTGGACACTAATGACCAAGCTATGCATCTACATTTACTTTTTCTACAAAACAATTAGACTATCACTGCCTCCTTCATTTATGTTAGTAACTACAACTTTCAGAGAAGATTTTTATGGAACAACCTCCAAACCATTGGAGGCAACATAGACAAACATGGTTGATATGTGGGGATTTCAACTTAGTTATTTATCCTACTAAAGCTCAAGGTCACTATAACTTAAAGAATTATTCAGTTGGTTTTAAGGATTGTGTTCGTAAACTATGAGTGACTGATCTAACATTCATTGGACACTCCTTCACTTAGGTCTAATAAGCAATCATCTACTTGGAATATCCGAAAGAAATTTAATTGTGCACTAGTCAATGATATTTGGTTAAACACTTACCTTAATAACTTTGCCCACTTCAAAGACCCTATATTTTTGGATTATACCCTAATCATTATTGACAACTTGTTTTATAAATATATCACACATTCTCCCTTTCGTTTCAACAACTATCTAGTTCATGATCATGCATTTTTTGAAGCTTATAGTAGAGGCACATGCCAATCTTATGCTCGAATAAACAATATTGTTGTATGTAGAAGTTGAATTTAAGCTATTATAAGCTTTGAAAGGCTCTACTGTGGTAGCTATTCAAGCTACCAATTCGATTCTTGAAAATATTCAATCATAACTAACCTTGAAGCCCATTGATATGATGCTCCTAAATTCTAAGAATATTGCTCTTTCTCATTACCTATAACCCATTGCTCCAACAACGAGCTAGAATTAATTGGCCAACAGATGGAGACCACAGCTCTAGCTTCTTTTTCAATTCCATCCTAAAAAGGAAACACCATAACAGGATTCACTCCATTACTTCCATAATTGGCTCCCCACTCTAAAATTTCCATGATATAAAAGATGAAGCCATAAGGTATTTTAGCTCTCTCCTTAGTACAATTGGAACTTTAAGTGTTTCACCCATTGCTCTAAAGTTCCTATCTCTAAAGCAAGTATCTCCTTAAGACCTAGATTTTTTAACGAAACCTATCGACGAAAATGAGATCTAGAAAGTTGTAATTGACATGGATGGCAAGAAGGCCCCAGGGCCTGATGATTTCAGTGGTTACTTCTTTCAAAATTCATGGAACATTATTGGCCACTTTTTGAAACATGTAGTTTACAAATTCTTTACTAATGGAGTGCTTCTTAAAGAAATCAACCACATCATCCTCTGCTTGATACCTAAAACTTCCAATCCTTCCACTTTTGGAGATTTTAGACCCATGCACCAACTTTCTTTATAAAATTATCTAAAAAATCCTTGCCAATTGTTTGAAACAAGCTATCGCTCCTCTAATCAGTGAGCATCAGGGTGCTTACACGACAAATCGTGATATTGGCGATAATGTTCTCATTGTTCAAGAGCTACTCAATGGCTACTCTAGACTGAATTACTCTCCCAACTACACACTCAAAATAGACTTTCACAAGGCTTTTGACAATGGACAATGCTTTGAGCTTTTAGATTTCCACACACTTTTATCAACTAGTTGAAAGAATGCATATCTTCAGCTTCACTATCTGTGTTCATCAATGGCAACCCAACCAAGTTCTACAAGGTTGCTAGGGTTCTTCGATGGGGGGATCCTCTATCCCCCTATCTTTTCATCCTTATCATGGAAATACTTAATGTCATTATCCTACAAAAAGTGAAACACAATCCCAAATTTGTATATCATTCAAAATACAAAAGAAATAGGCCTAACTAACCCTATTTTTGTAGATGACCTTCTTTTATACTGTAAAGGTCAACTAGATTCTATCGACACTTTCATGAAGGCCTTTGCCACCTTCATAAGTTATTCAAGACTATAGATTAACCTCAGTAAAAGTAACTTTCTCGTCTCTAAGAGAGCTTATGATCTCCAATAATCCATAGTACAACATACGGGTATTCAATCCATAACCCCTCACTCATGTATTTATGACTTCTTGTGACAACACGATGCCTCAACTATCCAGAGTGGCTACCCCTTATTGAAAAAATAAAGAAATGAATTGGCTCATGGGATAATAAAACTCTTTCCTATGTGGGTAAGTTACAACTTATCCAATATGTTCTTAACTCTTTACATATATATACTAGAGTTCCTATATCTTTCTATCTAAAACATTATCAAAGCTATTGAAAGACTACTCAGAGACTTCTTATCCAGCCATTTGGATCAATCCAAAGGAACTGTTAAGGTTAAATGGGAAGTAAATCACACGTTAGTACAATGCTTATAATACTATAACGAATACACGAGAAGGGAGGTTGAATTGTGTATTCCCCTTTTTGAAAACTCTTCCAAAACTGTTTCGTTAAAAACAAGTTCTTTTTATAGAAACTTCAGTAAGTTCCAATCAATCAAAACTTTGAAAACTTGTTTCAGAAATTAAGTAATAAAAAAACTTTGAACTTTAAAAGAGATAGGGTAGAGAGAAGTTGACACGACGATTTTACCCTGGTTCACCCCAAACCGTGGGCTACGTCCAGTCCTCAGAGTTCTTTTTGAGATTTCACTATCTCTTCAACGTATACAAGTATTCTTTCTGAGCCTCTTCAGGTCTCTACACTCAGTATTTTTTCACTCTTAGCCTCTGTAGGCTATCTGTACTACTTTCTTACAAAAGTATTTGAAACTTGTTACAGTAAAACTAGCTCTCAGCTAATTTGCATAGTGTTTGCGTATGTAAATCAATTATCTCAACCTTTGCTCTTTTTTGCTAACTTTTCATTCTTCAACTTCAACTTATATTTATAGTCTTCGTCTGTAACTGCTTCGTGAATCTTGAATCTTGAATCTTGCTTCTTGAAAGAAATGGTTAATCAGTTGAGTTTTGTAACTAACTCGAACTGACTCTTGCGTCTTCTTTTAAATTTTGAGTCTGCTTTTCTCCGTCTATATTTTTGCGTTTGCGTCTACTTTTTACTTTGCATCTGCGTCTGCATCTATTTTTCACTTTGCGTCTGTGTCTACGTCTGCATCTGCGTCTGCTTTTCATTTTGTGTCTGCGTCTGCGTCTGCGTCTCTAGTTCTCCTTCTATTTTTCAATCTGCGTCTGTATTTCTTCGTCTGCCTTTTAACTTCATCTGCGTCTGTGTTTTATTCTCCGTCTGTCTGTTTTTTATTTTGCTTCTGCTTTTACTACTTCTTTGTTATTCATCAAAATCATATATATGTAAAGTTATTTTGACTCAACAATCTCCCCCTTTTTTATGATAAAAAATTATACACATAAAAAGAAAACAAAATACAATGTTTAAAAAAAACTTATCTTCAAAAATCTTCCTCTTCCTTCTTTCTTTTTCTTCGACTCATTCAATCACACCTTTTGAGATTCCTTGATTGCTTCCTTCCATTCTCTTCTGTTGCCTTCCATTCTCTTCTCCCCTTATTTGTTATAATAAAAAATGATCAATGACGATGACTTTTCATCAGTTCTGTAATCATCTTCTTCATTTCATTCATCATCTCCTTTATCTCGTTGACTTCTCCGCGTAAGTGACTGATTTCAACTTGGGAGTCACACGGTGAGGAGGGTTGATCATTTTCTGTTGAGGGTGCAGTAAACGCAATTGTTGTAGCATATGCGTCCGAGGATGGAATGTAGTCGTCAATAACCTCAAAAATTGGTGGATGAACGGATAGATTAGCTTTTGAAAGATCTAAATCAAAAGGAGCAGGTAGCATTAGCAACTGTCTTCCTTGCAGGGGTATGGCTTCAGCTTCAATAGACAGTGTATTAGATAAAGGCCTAATACGTATGACTGTCTGAACAAGGTATTCAATAAACGACCCTGTTATTAATCTTCCCTCTCGGCAAGATTCATACTTATCGTATAGCTACAACTAGCTCACAAGATTCTCCTTTGAAGCGCATGCTGTATCAATTCGACGCACTTCATCTTCAATTTGATCTGCGGACAGATCATCACTGATTTCTTTAGGATATAGCTTCAACTTCCCCTTATTCAAATCCAAAGGATATCTTGGCTGAATATCCGGTACAACCTTTATTTCTGTCTTATCTGTGATTGGATAAATAGTACACTTTTCTTGGATATTTTAAATGGTATGGCTTTGTAGCAGCATCCCTTAAGACATCATAGAAAGTCTTTTCATCTTCATTCAGTAAATGCCATGTGTCACTATTTATCGAAATAGATTGTACGACAGCCATTATCTTCCTCCTTGGTTGATCACAGATGGCGATTGCAGTTATCCTCTTGGTAACAACTTCAACCATTCTGATCTTCAACTTGTCTCTTCTCAAAATTTTAGAATAGTTGAATACAATCAGACTAGGTTCATCAGATTTCTCCTGTGTTTCATGAACCAAGTTTAATTTTGTTGTTGCCTCTTGTTGATCTTCAATAGGATTCTCCTGAACCAGGCTTAGCTCCTCTGGTTCCTCCTGTTGAGTAATGGGAATATCCTGAACTCTGCTATGCTCAATTTTCTTTCCTTTTGAGCAAAGATTGAAGGTATCTTTCTTTTGACTAACTTCCCAAAGAAGGACACACTCTTCTTTCGACTAATCTCCTTAGTCTTCCCTTCTGCTTCAGTCAATCTCGGAGTTTTCTGAACTTGAGATTTTTCCTTCTCAGACTCCGACTTTCTCTTCTTCTCAGTCTTTTTAGCCTGTTTGGCTGAATCTTCTCGTAAAATTGAGACTAGAGATCTTGTTCCCTTTGGTACATGAGATCCAGAACCTTCTGTCTGACTCTGCTCTCTGGCTCTCTTCTCTTCCTGTTATCGCAGAGTATGAATCCTAGGTGATCTCCTTGCCTTTTTAGAAATTTCACCCAAAAGATTCTCTCCTTTTCTTTTTTGCACACCTTCTTCTGTCCTCCGAACTGGGCTCACTTCTCTTTGAGGACTTGCCTGTTTTATCAACGGTCTACCCGATAATTTTCTTCTTTCATCTATCGGTAATATCATACTTACTTGAGATTTAGAACTTGTGGCGGGAGACTTCTTCGATAACTGTTCCCCCTCAGTTCTAGCTTTCTTTGTAGACTCTGCTTCTACTTTCACCACAGTCTTCAAGCCCATTCTTCTTATTGTATCTGAGTTAATGGTACTCTTGACAGATACCATCCTTCTGATTCCTCTGTGAAGAAGGACTCCAGATTCCCTAAAAATCCTAGTAAGTTGTATGCCGTAAGGATAACTGTTGGTATCCTTCATCCCTTTAACCATATAATGAAAAATGAAAAATGGTAGGTCTATTGGTCGGCGATTTAGCAGATAGAACAGACATTGCTCATCCAAGGTAGTCATTAGATGTCTTGACCCGGCTCTTGGTAAGATGCAATTAAACAAAATCGCATGAAGAACCCTAGCCTTTGGGACCAGACTTAAAGTCTTCCTCTCCCATGGGTCATTAGCTCCATATAACTGTTTTCTGACATCTTCTTCCTTCATACTAACCTTGGACATCCATTCGGCTTTGGTTGATAGGGTTTCTCCAATCGAAGAGCATTCAGTCACCTTCTCTAATAACTCCTTTGTCACAATAACAGTTATTCCATTTACTGTGGAGACGATGGTGTTATCAACCAGTTACGCATGCTTCCAAAAGTCATATACCTCATCTGTATACACTGGTTCCCGCACCTGGAAAAAATTTCTCCACCCAGCTTCTACAATTTCCTATTCAACATCCATAGCATCTTTCTTCAGAGATTCAAAGTCCACAAGCCTTCCAAACATCATAGTTGGCTCCATTGCTTCTGATTTGAAATTGGCTCTGGTAAAGTGTTCTTCAAAGGTAGAGTTGATTTCAAGAGTTTTTTGAGAGAGAGATGAAACGTCTGTATTTGAGAGTAACTATAATGATTTTAATTTTAGACTACTTGTAGGGGTCTTGTCTAGTAGGTTCTAGAATCATTGGGATCCTCAAGACCATCAGATTTTCCTTCCACAACTTCCTTGTAAGAGAAGTTACCAGCTGTAAACCACTGTTTCTGACACCGTTAACTTTGACGATCTCTTAGCTTGACTGGTCATTTAACATAACCATGTTAAGGTTCCGTCTGATTTCCTTGAACCGTTCTTCACTCAATGGTTTAGTGAAGATATCTGCCCATTGATACTTTGTTTCAATGAACTGTAGTCCCACCACCTTCCTCTGGACGTAGTCTCTCAAGAAATGATGTCTGACTTCAATATGCTTTACTCTCGAATGCTGTATTGGATTCTTTGACAGATTGATGGCACTGGTGTTGTCACAATAGATTGGGATCTCCTCTTCTTGAACTGAATAATCTTCCAGTTGATATTTAATCCACAAAGTTTGTGAACAACAGCTTGCGACAGCCATGTACTCGGCTTCGACAGTTGAAAGAGCGATTGAGCTTTGTCTTTTGCTTGACCAGGAAACTAGGTTTGTGCCAAGAAAGTGACATCCTCCACTAGTGCTCTTCCTCTCAATTCTATCTCCAGCATAGTCCGCATCGCAATATCCGATTAACCTGAAATCTTTACCTTTCTCAAACATTAAGCAAAGATTAGTAGTACCTGCGAGATATCTCATAATCCTTTTAATAGCAATAAAATGAGACTCTCTAGGATCAGCCTGAAACCTTGCACACAAGCATACACTGAACAGAATATCAGGTCTACTTGCTATAAGATACAGTAAAGAACCGATAATGCCTCTATATAGGGTTTGATCCACCTTCTTACCAAATTCATCTTTCGACAAAAGGTTCGAAGGATGCATCGGAGTTGCCATAGGCTTCACATTATTCATATCAAATTTACACAACAATTCTTTCACATACTTTTGTTGATGGATAAAGATTTTCTTTTCGGTTTGCTTAACTTGCAACCCAAGAAAGAACTTTAACTCACCCATCATACTCATTTCAAACTCATTTTTCATCAGCCTCTCAAAACTCATACACAACTTCTTTGAAGTAGCACCAAATATGATATCATCAACATAAATTTGTACTAAGATAAACTCATTCTCATAATCTTTTCTGAAAAGCGTCTTATCAACTTGACCTCTAGTAAACCCACTCTCCAAGAGAAAATTACTTAGACGATCATACCAAGCTCTAGGAGCTTGCTTCAGGCCGTATAAAGCTTTATGAAGTCTATAGACATGATCTGGATTCTTAACATCCTCGAAGCTAGGACGTTGCTTCACATACACCTCTTCGTCTATAAAACCATTCAGAAAAGCACTTTTCACGTCCATCTGAAAAAGCTTTATATCATGACAAACAACATATGCCAGCAATATCCGAATAGCTTCAAGTCTTGCTACTGGAGCATATGTCTCATTGTAGTCTATCCCTTCTTGCTGATTATAGCCTTGAGCTACTAATCTAGCTTTATTCCGACTTACTCTCCCTGATTCGTCTAACTTATTCTTAAAAACCCATCTAGTTCCAATAATGGATTTCTTCGCAGGTTTTGGAACTAAAGACCAAACATTATTCCTAGTAACTTGATTCAGCTCCTCTTGCATGGCTAAAACCCAAGCTTCGTCCTAAAGAGCTTCCTCAATCTTCTTAGGCTCTATTTCAGAGATGAAAGCCACATTAACTTCTCTTCTGAATTTGGACCTTGTCCTAACTCCTTCTGAGGTTTCTCCGATAATTAGCTCTTCTGGATGAGAACTCCCATGTTTCCAATCTCTTTTTAATCCTATAGTTTCTGGAATATCCTCAACCTTATCTACTTGAGTTCCTGATAATGGAGTTTCTGTTGTATCATCTAAGTTCTTTGAAGGATCTTCACTCTCCATGTCATCTTCCTTGTGGGGTTAGGAATGATCATCAAACTTGACATGGATGGTTTCCTCAACTGTCTTTGAGGTAGAGTTATATACCCGAAAGGCCTTAGATGAAGATGAATAGCCTAGAAAAATTCCTGAATAGGTCTTTAAGTCGAACTTATCCAATAACTCCTTTGTATTCAGAATAGAGCACTTGCACCCGAATGGATGAAAGTAATATATATCAGGTCTCCTTCCATTCCATAACTCATAAGGAGTCTTCTTCAACAAGGGTCGCAACAGTATTCTGTTCTGAATATAACATGTTGTATTCACAGCTTCGGCCTAGAAGTACTTAGGAAGATTCTTTTCACACAGCATAGTCCTTGCCATCTCTTGAATCGTCCTGTTCTTCCTTTCAACAACTCCATTTTGTTGTGGGGTTCTAGGGGCTGAGAAATTGTGGGAAATTCCATTCTCCTCACAGAATAACCTAAACTTCTCATTATCGAATTCTCCACCATGATCACTCCTGATACTAGCTATAGATACTTCTTTTTCAATCTGTAACTTTTTGGAAAGGGTCCTAAAACACTTAAAAGATTCATCTTTGTGTGACAAAAACAAGATCCAACAAAATCTAGTAAAGTCATCAATAATAACAAGTCCATATTTCTTTCCACCAAGACTTATTATCCTAGTTGGACCAAATAAATCCATATGTAACAACTCCAAAGGTCTAGAAGATGTTACAAAATTTTTAAAAGAAAACGATGTTTTAACTTGTTTTCCTTTCAAACAACTTTCACAGAAAAATTCTTTGTCAAAACTCATTTTTGGTAAGCCTCTTACCAAATCAAATTTTCCCAACTTTGAAATGTGTTTAAAAGAGACATGACCTAGCTTTTTATGCCAGATTAGTCTTTCTTCTTCAGAAGATAGAAAACATGAAACATTTTGATATTGAAAATCTTCTAAGTCAATTTTATAAAGATTATTTCTTCTCTTAGCAGAAAAGAATATAGATTCATCTTTGTTTCTAACTTCACAAAGACTTTGATTGAACGTGACTATGAAACCAGAATCACACAATTGACTAACACTTATCAAATTGTGCTTCAGACCATCAACAAGCAGTACATTATCTATGCATGCAAAGGAATCTTTACCTATCTTACTGATTCCAATTATCTTGCCCTGCTGGTTGTCTCCGAAAGTCACCAATCCTCCCTTCTTATACTGAAGATCTAGGAACATAGACCTTCTTCCCGTCATATATCGCGAGCAGTCACTGTCTAAATACCAACGGTGCTTGTCGCATTTTCCAAGGAAGGATATATGCAGGAGAAACTATTTTACTCTTTGGTACCCATATTTTCTTAGGTCATTTCTGGTTAGTAATATGCATATAATGAGTTCTCTGATGCCTTTTCTTAAACTGTTGATGAAAACGTGTTTGGTAATTCCCTTTATTTTGAGAAAGAGGCTTCTTATTATAATGAGACTTATTATCCGAAAACCCTAATCTGGTTTTATCACTCAAATGTCTACATTTTCCTAGCATCTCATTCATTCTCTGTGTACTCTAAGTGAATGTAGCTAAATCAGATGAAAGACTTTTAATTCTAAACTTTAACTGATTTATCTCATCGGATCTATCTATAACTTTCTTTTTATCCTCTAATTGTTTCTTTAAGCAAGCATTTTCTCTCTCTATTTGTTCTGTATGTTTAAGATTTTCTACATACTTCTTTTTTAACAGTTTGTACTGTTTCAGAATAGTATGAGAATCTTCTAATAATTCTGAATAGGCTTCATGCAAGTTATCGTATTCAGAAGTTACCTCCTCATCACTTTCTTCCTCGGCTACTAGGCAGATATTAACATGTTCAGATGACTCAAAATTTGTATCTGACTCTGATGAATCTAGATCTTCCCAAGTTGTCATCATGCTTTTCTTGCCTTCTCTACTCTTCTTTGGTTTCTTCTTTAGGGTAGGACATTCGAACTTGTAATGTCTAGATTGATTACACTCATAGCATATGATAGTAGTCTTTTTAACTTTACCATCATCTTTGCTATTTTTCTTGAAGGGTTGGCTTCCTTTAGACTTTTTCTTCCATATTCGTCTTATCTTTCGAGAAATGAATGATAATTCGTCATCTTCATCACTTGACTCCTGTTCTGATTCACTTGAGTCATCATTCTTCAATTCTTCTATCTTTAATGCTTTTGATGACTTTCTCCTTCTTTGAGTCTTGTGGTTCTTCTGTCCGACTTTTAGTGTTATTGACTTGTCCCGTTTGGGCTTGTCTTTAGCATCGAGCTCTACTTCATAAATCTTCAGTGATCCAAACAACTCGTCAAGCTTTAGCACGCTCAAGTTCTTTGCTTCCTGCACCGCTGTAACTTTTGGTCTCCACCTCTTCGGAAGACTTTTGAAAATCTTTCGTACGTGATCTTGATTATTGTACGTTCTTCTAAGGGCTTTCAATCCATTAACAATTGTTTGAAATCTTCCAAACATTTGATCAATAGATTCTTCATCCTTCATCTTGAAAAGCTCGTACTGGTACACAAGAATGCTTATCTTGGATTCTTTGACTTGGTTTGTGCCTTCATGAGCGATGGACAGTGTATCCCACATCTCCTTCGCAGTGTCGCATCCGTGAACTTTGTCATATTCACTCCTGCTTAGGGCACACGTTAGGAAAAACTTCGCTTTAGAGTTGAGTTGAATTCTCGCCTTTTGATCAGCCGTCCATCTGGTCCGTGAAATAAGATTTCCATCTTCGTCTACTGGTGTATATGGTCCATTCTCTATTACATCCCAAAGGTCGATATGAGTAGATTCTATGAACAACCGCATTCTATCTTTCTAGTAGTGATAATCTTCACCATTGAATGCTGGATGTCTAGTGACTGAGGCATCTTCTGCAATATATATATGTGATTCTGCCATTATCTTTAATCCACACTTTGCTACAGTGATCCTTGGATACCAGGCTCTGATACCAATTGAAGTAAATTACATGTTAGTACAATGCTTATAATACGATAACGAATACACGAGAAGGGGGGTTAAATTGTGTATTCCCCTTTTTGAAAACTCTTCCATAACTGTTTCGTTAAAAACAAGTTCTTTTATAGAAACTTCAGTAAGTTCCAGTCAATCAAAACTTTGAAAACTTGTTTCGAAAATTAAGTAATAACAAAACTTTGAACTTTAAAAGAGATAGGGTAGAGAGAAGTTGACATAGCGATTTTATCCTGGTTCACCCCAAACCGTGGGCTACATCCAGTCCTCAGAGTTCTTTATGAGATTTCACTATCTCTTCAACGTATACAAGTATTCTTTCTGAGCCTCTTCAGGTCTCTACACTCATTATTCTTTCACTCTTAGCCTCTGTAGGCTATCTGTACTACTTTCTTACAAAAGTATTTGAAACTTGTTACAGTAAAACTAGCTCTCAGCTAATTTGCACAATGTTTGCGTACGTAAATCAATTATCTCAACTTTTTCTCTTTTTTGCTAACTTTTCATTCTTCGACTTCAACTTATAGTTATAGTCTTCTTCTGTAACTGCTTCTTGAATCTTGATTCTTGAATCTTACTTCTTAAAAGAAACGGTTAATCAGTTGAGTTCTGTAACTAACTCGAACTGACTCTTGCGTCTTCTTTTGAATTTTGCGTATGCTTTTCTTCGTTTATATTTTTGCGTCTGTGTCTGCTTTTCACTTTGCATCTGCGTCTGCGTCTATTTTTCACTTTGCGTCTGCGTCTGCGTCTTCTTTTTATTTTGTGTCTGCGTCTGCATCTGCGTTTTGTCTTGCGTCTGCGTCTCTACTTCTCCATCTGCTTTTCAATTTGCGTCTGTATTTCTTCATCTGCCTTTTAACTTCGTCTGTGTCTGTATTTTATTCTCCGTCTGTCTGTTTTCTATTTTGCTTCTTCTTTTACTACTTCTTTGTTATTCATCAAAATCATATATATGTAAAGTCATTTTGACTCAACAAAATGGATTGACCTATGCCTTCCTAAGAAAGAAGGTGGTCTAAACATTTCATCTATTTGAACCACAAACCAGGTCTTACTTCTAAAATGATTATAGTGGATTTTGCTTGATAAACAATCATTATAGGTTAGATGACTTCATTCCTACTTTCTGCAGGAAAGATGCTGATAAGTGTAAATTGCATCGTCTTTTATGGCATAGTTTGATATGTGTTTAGTTGTTAATTCAATCATTTAGTTTTGATCCCTGTTTTCAGAGCCCAACTATCCAGAATCAAAAGACGTGAGCATATTTCCCTGTAGGGTTATTTCAATGAAATTTCCTTAGCCATCATCGATTCATCCAGTTCTTATAACATCTCAAACCACAAGGGGGTGACCCACCCCAGTCATAAGCCTGAATCACCACTTGACTTCTTCAAAATAATTGTAGCACCATGTCTCTATTTTATTTTGAAATAATAATCATTTCATTTGGAGCTCTACAGATCAAGATATGATTAAAAATCGAAGTATGTTTAGTAAAACAACCAATTCATGCTCTTCCAATCAATTCCCTCACTTTCTCTCCATCAATCTTTTTCAAATCAATACCAATGGATGGAAATTTTAATGGAGAGATAGAAAAATGTGTTAGAAATTTATTGGTTCAAGAATCAATTCATTTGGAGGTCAGATGATGAAGTTATGACCAAAAGAATCAAACATGATTATATCCTCAATCATATTGTACCTATCTTGGGAAAATTAGCATAAATTTCACTAAAGATATCGGATTAAGGTTATTTTAGGATGGTTTCAAAGAGGACTTCGATATCTACAATTTTTGTGAAGAGCCCGAAGGAGCATTTTTCAGGCCCATAAAGGTCTGTTTAACGGACCTAATGTTCATTTAATGGACTTGTACTAGGCTGGAGGCATTTTTAGACCCGAGATGGTCCGTTTAATGGACCTAAAGTCCATCTAACAGACATTGGTAATAGAAAAATCCTTCCAAAGAATCTCCAATGGTTCCTACATCTATTCTAACATCACTGTCACTCATAATCTTCTTAAATTCACATATTCTACTGCAATATCACTCCTTAAACATTCAATTACCAAATTTATTGCATTAAACTCCCAAATCTCAACTCAATTGATTCATCACATACAACTGATTCTCATTAACAATGCTACTTATTCAATTGACCTAAAATTATAAATGTATGTGGCAAATTCCTAAGGTGAATGAACTGACATCATATCCTAATTAACATGCATATTTAGCCAAAGTGACCTAGGACATTAATTTCATAAAGTAATAATTATTTACAACCTAAAAGACTATTTTCAAAGCTAAATTGATTCCATTAAGTCCTAGTCATTGACACATTCATGTAATTTACATCATGAAAACTTAAACAAGATTAATATACATCATGCAAAATTCACACCCAAAATAAAAACATACAATGCAAAAAATGTAACCCACCTCACACTTGGACAACACATTGTCCTCAATGTGAGAAGAACAAGTAACACATAAAGTTGGAATAAAAAAAAATAGCGAGAGAAACATAAGAGCAAAATAAAAATAAAAAAATAGTTAGAGCATAAAAACCCATTATAGCGATTGACGTGGTGAGGGTGATGGTGTTAGAGGTGGGATCTCCACATCTTAAGTCGTGAAGTATATATAGATGCGTAGAATGTCTCAGCATTTTCTTCTTTGCTCCTTTACTATCTCCTTTAACACCTTGGCATTTTTTGAAATTGCCTTGTTAGTGTCTAAAACTACATTGAGTACCTTCTCCCATCTAGTTGTCTCATTCTCTCCAGACTCTTCATTAGTTGACTCCTACTCTTACTACTGCGGTGGTGGTGAGCTCAAACTAGCTTGTCCTACCCTGTTCTTAAGATAAGATTTTGCACTGATATCTTGAAGTTCCATATTGTTCGACTTTAAGATCTTAACTCTTGTTCAATGATGAGTGTTAAGGAACTAAAAAAAATGTACAGTTAGTCCATCTCAGTTGACACCATAATAATCTGCAATAGCCATAAATAAGTACCACATGCCCAAATTATTGCTTCTCCTTTTCAGAGTAGTAATAACAACGTTAAAGTTATGGGTGGAGCTGAAAACTTGGACAACACATGAACTTGTGTAACAACAAATGCTCAAGACTACAAATTATGTTATTGTGGGCATTTTTAGTGTCAAAATTCTCCAACTCAATCAGTTCAGTCCAATAGTATATGGCATAGAAGTCATCGTGTTGGTTCACTATGGTTAACTTTGCAAATCCACTAATTTCGCACAAAATTTCACAGTTTAACTCATATGGTTGACCCTGTAAGCAAAACCATAGATCCTTAGGGTTAGCTTGCTCAAATTAGAGAGAGGTGAAGAATTTTAGGGTGAGTTCTTCATAAATGATATAATTAAAACGCATAAATTTTGTCCAGTGAATTCTTCCCCCTAAGTTTTCAACATTTTCTCTCGATCCAAATCTTTCTAATATTTCAAAGTCCAAATATCAAGGTACAACAATTTTTTTAAAATTGAGGTTTTGGAAACAATTACCTTCTTCTAAGTAAATTAGAAAGCATGCTCTGTAATCCACTACTCAGTTCCTTTGTTTGCGGCTCAATATTTGAAATTTTCCCTTTAGTTGAGCACACTTAACCATTTGCTTAATTCTCGATCCCATTGGGAATAAGAGGTGTGAAGAATTTAGAGAGATAGAAAATTTTGTAGAGAGAAGGGAGAGGATTTGAGAGTTTGTTTCTAGAGGAAGAGTGGAGAGAGTGTTGTGGGTGAGAAAAATGAGAGTAAAAGTGAATATATAGGTTAGGGAGGAGAAAGGAGGGGTAAAATTGGAAAAGATACATAAAAATTGTGTCCTATTCAGCCCCCATCACAAGTCACGATTGTGGCCTTGTAGGCCATGATTATAACAGAAGGCTTAGAAATGGGTCACGATAGTGGCCAAGGAGTCACGATTATGATAATGGAAAATTTCACAATTCTTTCCTATTTTTATTCTTTTCTTCGTGTCACTCCCGAGTTCCCTCTATACCTTATATTTGCACCATCACCTTATTGTTTTCCCTTACACACCATTCCCATCCATTATGAAAAAGAGAAAGATAAAGAAAACCCAAGTTATAGTGATTTTTCCATGATGTTCAACTTATACCGAAAAACACACAAAAACATAATTGAAAACCTAATCTAATATGATAGACAAAACAATCTTTTTTTAAATAATCATGGGTTGCCTCCCATGCAGCACTTCATTACATCATTAGCTTAATGTGCTCTTTCTTCCACACTCAACTTGGTTCAATTATAAGTGGCTTGCTTCTACTCGTATCGCCCAATTTTAGTTTCGTAGCTTGTAAATAAGAAACAAATTATAAGATAATCAAAAGGAAAACATTGATAAAATTAAGTTCAGTAATGTCCTTTTTACTAACATATAGTCACTAAAATAGGGAATAACAAAACTACCTGAATCTTTTATTGAATCTAGCAATTTTTCTTGTAAGAGGGTGAGTTGTTCTTATTCTTCCTCACTCACCCCCGTCTCCTCTTCTTCTTTCACTTCATGAATAGATACTTTCGTATCTTCTTCAACCCCTATGCCCTGTATCCTCTGTTCTTCGTTCTCTTCTTCTTCAACATTTAGAGTAGAGATATTCTTATATGTTTCAAACTCAATCTCCTATGTCATTTGTTCTTCTTCCTCTCACTCCTTTAAAGATTAGACTTCATCAATTGTCATAAATGAGCTACCCTCCTTTGGATTCTTTAATACCTTATTCATATTAAAATTCACTTGTTAGGTTGTCGTTATGGACATATACTAAAGCTTTTCCAAGGGTCAAAAATGGTAAACTAAGGATTAGTGAATAGTTTCAATCCTCTTCAAAGTCTAGCATAAAAAATCCATAGGAATGATAAACTTGTCCACTTTTATAGGTACACCCTCCACCATATCTGTTGGACCCCACCCCCCACACCTGGACTAACATTTCCCACCCAGCGTGTGTTTGCGGGTTATACCACGACGGGTGTTTGCGGGTTATACCGCGGCATTCAACCTTAATCAGTACTTTCCTCTTTGGTCAAGGGTAAGCCACGGCTCGAACCCAAGACCTCAAGGTTTTGAAATATGTATTGGGGAATGAGATTATGAAGTGTTCTAGATATAGGTTTGCGTTTGCTGATGTTTCGGATTCCGGACGGGAGGTCCGATGTTGATTTGTGTTGTTGGATTGTGATATAGAAGTGTGTTTTTGCCTTTGCAGAAATTTTGGGCTGTCAAAATACAGTCGTTATGCTGCCTGATTTTTGGTAAAAATCGGGTTAAGATAAGAATAAGAATAAGAAGTTAGTTTGTTAAAAATAAGTGTTTAGTTAAGAAGATGAAATTTTTGGGATTTGTATGGATTGGTTATGTTTTCAATGAGTTTGAATAAAGAGAATAGAAATCCATGGAAAAAAAATTTATATCGGTTTTGGATGGTTAGTCTAGGTTATCCAACACGATCATTTTTCCTCGATAATTGTTCTCAGATGTCGGCTTCGTTTGTTAAGTATCGATTCCGCTTCACTTCGTTTTGCTTCGGTACTTTCATTTTTTGTTTCGCTTCATCTATTGCTTTATTTCCTCTTTCGCATTATATTTGTTTCGTTTTGTTTTATCGATTGCTTTGTTTTTCGTTGCCATTCACTTTTGTTTCCTTCGCCTCTATTTTTCGGTTGGGATCCGGTCCCCAGATCGGGTCCCAAAATGCCCATAGCTCAATGGTGAGAGGCGTCCACTTAAAGTGGAACAAAACCTTGAGGTCTTGGGTTCGAGTGTAACATCCCGTTATCGGAGTGACGGGTAGATTGGTAATTTGGATCGGGTTAGGATTTGGTACAGACAAAGTGTTGTGAAAAGTTTGGAGATTCTATTTGTACAGAAAATGTTTTGGATGAATATGCGTTTGTAAAGTAATAATGATTAAGTTATATGAGTAAATTGGGAAAAAGGATTATGTGTGTTGAATGTTTCGAATTTTGATAAGGAAGCAAATAATTAGATGATAAGATTATGGCTGGATGAAAGATTATCGTGGCTATCGAGTTGGTAAAGTGTAAAAGGAACGTATTAGCAATTGGGATTCCACATCAAGTGTGCAGAGGTGTATTGAAAGCATGGCAAAATCCGAATCGAGAATTTTGAATAGTGGATAGTATCGAGAAATGTGTGAATAGATTAGTTGTAAAGAAAATGAGTAATGTATTTGGATTAGGAAATATGAGTAAAACTCATGAAAGGAATTGTAAGTGTATTAAAAGTGTAGCAGAAAGTAAAATGTGGCGTTGAAAGATTATGAGTATGTTTGACCTATATGGTTAGCGTGTGTTATCGATGTGAAACTAATATAGGTTTGGAATTCATAAGATTATGAGATTGATGCATAGATAAGATTGATTGTGTTTCATTGGAGATATCATTTGTGTATGAAAGGCTTTATATCTAAAAAGGAGTTGTTCATTCGGATAGTAAAATGATCAGGACCTAATATAATTAGAGGCCTTGGATGATTTAAGTTAAGATTGACAGGTGTTTGGATCAGTAATATGGTTTAAGAAATTCAAGTTGATGAGAATGAATTAAATTAATGATTCAATTGAATATGTATTGATTTCAAATTAGAGATTATGAAATTGGGAATTCGAATTTCAATTTCGAGAGATTTGAGTTTCGGAAATTTATGTATAGCAAAGGAATAGTGAATTAAATTACGATTTCTTGATAATCCTATGAATTGAATTTTTTTAGAATAGAAAATTGCAATTCAGAAGAAATGATTAAAGGATTATAAGGTGATTGTTACAAGTAATGGGTTTAAGGTTGATTTCAAATAATTGGTTTCCTAGAAATTAATTGGAATTTGGAGACTACGAATATTGAACTGGTAAGAATGGAAATTGAATTTGAATCGAGATGATTATCGGGATCGAATGACAAATGATTAGTGAATATGATTTTAATTGAAATGTGATTATAGACTATGGAAATTGGTAAATTGGTTTATTATAATTGAAAGTGTTATGGATTAGTAAGAGTGATCAAATTGAGGAATTGGAATTGGATTGGGAATGTCATAACATGTATAGTATTTATCGTATTTGTTAAATATGTATTATTGAATTGATATTGGCCAAAATGGTAATGTGAATTATTTGAATTGACATAGAGGTTCCAATGGATCGACACTCCACGGACGATATTGGGACTTCGGTATGCTTCGGAAGTGCGGTGAGTAACCTAGTTGGTTTCTCAACCTTATGTGTTTATTAATTATATGCATTGATTGCCATGAGGAAGCAAGGATGGATATATGTGATTGAATGATTTGATTGATTTCGAATCATGGGTGTTCGAAATATTGGATTGTGATATTGAAGTGTAAATGTGAATAAGTATGTGTAAATGCATGAGTAAATTGGATTGTAAATGTGTTAATGAAATGAAATGTAAATGCATAGGAATGAAATACCGGACTAAAAGTCCGAGGACATTGGAAATGATCGGAAATAGTAATTAATTGAAATTGGAAATAGAAATGCAATAATTGGAAATTGGAAAGTGACATGTGCATTCATGCATAGTAAATGATCGAGATAATAGTAGTTGTGACGGTGATACCAGCGTATGCGAGCCACGGGCTCAATACCTTTATGCCGATCCTTTGGGCTTTCGGGGCACATCATGCCCAATGTATATGATAGAGCTTTAAGCTCAGCGCATGGGACCTCGGGTCCAACGGTGATAGAGCCTCGGGCTCACGCGAGAGCATATCAAGCCAGCGATTTGAGCCATTGGCTCAGCGTAAATGATCGGTATACGGTCACAACAACGAAGCGAAAATTGAAAGTGTCTCATGGGCATTGCATATGTATATGGTGACTGAAAATGTAAATTGATTGTGAAATGTGAATAAAAAATTGCATGTGATATTCTGTAAGTGCTCTGTGTGTTATGTGTATATGATTGTGAATGCATGAGTTGGGTGAACCATCGATGATGGTTTCTCACTAAGTTCATAAACTTACCCAACATTGCATCTATTTTTCAGGAAGTGAAGAGTACCCGTTAGACACTGCGGGAGTATGTCTCTTGCTAGCAATGATGTCAGTCGGGATCGGTGTCGTCACATCTGCATTAGAGTAGTGAATTGTTTGATGGGCCCTTTTGATTTATGTGTACTTGTATGGTATAACTGAAATTGGTTTATAATTGAAATTGTTTTGTAATTGCAAATGTTTTGTTATAATTGGGCCAAATCATTATTGTTTTGCGCTTTCAGCATTTCGTAATGAAAAGAAAAATGTCATATCGAGTTTTAAAAAGTAGTGACTGTTACAATGCGCCACCATCGCGAGTCACGGGCTCGGATATCACCGTCGATATCGGGTTGGGTCTCGTCGGGTGTGAGTGCTACATTTAATGTTATCGAGCCCGTGACTCGCGATGGTGGCGTCTTAGAGCGATCACTTACTTTTAAAACTCGATTGCATATTTCTTTCTTCAATTTGAAAAATTTAATTTAATGATCAATTCGAATTACTCATTTCTTTACATGCTAATCTATTCACACATTTCTCTAAGTATCTCTTCTTACAATCATTTGTCATACACTTCACATATTTTCCTTTTAACACTTTCATTATCATTTACAGTCAGAAGACCTTTACCAATTTCTGGATGTATCCAGTATACAATCAATCCTATTATAACTCCAAATTCTTTATATACTTATCCTTTACAATTTCACATTTATCACTGCCTCTAATTGCATTTAATCTCCCAATACCATGTTCGAATAATAATAATTCATCCACTAATTATTCTACCAAGATCAAATTCACTCTTATAAAACTTACATGTCAAACAATTTCCTCAACTGTGCCAATTTCTCTTATTCACTTTTCAAATGTATTCAATCGATCATCATCCACTTTGAACACAATTTAAACATTTCACTCTAAACACAAGATATGTTGCTCTTCAGTAACATAATGACTCTTCATATCAATAATCAATTTATATCATTTCCTAATTATCGGTTGTCTCCAATGAGGAACAAATTTTCTCACGATCTTTCTCCATTTCATCAAATATATTTTGACACACATTCTTTTACACTGGATTCTCCACATATTTCAATTTATTCACTATCATTTCAAACAAAATTTTCAAAACCACTTTATACTTTCCGATATTCACACAAAATATATCTGACCCGATATTCTCCTCAAATCACAACTGATATCCTTTTACTGTTCAATACTCCTATTACACAATCAAACTCTTTACATTATCGTAACACATACTTTCTTAATAACTTATTCTATTTTTTTCCTCTCATAAAAGCGACTTTTCATTTATTTCACATTTTTCTCCAATTTGTCCTTTCATTTCTAAACTTTTCAATTTTAATCATCTAATCAACTTAATTCAATTCAGGGAAATTCTTCTTTCAATTCCTAATCATCAACCGTCGTCACATTTTGGGTGCATAATAATATGGGACCAAACCAATAAATGGAAGGGGACACTTGGCATTTTAATGAAGAAAAGACAAAATTTAGCTAATCTTAATTAATTGTGTACATGAGCAAATGAGGTGAGGTTTGTGCCCAATGAAACTTTGGGATGTTGGCTTCAACTTTGTGTGAAATAGGTGATGTTAAATTGTAATGTTAGAAGGGTGAATCTTTGCATGGAAAGTTTCTGTTTGTAGGGTCTGTAAACAGTACCCGCATATATGACCTGATTATTTTGCTGATTTTTCTAAATTAATTGAGATGGAATTTGGGAAAATGGTCTTCATGTAAGTTATAGCATATTGAGTTAGCTTTCCATTGCCACTGATCTTGCTAATTTTCGAGTTGTATATTGGGAGATATGAACTGATTACTATTGACTGGTTTTGAGCATTTTGATGAAACCTAGCCTAAGTGTTGAGTTTGTGAGCTTGCGGATTGGAAGCTATTTTAGAAAATTATGTGAACTGAATTGGTGGGAGTGATCTTCTGTAAAGTTGCAGAGGAAGGAATTATCTTGAAAATGATATATGGTGTGTAATTTTTAGAGGTCAGATTTGAGAGTTATGAGTTTTCAAAAACTGATCCTACATTAGGATGTGGATGGCTGATCATGGCAGTAACTTGCATAATGGTTTTGAAATTGTTAGAAATCGAATTGGAGTTTGAGTTCTTCATGAAACTTGAAGTTTGTGATCTTATCTTTTCAGGAACATAAGGTAGTGAATTTGGTGACATTTGTGCTAAGAGATATGCTGTTTGGAAAATTACTGCCCAGATTGATTGATTTCAGTAGACTGATTCTTTGTTGAATTGTTTGACCTAGTTAGTTATGGAATTTGATTTTGGGTTGTTCATGAAAGTTGTAGATGACATTGTTAACTTATTGACCATATTTATGTGGTAATTTATGGCTGAAGAATCAGAGAGTTATGGAATTTGCAATGTACTATTATGTTTTAATGGGATTTGACTAGGCAGTAGCTTTGATGGGATATTTGACACCCTTAGGGGTGAAATTGATTTTTATGGTCTTCTTGAGAATTGTAGAGGGTTTCATGATCTTTCCAATGAGATATAGTTGGTAATTTTCTGAATTGTGTGCAATGAGTTATTAGTGTTGAAATTTGGATTAGAAATCAGGAAAAAAAAAGGGAATGGGAATGTGGAATCATACCCGGTTGCTAGGGCGAGGCGTCGCCCTAGCAACGAGGCTCGGAGCGCCCTAGCGACGAGGTCGGATCAATCGGCCTCGCTAGGGCGACGTCTCGCCCCAGCGAGGCTGGTTTGTTTCTTTTTATTTTATTATTATTTTGTGATTTCTTGCTTCTTTTGTCAATTTCATTTCCGTCCGACGTCCGATTGACCTGATTCTTGAGGCATCGGATCCGTAGAACATTTAATTTCATTTTGTGAGAAATTGAGAATTTTTAGATGAGAAATTGACGTGGCCCCAGGTAACGGAGCCTTTAATCACTGTTTTATTTAATTAGGGACCTATCGAGGTCCGAATTGCGCACCGTCAGCGCTAATAGGTTTCTAATTTTTAGACGGATTTTATTATGGAAAAATTTTGGATTAGGGCCGGGAATGCCATGAACATGCATTATACACGTTTTACTTATTCCATGTGCATTGTTTGGTCATTCTAACTATATAGTTGGTAATGTGTATTTATTTTCATTGTTATAGAGGCTCAGTTGGAACGTCGTTCTACGGACGTTGCAGAGACTTCCCGGCAATAGCTCGGAAGTAATAGGTGAGTAACCTAGTTGGTTTCTCAATCTATGTGTGTTTAATATGACCCATTGATGCCATGTGGAGATAATGGAGGGTTTATGTGTGTTTGATTTTGATTGATTTCGGACCATGGGTGTCCGAAATATTGGAAATATGATATTGAAGTGCTATTATGTGAAAATGATTATGATGCATCAATGCAATAAATTGAAAATGATATGATTGACATGGACCAAAGGTCCGAAGGAATAGGAAATGACATGAAATGTAAATGGAAATTGGAACATATGCATTCATGCATATTGGTATGATCGAGATAAAGGCGATTGTGGCCGGAAAGACCCTTCATATCGGGGCATATCACGCTCAGCGTATATGAGCTTTCAGCTCAGCATTGTGACCTCGGGTCCAGCGTATTGAGCCTC
This sequence comes from Erythroxylum novogranatense, assembly GCA_029891385.1. Lineage (NCBI taxonomy): Eukaryota > Viridiplantae > Streptophyta > Magnoliopsida > Malpighiales > Erythroxylaceae > Erythroxylum > Erythroxylum novogranatense. The sequence goes on along the minus strand of JAIWQS010000235.1, from coordinate 146,643 downwards.
GGGCTCGATGTATCGAGGCTTCAAGCCCAACGAAATTTCAAAGCCACTGGCTCACCGTTATTGAGCTCAGGCGCACGGTCACAACAACGTAATGAAAATAGAATGGGTCTCATGTGCATTGCATATATGGTATGATTAAATGCGGACTGTATGAAAGGCGATACGCCTTACATTTGTGAATTGTGATTGTATGTGATAAATGGTAAAGTGTGTATATATGCATGAATTGAGTGAACCATCGATGATGGTTTCTCATTGAGTTCGCAAACTCACCCAAAATTGCAAATATTTTTCAGGGATCGAAGAGTACCCGTTGAGCGCACGGAGTATGATTACCAATTGCAAGTCGAGTTAAGGTCGGGATCAGTTCACGTCGCATTTGTGTCTTTTGAATTATATATAAACTCGTATTTCCATGAAGATTCGTCTTGGTATTGTTGAGTGCCGATTGATTAATGTTGTATTGTAATTTGATTACGAAATAATGTTACGATTGAAAATGATTTACGTATTAAAACGGACCCAAATTATTCTTGATATTTGCGCACTCGATGGGTTTTAAAAAAAAAATTACCAAGTTTTAAACTGCATTGACTGCTCTAGCATACCACCCTCGCGGGACGCGGGCTCGGATATCACAGTCGATGTCGAGTTCGGGTCTCGCGGGAGTGGGATGCTATATTTGTGGTATCATATAGGGTTAAGAAAGATTTGACAGAAATTATTCGTATAGCGAAATAAGTGGAAATCAGAGAATCAATGATCGAAAAGACTCCCCTAACTTGGTGATAAATCGTATATGAAATTTCGAGGACGAAATTTTTATTAGGAGGGGAGAATTGTAACATCCCGTTATCGGAGTGACGGGTAGATTGGTAATTTGGATCGGGTTAGGATTTGGTACAGACAAAGTGTTGTGAAAAGTTTGGAGATTCTATTTGTACATAAAATGTTTTGGATGAATATGCGTTTGTAAAGTAATAATGATTAAGTTATATGAGTAAATTGGGAAAAAGGATTATGTGTGTTCGAATGTTTCCGAATTTTGATAAGGAAGCAAATAATTAGATGATAAGATTATGAAACTGGATGAAAGATTATACGTAAACTGTCGAGTTGGTAAAGTGTAAAAGGAACGTATTAGCAATTGGGGATTCCACATCAAGTGTGCGAGAGGTGTATTGAAAGCATGGCAAAATCCGAATCGAGAATTTTGAATAGTGGATAGTATCGAGAAATGTGTGAATAGATTAGTTGTAAAGAAAATGAGTAATGTATTGGATTAGGAAATATGAGTAAAACTCATGAAAGGAATTGTAAGTGTATTAAAAGTGTAACGAAAGTAAAATGTGGCGTTGAAAGATTATGAGTATGTTTGACCTATATGGTTAATCGTGTGTTATCGATGTGAAACTAATATAGGTTTGGAATTCATAAGATTATGAGATTGATGCATAGATAAGATTGATTGTGTTTCATTGGAGATATCATTTGTGTATGAAAGGCTTTATATCTAAAAAGGAGTTGTTCATTCGGATAGTAAAATGATCAGGACCTAATATAATTAGAGGCCTTGGATGATTTAAGTTAAGATTGACAGGTGTTTGAATCAGTAATATGGTTTAAGAAATTCAAGTTGATGAGAATGAATTAAATTAATGATTCAATTGAATATGTATTGATTTCAAATTAGAGATTATGAAATTGGGAATTCGAATTTCAATTTTGAGAGATTTGAGTTTCGGAAATTTATGTATAGAAAGGAATAGTGAATTAAATTCGATTTCTTGATAATCCTATGAATTGAATTTTTTTAGAATAGAAAATTGCAATTCAGAAGAAATGATTAAAGGATTATAAGGTGATTGTTACAAGTAATGGGTTTAAGGTTGATTTCAAATAATTGGTTTCTAGAAATTAATTGGAATTTGGAGACTACTGAATATTGAGCTGGTAAGAATGGAAATTTGGAATTTGAATCAGATGATTATCGGGATCGAATGACAAATGATTAGTGAATATGATTTTAATTGAAATGTGATTATAGACTATGGAAATTGGTAAATTGGTTTATTATAATTGAAAGTGTTATGGATTAGTAAGAGAGTGATCAAATTGAGGAATTCGGGAATTGGATTGGGAATGTCATAACATGTATAGTATTTATCGTATTTGTTAAATATGTATTATTGAATTGATATTGGCCAAAATGGTAATGTGAATTATTTGAATTGACATAGAGGTTCCAATGGATCGACACTCCACGGACGATATTGGGACTTCCAGGCTGTAGCTCGGAAGTGCAGGTGAATAACCTAGTTGGTTTCTCAACCTTATGTGTTTATTAATTATATGCATTGATTGCCATGAGGAAGCAAGGATGGATATATGTGATTGAATGATTTGATTGATTTCGAACCATGGGTGTTCGAAATATTGGATTGTGATATTGAAGTGCAAATGTGAATAAGTATGTGTAAATGCATGAGTAAATTGGATTGTAAATGTGTTAATGAAATGAAATGTAAATGCATAGGAATGAAATACCGGACTAAAAGTCCGAGGACATTGGGAAATGATCGGAAATAGTAATTAATTGAAATTGGAAATAGAAATGCAATAATTGGAAATTGGAAAGTGACATGTGCATTCATGCATAGTAAATGATCAGATAATAGTAGTTGTGACCGGTGATACCAACGTATGCAGAGCCACAGGCTCAATGCACTGTGCCCGTCACTGGGCTTTCAGGGCACATCATGCCCAATGTATATGATAGAGCTTTAAGCTCAACGCATAGGACCTCAGGTCCAACGACTGATAGAGCCTCAGGCTCACCGCAGGGCATATCAAGCCCAACGATTTCAGAGCCACTGGCTCAACGTAAATGATCAGGCGCACGGTCACAACAACGAAACGAAAATTGAAAGTGTCTCATGGGCATTGCATATGTATATGGTGATGAAAAATGTAAATTGACCGTGAAATGTGAATAAGAAAATTGCATGTGATATTCTTGTAAGTGCTCTTGTGTTATGTGTATATGATTGTGAATGCATGAGTTGGGTGAACCATCGATGATGGTTTCTCACTAAGTTCGCAAACTTACCCAACATTGCATCTATTTTTCAGAAGTGAAGAGTACCCGTTAGACACGGGGAGTATGTCTCTTGCTAGCAAGCGATATCGGTCGGGATCGGTGTCGTCACATCTGCATTAGAGTAGTGAATTGTTTGATGGGCCCTTTTGATTTATGTGTACTTGTATGGTATAACTGAAATTGGTTTATAATTGAAATTGTTTTGTAATTGCAAATGTTTTGTTATAATTGGGCCAAATCATTATTGTTTTGCGCTCAGCTGTTTTAAATGAAAAGAAAAATGTCATATCGAGTTTTAAAAGTAGTGATCGTTCAATGCGCCACCATCGCGAGTCACGGGCTTGGATATCACCGTCGATATCGGGTTCGGTCTCATCGGGTGTGGGTGCTACATCGAATCATAACTTACCACTTGACGAAGAGGCGATCTTGATTAAGGTTGGATGCAGCGGTATAACCCATGAACACCGCCGTGGTATAACCCATGAACACCGCTGGGTGGGAAATGCTAGCCAGTGTGGGGGTGGGGTCCAACATTAAAAGCGCCTTTTAATGTTAGACCCCACCCCCACACTGGCTAACATTTCCCACCCAGCGTGTTTCTTGATACCACGACGATGTTCTTGAGTTATACCGCAACATCAACCTAATCAAGATCTTGTCTTTGTCGAGGTGAGCCACAGCTCGAACCTAAGACCTCAAGGTTTTGTTCCACTTTAAGTGGACGCCTCTCACCATTGAGCCATTTCTATGTTGGGACCCGATCCGGGGACCCGATCCCAACTGGAAAATAGAGGCAAAGGAAACGAAAGCGAATGGAAACGAAAATTTCGCAAAAAAATTTCGAATCGAAAAACAAAGAAATCGATAAAACAAAACGAAACAAATATAATGCGAAAGAGGAAATAAAGCAATAGATGAAGCGAAACGAAAAACGAAAGTACCGAAGCAAAACGAAGCGAAGCGGAATCGATACTTAACAAACGAAGTCGACATCCGAGAACAATTATCGAGAAAAAACGATCGTGTTGGATAACCTAGACTAACCATTCGAAACCGGTATAATTTTTTTTCCATGCATTTCTATTCTCTTTATTCAAACTCATTCAAAACATAACCAATCCATACAAATCCCAAAAATTTCATCTTCTTAACTAAACACTTATTTTTAACAAACTAACTTCTTATTCTTATTCTTATCTTAACCCGATTTTTACCGAAAATCGGGCAGCATAACGGCTGTATTTTGACATCCCAAAATTTCTGCAAAGGCAAAAACACACTTCTATATCACAATCCAACAACACAAATCAACATCGGACCTTCCGTCCGGAATCTGAAACACCAGCAAACGCAAACCTATATCTAGAACACTTCATAATCTCATTCCCCAATACATATTTCAACCCGAATACAATTCACTCATATTCATATACATTCACCATTTCTACTCATAATCATATACAAACTCAATTCCAATACTCGATTCCATACACACAAATCTATAATTCATATACACATCCATACTTAATTTCAACCATTTATTTACAATTCAAACTGAAAATGCTACAATTTTTCATGGCTTCCCAAGCTGTAAACAATATCAGAATCAAAACACAAAATACAAGGTGTGCAAAAATGAACAGAAGTCTTAACGTTCTTTCATCCGATCTCCTGCTCGAATACCTGGAGATGGGGATGAAAGGGGGGTGAGCTAAAATAGCTCGTGGATAATATGTTTATAAATTGAACAATAAGTGAAAACATATTTGCCAAAACCTTTGCCATTCTTTTTCCTTTTTTTTTATAAAAAAAGCACATTCCACAGTAGAAAATTCGACAATTTTCTTATTTCTCACACTTTTCAAAATATAATCAAAACCATTTCAATCACTTTTCAGTTGAAGAACTACGATAATTTCTTTCCCAAAAATTTTCACATTTCTTTTTCAAAAGATGCCATGCAACACACTTATAAACAGAAACAAAGCACAGAAACACATCAAATGGACTGGTTCGGTCCAAAACAGAACGTATTGCACATTCTCGCATAGCGGTCCTGTGCAGCCGTAAACAGAACGTACTACACTTTCCCACATAGCAGTCCAGTGTAGCCGTGAACCACTAGCGGGCAACCGGGAGAAGGCTATATCGAATAGAGACAGTGCACTGACTCACAGAAGGACCTGACCAAACCCACATAACACATATCGAAAACAAAAGTTCGGAATGCCCGAAGGCACTTTTCAAAATATTGCTTTTCTTCAATTTTTTTTTCAACCATTCACATATCCACATAAATTCATGTAACACATCTAATACAAATTACATCATCAATTTGATCATGAACCAATCAAATTCACAACAATGTATACACTAACTTCTTTTAATCATAAAATCAAATTTATTCAGATTCATATTTTCAAATATTCATGCTTAGCTTAAAATTCAATAAATAAACATACTACCACTTTCAAATCGATCAGAAAACTTGTTCCAAGCTTTAATTTGGCCATTTCTCCTTTCTTTCTTCCAATTTAACATTCCCTAAAGCAATTTCATCAAAATTCAACCTTATAAATAACTTAATCCTTAAAATTGATGTCATAATTCATCAATTCATACTAATCCAAGATATTTAAATCATCAATTTCTAAATTCCCCAAATTCCCAATTTGACCTAAACCGAATTATTCAAATTCAATACCATAAATCACAATTTCTCCAAAATTGTTATCATATCTCACAAACTCATCATATTTCAAGCCATCTTAATCCAACAATTTCAAAAAAATCCAAAAACTCCAAAATTTGACATAAATCCTACACACAATTATCCATAATTGAACATCACAAATCATATAATCTTTCAATTGACTTAGGAATTCATTAATTCCTCACATATTCAAGCTATTTAACTCTCCAATTTTCAAAATCCTCAATTTCCACAATTGGCCTAAACCCCCAATTTACAATTTTTCAAATTAAACTTCAGTTAAGGCATAAACATCAAAATTGACTTAAGAAATCTCAAATTCATCATTAATCCAAGCTATCTAAAGCATCAATTTACACAAACTCCAATTCACAAATTTGGGCATAACCCCCAATTCACAATTAATCCAAAATTAAACATAATCATAACCTATTCTCTTCAATTAACCTTAGGAAAACTCAATCCATAACCATCTTAAACTAAACCAACCAACAAACTCATCAAAAATTCAAAACTTGAACTTTCTCTCACTTACCATTTTCTCCACCATTTTTGTTATTTTTGAGCTCCAAGACAAGCTTTCATCTTCTTCCCTCTATTTCCTCTTGGAAACAACGAAAATCTCTAAGAAAAACCAATAAAAACCAAACCTTGCTTCATCTTTCTTCTCCTTCCTTCCATAGCCGATTCCTTCCCTTCTTTCTTCTCCAACGTTTCTTCTTCTTTTCTTTTGATTTTTCGTGAACTTTCTGTTGCTTTAAATGGTTAAAAACAACAGCTATAGTTGTGTTTAAGGCCAGGTCATTAAATGGGAGTAAATGACCTAAATGCCCCTTCATTTAAATGAAATCCCAAAACACCCCTGCACAGGATTTTCAAAATCTGATAGCTTGCGTCCTGTTTTCGAGCATCTAAATGAAATAATTTGGACAAGCTTTCTTCTTGAAAATTGTTCCTCTAGATCATACAAATCCAACGCCACTGACCGCGCTCAATTCGGATCAGAAACAAAGAAGTTATAGCTGAAATACTATCGGACCTGCGAAAAATCCGAGACTGAACATTACGCTAATTTAATTCCAGAAATTTGACAATCTTCGGGATGAAATTAAATTTCGATCCCTTGACAAGAGTTGTAGCCCTATATCTTAAATTTATTTGGCCTCAAGAATCAACTCAATCGGAGTTGTACAGCTCCTGAATTTCGCAAAATACTGAACCATGTTCAGAAAATTATCCAACTTATAACCTATAACCAAATCTCTTACTTTGGTTCAATCAGTCTCTTTCCATTTAATCTCCAAAAAATCATAATTCTTCAAGAAAATGAAATTAATTGTCTTAGAAATCCAACGCTTTGAGAATCAAATCAATCGGATGTTGGACGAAGGAATTATAAACAAAAGATTACAAAAGGGATCGGATTAAAAACAAAGTAATGGAACTTCAAAATCAAACTTTTCAAAAATCATATCTCTCGATCCCGAACTCGGAATTTGACAAATTTAGTGTCAATAAAAATATCAAAGGAATCTCTACAACTTCCCTGAAGTACTCAAAATCAAATTAGGTCTCGAAAGAGATCAAAAACTCAATCAAAGATTCTGTCCAAAACAGCTTTTCCAAAACGACTTCTAATTTTTAATCGCTCATAACTCCTAGTCCCGATATCGAAAAATTGCAAACTTTATATCAATGGAAAGATAAGAACATCATCTAAAACTTTCATGAAGACTACTTACTCCAATTCAGACTAAATCCATACGACGAGTGGCCTTGAAGCATAGAACACACAAATCTATACTTAATAGCATTTTCAAAACAAAGCATATCTTCGGAAAATCATATCTCTCAATCTCGACATCAAAAAATAGCAAACTTTATGTCCACAAAAAGCTCTCGACAGAGGTTACAATTTTCATGTTGATCATTTTCTCGAATTTTGCCTAAATTAAAAAGTCAACTTTTTCTTCAAAAAGTCAAACTCCAAGCGAACTTTGACTGATTATAACTCTCAATTCCGATATCGAAAAATATCAAACTTTATGGCTACAGAAAGCTCTTGACATAAACTACAAGTTTTCGGAAGACAATTTCCTTAAATTTTGCCTCAAACAAAAAGTCAACTCTCTCAAGTCAAATTTTCTATCTCCAAAAGTCAACTTTCTTAATTTTTTTCAAATTCTCTCACTTTCTTTCTTTATTTCTTGATTTTCCACTCCCATTTCAATTAACTCATTCTCTTTCCTCTCATAATCCATATAACTTCATTCAAATATCAAAGTCCTCAAAACTAAACAATTATTTTCTCATAATTTTTTTTTTAATTTCAGCAAATTTTCTTAAATTCATAAATTGTCTCACCAATTTCTTTCTCATTAATATTCATTTTAATATTTCTAATTATCATCAAAAGTTCGGGGTCCAACAATATCAAATGGTTTTTTATCAACTAATCTACCAATTGAATACATATAGATGCTGGCTTCACATTTCTTTGCCTCAAATTCCTAAAAATTGACAAAGGCATAAGGTTTATGCTTGTTCCTAATTCGCATAAACATTTTGAAATCTTTAAAATACCAACTACACAATGTATTGTAAAACTCCCTAGATTTATCAACTGTGAGGGCATATGGTTGACAATTAAGGAGTTGCATGTTTTCAGCTTGGCTACCATTTGATTATCATCCCATGTTTGTTTGGCAAACAATATGTCTTTAAGGAACTTCGTGTACTTAAGCTTACATTTCAACACTTCCATAAAAGACAAGTAAATTTACCATTTCTTTAGCTTTTCCATAAACTTTGTAAATGTCATATCTAATTCATTATTATAAAGTCTTTATGAGAATGGTATTTTTAGTGCATAAGGTTAAGTAGGAGTATTAAGTGGTAACTTCTCCCTTTTTCTTATTCTCTTGATCTTCTACAAGGTGGTTTTCAACTTGTCTTTTTGTTGGTTCTTCTAGCTCTTCACCACTCCTAAATGTGATAGCCGTACAGTCCTCTCTTGGATTTACTTCATGTTGTTTAGAAAGTTTTCCATACTTCTCTTACAAAATTCACTAGAAATTTGACTCATTTGAACCTCTAAGGTGTGAATAGAAGAGGCATGATCTTTTGTTACTTATTCAAACTTCCCTTATAGTCTTTTTTGGGCCTCTTCCATGATCATGAGCTCATCTGTGATCTTGTACAATTAGAATCCCATGAACCGAACTCATCTTGTCAAAATCCTAGTAGGTCTTGATTTCCCATTTGAGTCATTTATTTGTTAGATTAAAAGAAATTTAGGTGGTTTTCCACCTCAAATTGTATGTGTTTAAATAAGGATGATTACTTCCCTAACCAAATTGAGCTTTATTGAAGTTCAATTGCACCCTATTGTTGTTTTCCAATAAAAAGAAATCAGCTATATTATGACTCTCTCGTCTACATAGTTCGCATCCTTACTAAATCGCTTTGAATGGAGAGAATGAGGTGGTTGTCAGGCTATTCAATTCCTTCGTAAGGTTATCAATTTTATCCTGCAATTTTGTCATTGAATCTATTGTAATAATTCGTTTTAGATCTAGGAAGGTTGACTACTGTCTATTTCATTCCAATGTCTAAAGACAAATGTTATTCTCCATCTCTTCAAACAAATTATATGTCGCTTCCACTGGTGGTCGTGAAATTCCTTAATGATAAGCATTGAACCCTAGGCTCATAAAGTCTATAAGGGTCTTTTGCTCTCCATGATTTATTTCCTCCATCATCATTCCTCTTGTCTCTTCTTGGATTTTAAAATTTTGGATTCTTCATTATTGCCTTGTGATGTGCAAATTGATGTGTCTTCTACTTTAGTCTAAATCACAATCGTGATCTAGTCCTGCCTGGCTTATGTCACAATTGTGACAAGGGTGTCATGATCATGTCATGAGCTGGGTTGCTTTCGTGACCATGACTAGTATGTCACGGTTGTGGCCTTGGCTCCTCCTCAAAGCTTTCTCCAAATCTTCTTCGATCTTCTTTACCTAATCAAACACTAACAAACTCATCAAAACACCTTAAACACACAAAATTAAAGCCTAATAACATGCTCTAAACCACATGACATTGAAAAACATAAACACATAATTAAAATGACATAATTTTAAACCTAAACATACACAAATCATCTAATTAACAACTAAAAACATACTAAGTTACCCACTAAAACATATTGCAATACAACTATCATCTTGCAAATCTTTTTTACATTTTTGTGATTAGTACATTTTAAATTTAACTTTTGAAAGAAAAAAGTGAACACCTTATCTAGGTTGTTACATCAATTTATAATTTAATATTAACCTAACTATAAAATATTTTAAATTCAACTTAATTAAAAGAAATTCATCTTATATATAAATTGCATATAAAAAGTGAATATAATTAAGCCAAAAAGTTTTGACAAGTGATAAAAAACTAATGTTATTTAATTTTATAACCTTTTACATAAGGGTAAACATCGTCTTGAATACCTCTAATTACTCAGTCATGTCATAATTTTAACTAGTTACTAAGACCACTTATAACTTCGACCATATACTTAAATCAAAATCAACATAAGAGAATTTATTTATGCTTACTTTATTTATGCATTTTCATTGATTCCTAATCGAAATAGCGTAATAGCCATTTATGAACCCAAACTTAAAAATCCAATTATTTCAACATTATGTAATTGATCATTCGGTTTCAACATATTTCTTAAGATTATTCAATCAAGTTTAAACTAAAATTCTAGTAAATAATCATACCTCTTAAGTTAATGCAATTAATTTACAAGAATATTTCACTTTTACTATATTAATCTAATCACCTTAATCTCCTTGCCTAATTTCTCAAAATTTTCACTTACTAAGCCAAGGCCTACTTAATTTATATATTACACTTAATATGCACATATATAGCATAAAATAAACAAAGTAAAATAAACAAAAGGTGGAAGAAAGATGAGCTATTAAGATCTGAGAACTTTTAAAACCTTGTTCTTTAATTTTGCTTACATTTAAAATGCATTTTGATATCGGGATCAAAGATTTACATAGAAAATAAACAGATAACAAAATTAAATGCATAAAATGTAAAATACGTAAGAAATAAAAATTAAACTTTAAAATATATAACCGAATAAAATATAAAATATGTAAGAAAATAAAATAAAATGTAATATATAACCGAACAATTATTCAACGAAAATAAATACCATAAAAGTATAGGATTAGGTAGCCTTCAAATAAGTGATTCCTCCTTTAATATTTGATATCGCTCTCATCCATGCTTTCTTGTACTATTATGGCATCCCTATATATTGCTTTATGATACCCTTAAAAATTCACAGACTCTATGGGCTTTCATATTAAAACATTAATAAGGATCACTGCAATAAAAAGAAAAGTTTATCTTTGTTGGTATAAGAAATTTCTCCTTGTTGTTATTCTTTAATTTTTCTTCCTTAGTAGTATGCTCCTCTCTCTTAGCTTCTCCAAATTTAATTAACTCCTTTATACTCTTTGAGGTGGTTACAAGTCATATGCCTTAAAATCATACACCATGTTATTAGGCAAAAATTTATAAAATCAGTTAACTTATGATTTGGATAGTTGACCAATTTATTTTTATAAAATATAGAATAATGCTTTAAAATTTTGGAGTTAAGCTTTTGTTATGGATGTACATTTTATCATGAATTCTTCCAAGATTGATTTCTTCTCTTGTTTATGGTCATAATATTTGAGTGGAGGTGAAGCACCCCAACTCCCGCAAGGCATGTACCTGGCATCCTGAGGGATATTCAAGTCCATGCCCGATAAGGGTGGCATGCTAGAGAACTCAATCATTCAAAATTCAGTATAAATTCTTTTTAACACCATAAACATAATATGCGGAAATCCACAACCAAATCGGGCCCACTTTATTCATAAACTTTTTCAATCATAACAATACAATTAATAAAACTTTCAATATCCAACAGAGCCATTTCACAAATACAAAACACTTTAGACATAATGTCTTTCCGTTACAACATAGTTCAAATACACATCGTTCAAAACTTTTCGGAATATATTATTCAATAGAAAAGTTGTGGAATATACAATTTAGTACAAAAATAAAGAAATATAATGCAGATGCAAACTGATCCCGACCTCTATCCCTCACTTATATGTTGTATGTTTACTCTCCTTTGCCTATCGGGGTATTCTTTTGATCCTGAAATATATTTGAAAATTTTGGGTGAGTTTTACGAGCTCAATAAGTGGCCATCATCGATGGCTCACCACCCAGTCACTTAACACATAATTCACATTCACAACATTTCACACTTCACATTCAATGCACTTTAATCATTCATATAATACATATGTAGTGCACATGAGACCCACTTTCTATTTGTTACTTTTTTATGACCGAGTGCCTAAATTGTCTCATATCCATTAGATACCGGACTCATTACTAACTGTCCCTTATCCGCTTGGCGAATACAGGGCTCATTTTATATAATGAGCCTTAGGCTCTTAATCACTTTTGAGTTCAAGACTCATTTTTACTCGTTGAGCTTTAAGCTCTGATTGGTGGCTACTTTGGTCACAATTGCCATTATGTTTCATGCATTCATGAAATGGAATGCCTCAATCACATTTGCATATTCTCATTCACTCACTTTCACATATCATCGGACCGTAGTTTGGCATTCAACATTAGAGTTGAGTATAACTTTTTCATTCATATGCAAATGCACATTCAAACCATATTTATCATCAAGCCAGTGAATTCTTTATAAATTTCAACTGCTACTGTATAAAATGTAGATGTATCGGTATTAGCCTCTTGATATTTTGTAGTATTTTTTATTCCAATTTCATTTTCGAGTAAAAATTGATGAACTATGCCTTTGGTTTTATAAGTAATAAAATTCCATAATGAATTTTTATTCATAATATCTCCAAAAGGTTTATCGATTTGTAATATGAGTTGTATTTTGTCCACCCATTCGAATATTAATTCTTCCGTATTTGTTACACAGTCTATATTTAATACATCTTTTGCGTCATTGTTAATATGTTTTGTTGTATATTCGGTTGGATATTTTCGAATTTTTGTTCCTTTTTGATAGTAACCATGTTTACCTATACTTTCAGTATCTATGAATGGATAAGGTGCTTTTCTTTTGGGAGATTTCTGTTCAGGTGGGTTTTGTTCAGATTTTACATGACTACTTTCAGGTTGATCTTCATTGACATATAGTTCTTCATCAGAATTTAAATCGTGAATGAATTCTTCATGTTCATGATGTGTAATTTTATTATAAGTTTCTACTGGTTGTAATGTTAAACCGTTAAATAAATGCGTAATAGTAATTAATTGTTGTTTTATATTATTTTCTATGTTTTCTATCGAATCTTTGTTCACTAAATTGTCCTCCATAATTTATTACGAGCTAATTTTATTGAATTTGGATATTCTAGCTCTGATACCATTTTGGAGCTTTTCTCGATTTTTTCGATTTTATTTAATTTTTGTTCGATTTGTGTTAATTGTTCTAATATTTTTTGTAATACAAGATTTTGTTGTTCGACTAATTCATTGATATGAATTTTAAATTCTTTTAATTCTTGACTTATACTCATAACGTATGTTTAATATATGTTGATAAATCTTTTAATTGCGATTTTATGTCATCTAATTTCATAGAAGTATTTAACGAGGATGTGTTTAAAGATGATGTTGATATAATTGGATCTGTGATTTTATGTTTTTCGTGTTCTTTTTCTGTAGGAGTTTCAATTCGTAAAGATGATGATCTATTGATTAGAGGAGTAGAAGATGATGATGAAGCTTCGGAAAAAGAATGTCTTGATTGGAGTAAAGGAGTAGAATTAAAAGGAAGTTGTATAGCAGGTAATGGTCTTAAAGTAGTGCGAAAATTAGTTCCTACTTTAGCGACGTCATTAAATAATTGATCTATATAAATACGATCCGTATTTTTAAATTCAATACTATGATGGGAATTGGATAAAGCATAGCTGATTTGATAAGTAAGAGAAAACGGATATTGTCCTTTAGTCATTAAATCATCTCTATAAAATTTGTATGCAATTGTAATTGCATCTTCTAAGTTTTGGGATTGTAAAGGTATACCTATTTTAATCGTGTATTAAATTTAATTTTTGATAAGCTAAATTTCCATTCATAATTCCTATTATTTGATCATCAAACTTTTGCATTCTTTCATCAATAATAGCCATTCTAATTGGTGAATCGATTCCTTCAAGAAAAGTTGATTTTAATAAAATTTGAATAGTAGATAAATGAATATAACCTATTTTAACTCGTTTTTCTAATGGTAGTTGTTGTAAATGTTTTGTTATTTGTTCTTGATTAATTAAATTTATTCTAAAATGTCCGTTACTCGATCTATTCTAATTGGTGTTTCGTGTACAATTTTTCCATAATAAATAATATTTTTCGATTAAAACTTGTTTTAATAGAAAGTTTTATGAATATCTTGTCCGGATCTTAGATCTAGTTGTGTTTTAGCTATCATTGTTGTTTATCTTTGGTTATCAACGTATTAATATGAAATGTTCCTTGTGCTTCTTGTAAATCTAGATTGTCGACATCTATGATGTTTGTAATTTCATTAGATTGTATATTATCGTTTGGTTGTATTTCAGTCATAATGCCAAATACTATGAAGTTTATGATCTTTTAAACTATTTTCTATTGAGTTTCTTTCTTGATTATAAAATTGATGAAAGTGTCTTTCTAATATTAAATTTTCTTGTACTAATGAATTATTAGATTGTTCTAATAAATCTTGTAAATATTGTATTTGTATAAAATGTTGATATTGCATATATTCTAAAAATTCTATCGTTCTTCTAATTGTTGGCAAATACAACAATTAGAGGTTTGACAGATGGAACAATTTAAATAATGATAATAGTGTGAAGACATTAATAATAATCTTCTAGATTATGATAATTAATAAGAGGAGTAAATAATTTGGTATAAAAGGTTTGATAACGCCCTACCTTCAACTCGAGTTTTGGGTAGATAAGTGGTATCAGAGCGTCCAGGTATGGGCCTGGGCTGCCCCTACGTCTCGTGTTCGAGTTGCAGCACATCCACTGCTTCCGATCCGGCGTCTTACGCAGCGAAGCGTGGTGGGTATAAAAGGTTTGATAACGCCCTACCTTCAACTCGAGTTTTGGGTAGATAAGTTACTTATCTTATTTTAATTATCGTCAATATTTAAAAGATTGTTTCTATGCATGTTCTAAACGCAATCATTATTATAATCAAATCATTAATCAAACTCGTTTTATTATTCAAAATACTCCAGTTACTCCATTTAATCAACATGAAATTAGTCATCAATTTTATATTCTTCAATTTTATCATACATTAAAAGCATCTAATTTAAAACAAAGAAAGCAATATCTATAAGCTATTTCTTCTCTAATCAGTTAATTTTATTTTGAAGGTTATGGATGCTTCTTACTTCAATCGTAAAAAATATTTAAAGGCAAAACTTAAAGATATAGATCTTCGAATTCAACGTATCAATAATATGCTCCAATCATCTGTTGCTGATTCAATAAATCTATTTTTCTTTGAGCAAGAGTTTCTTCCAGATTTTTTATAGCTGCTTCCATTCTCTGGTTAAAATATCTGCAAGAACATTGTTAGTAGATTTTATATGATTAATATCAAATTGATATTGATTAAATTCTAATTGCCAACGAATTAACCGGCCTTGATTATAATTGGCTTTAATATTTAATTTGGGAAAACTGTAAAGATAAGCAGAGTCAGTTTGAATTAAAAAGGAAACAGGTAATAAATCAATTTTCCATTTTCGTAATGTTTTAAGACATGCTAAAGTTTCTTTTTCATGAATAGGATATTTCAATTCAGGGGAACTGAATGTTCCATTAATATATTTGCATAAAAGATATTTACATTGATTGGGAGGTTTTGCCAAAAGGCAGCCTGCCCATGTGTCCATACTTGCATCTATTTGCACGAGAAGTTTATCCTCGGGCAAGTAATTATATAAAATAGGAAGTTGTTTACATAATGCTTTGAGTTTCCTCACAGCATTGGTATCTGCATCATTCCAACTCCATTGAGTAATTGTACTACATTTTTTCTGCAATAATTTTCTTTCTTTAGCTAAATCCTTTAAAAATCCTTGATCAGATATATAATTTAATAATCCTAAAAATTGTTGTATATGAGTACGATTAGATAATTTATCAGGAAAATCAATTAATTTTTGTAAAATATTTGGTTGTAATTTCATAAAACCATTTGGTTGAAATTCAATTCCTAAATATTCAATAGTTTGTTGTGCAATTTTAGCTTTCTTTTTACTTAAAATTAAACCTTTATCTCTACATCTTTGAAGAACTATTTTAACCTTTTTTAAATGATCTTCTTTATCTTGATTAGAATAAATGATTATATCATCAATATAAACTAAAGTAAAATTCTCTAATCCAAGTAAATTAGTATCCATAAAACGTTGATATATACTAGGTGCTTGTTTTAAACCGAAAGGTAATACATTCCACTGATAATGTTTTTGTGGGGGACATGAAAAAGCAGTTAATTCTTTTGTATTATCATGTAAACGTAATTGCCAATAACCAGATTTTGCATCTAATGTTGTAAACCATGTATGTCCTTTTAATTTATTGATAATGTAATCTTTTCTAGGTAATTTATAAGCATCACCTATAGTTGCATTATTCATTTTTTTATAATTAATAACCATTCTTCTTTTACCACGTTTTTGTTCAGCTGAATTATTTACATAAAAAGCAGGTGCAGAATGTTTACTAGTACTAGGACTAATTAAATGTTTCTGTAATAATTCTGTACATTCAGTAATAAATTCTTGAACATCAATTTGTGTGTATGGGATATTATTTCTAATATTAATTTCTTGTGTTGGATCCTTTAATTTTATTTCAATTAATTGTTTATTTTGATTCTTGTCTGGATCTAATGGATTTTCACTACAAACATATTCTAATAAAGTTAAAATTTCATTTGGAGAGTCATATTATTGTGTATATAATTGTAATTCATCTAATGTCATTGTGATTAGTTGTAATTTTGATAATATTTAGAGTTATAAATTGGAATTTTAAGGATAATCGATTTTTGATTTATATTTTTATTTCGTGTGTTTTAAGGTTATATAATGTAAATATTGACAAAAGGATTATATAATTTAAGAAAATTATTTCCTAATATTAAAGATATTTCATGCTCATGTTGATATATTGCAGAATAATAAAAGTATAATTTTCTATAAGAATATAGGTATAGTAACTAACATACCATATTGATTTAATACTTAGTCAAAGAATACTTATATGTAAAGGTTTTGCTAATTTTTCCAATTAGCTAATATTTTTAGTGAAGCAAGAGATTGTAGCTCCTGTATCTATATATGCATTAACTTTTATTTTAGTTTTCTGAATCTGTACTGGAATATATGTTGTATTCAGATTGACTTGAAGATTCTGTTTCTGTTTCGTCATAAGATTCATATCGATAAATTGATGAAATAGTAGAATTAGTATCATAATCAGATTCTATAGGTTCTAATTCTTCCTTTGTTGCTAATCTTAATATATTAACTTTCTCTGTATATTTCGAATTTTTACTTTTACGTTTTGGACATGTATTAGCATAATGCCCTTCTTCTTGACATAACCAACATTTACAATTTTTCTTTCGTTGGGGACAATCCTGCTTTCTAGGTTTGAATTGTCTATATCTTCTTCGTCTAAAATGTTTTTTGTAAGGTTTAAAAGGTCGTTGTTTATAATAATGGGGAGGATATTTTTTCCAGCGATATCTTTTATATGGTCTATATTTTGATTTTGATTTTTTATATATTTTATGATTAGTACAACCCCATTGTTGCGGGACATCAGGATTTTTAGCACAACATTGTCTAAAAGTTGCGGGTTTTAATTTTCGTCTAAAAGTTTCTTCTACACATTGTTCTGCAAATAATTGTCTTGTAATGGTAATGACACCTCCTAAGTTATTTGATATTTTATTTTTATTTTTTAATTTTTGAAATCGTTCTTCTACTTTGAGATTAATAGGATAAGGTAGTTTTTGAATAAAAACATGTAAATATAATTCTTGTTCATTACGGTATAATTCATAATAATATTTTTGAAATTCACAAATATAATTGTTGATATAACAGGGATCACATATTTGAAGATTTGTTAAATGCCAAATAGCTTGTTTTCTTTCTTGTTCACGAATTTCTTCATTGTGATTTATAAGATCTTTGCCAGTGAATTCTTTATAAATTTCAGCTGCTACTGTATAAAATGTAGATGTATCGGTATTAGCCTCTTGATATTTTGTAGTATTTTTTATTCCAATTTCATTTTCGAGTAAAAATTGATCGATTTGTAATATGAGTTGTATTTTGTCCACCCATTCGAATATTAATTCTTCCGTATTATATTTTATGATTAGTACAACCCCATTGTTGCGGGACATCAGGATTTTTAGCACAACATTGTCTAAAAGTTGCGGGTTTTAATTTTCGTCTAAAAGTTTCTTCTACACATTGTTCTGCAAATAATTGTCTTGTAATGGTAATGACACCTCCTAAGTTATTTGATATTTACTTTTCTACCCAAAACTCGAGTTGAAGGTAGGGCGGAACCAAATCTTATAAGCCCACCATGTTTCCGCGGTAGCCCATGCTTCTGGGAATAGCCCATACTACCCTAGAACTTGTGGAATACAGGACGATTATCACTGCGATTCGAACACAAGACATGGGGGTTACCTGTAAGCTCTGATACCACTTTTCTACCCAAAACTCGAGTTGAAGGTAGGGCGGAACCAAATCTTATAAGCCCACCACGTTTCCGCGGTAGCCCATGCTTCTGGGAATAGCCCATACTTTATACTCTCCGAGTTTCCCAGTGGATTCCTACAGGCAATTAAGAACTACAAAGACAAATTTGCAAAAGAAAGAGAGATTTATCTCAAAATTTGGAGTAGTTATCCGATCTTTGCAGAAAGTGAATCCATGAAAGATGCAGATATATTAATCCCGAAATTGCACATTACTCTTGGAATCAACAATGGCATTTATCCATCTATAGACACTCCTCCTAAGCATGACTTCACTTGGACTGCTATCAACCAGTTCAATTTAAATTGCTTGGAAGGAATTTATATACAAACAGTTCGAACTAATGCAGAATCAACCATTCGAGTCAACTACAAGGGATTTCATTTACTTATGATTTCTCTCATTAGACAGCCAATTTCTCCAGAACAATTACAGATCATTCAGAAGTTCAAGACACCATTTTTAACTATTGGAGATATTTTTGAAGAACTCACCGCCTCATGGAAATATGCTTTATGCCAGCAAATGCAAAATCATGACGAACACAAGTGCAAATACTGTTCTACAGTCAAAAGCATGGACGATACAGAGTCATTGGAACCAATTATTGATGAATAAAGAAAACCGACACATGGAATCTTTCTTTACTCAGTGATGTATCTTTGCTACCCAAAACTCGAGTTGAAGGTAGGGCGGAACCAAATCTTATAAGCCCACCACGTTTCCGCGGTAGCCCATGCTTCTGGGAATAGCCCATACTACCCTAGAACTTGTGGAATACAGGACGGTTATCACTGTGATTCGAACACAAGACATGGGGGTTACCTGTAAGCTCTGAAACCACTTTGCTACCCAAAACTCGAGTTGAAGGTAGGGCGGAACCAAATCTTATATTTTCATTTTTTTATAATTAATAACCATTCTTCTTTTACCACGTTTTTGTTCAGCTGAATTATTTACATAAAAAGCAGGTGCAGAATGTTTACTAGTACTAGGACTAATTAAATGTTTCTGTAATAATTCTGTACATTCAGTAATAAATTCTTGAACATCAATTTGTGTGTATCGGATCGGAAGCAGTGGATGTGCTGCAACTCGAACACGAGACGTAGGGGCAGCCCAGGCCCATACCTGGACGCTCTGATACCACTTATCTACCCAAAACTCGAGTTGAAGGTAGGGCGTTATCAAACCTTTTATACCTCTCTCCAAATTGAAACCCGTAAACTCACCTCTGAAATGTTTTATGATTGCTTTCAAAATTTAAACAACTGGACTGAAGCCTTAAAGGTTCATCAGTATTATCCTCTCAATCGAGGCAAATATGGACCCAAAGCTATAGTTCTACCTGATGCAGACCCTTTAACTACTTATCTACTTTTTCAAAGTGGATTAATAGACACACTTTATATCACCACATTGAATATACTCTCCGAGTTTCCCAGTGGATTCCTACAGGCAATTAAGAACTACAAAGACAAATTTGCAAAAGAAAGAGAGATTTATCTCAAAATTTGGAGTAGTTATCCGATCTTTGCAGAAAGTGAATCCATGAAAGATGCAGATATATTAATCCCCAGAATTGCACACATTACTCTTGGAATCAGCAATGGCATTTATCCAGCTATAGACACTCCTCCTAAGCATGACTTCACTTGGACTGCTATCAACCAGTTCAATTTAAATTGCTTGGAAGGAATTTATATACAAACAGTTCGAACTAATGCAGAATCAACCATTCGAGTCAACTACAAGGGATTTCATTTACTTATGATTTCTCTCATTAGACAGCCAATTTCTCCAGAACAATTACAGATCATTCAGAAGTTCAAGACACCATTTTTAACTATTGGAGATATTTTTGAAGAACTCACCGCCTCATGGAAATATGCTTTATGCCAGCAAATGCAAAATCATGACGAACACAAGTGCAAATACTGTTCTACAGTCAAAAGCATGGACGATACAGAGTCATTGGAACCAATTATTGATGAATAAAGAAAACCGACACATGGAATCTTTCTTTACTCGATGATGTAGACATAAAGAAGGCATCTTTGCTTTTCGTACCATAATAAGTGTGATGTAGATATAAAGAAAGCATCTTTGCTTTCTCTTTGTACATTATTATGCTTTTTACTTTTTGCTTTTTGCTTTTGTCGTCCACTCAGTTTTTGGACGATTCTTCAAGCTTTTCCTATATAATGTAACTCTTGGGCATTAGCTCAGATATATAAGAAACGTTCTCTTTCCTATACTTCTCTCTCTTACGATTCAAGCCAAGGTTAGGCGTTCTAGCATATCAGCGAAGAAAAAGGTTAGGAATTGTTTTTTATATCATCTTTCTTATCATTTCATCTTATCATTTCTTATGGAATCATCTTATTTTAATTATCGTCAATATTTAAAAGATTGTTTATATGCATGTTCTCAACGCAATCATTATTATAATCAAATCATTAATCAAACTCGTTTTATTATTCAAAATACTCCAGTTACTCCATTTAATCAACATGAAATTAGTCATCAATTTTATATTCTTCAATTTTATCATACATTAAAAGCATATAATTTAAAACAAAGAAAGCAATATCTAGAAGCTATTTCTTCTCTAATCAGTTAATTTTATTTTGAAGGTTATGGATGATTCTTACTTCAATCGTAAAAAATATTTAAAGGCAAAACTTAAAGATATAGATCTTCGAATTCAACGTATCAATAATATGCTCCAACGAAGTTATCAACTTGATCCAGAAACTGCTTATATTCGAGACAGTAGAGAAAGAAGAATCATGGATGTAGCAAGAACAATTGAAATTTTGAAACAGCTGAAATCATCCTTAATTGAAACACGCAAGTTTTATCAAAATTGTATTTCTATTCTTATTAATTAAGTTTGTACTCCTTTTGTAATCTTTTTCATTTAATAAAAAGTTATTATGGAAGATCAATATATTCGACGCGTTGGTGAAGGAATTTATATGACTGAACTTGATGGACCTCGTAATAAAATCCGTCAATTAAAAGACACTTTAGATACATATATTGAAATGGTTATTGAAGATTTAGAATATAGTGAAAATAGTATAGAAAACATACGAGAATGTAATAGAAAAATTAAATGATTTTCTCCAACGAGATGCATCATCATGATCATTCCTAGTTCTTTTTCATTCTTTGTATTCAAGTTATTTATCCATTTATTCAATTCTTTCATTGGCTTATTTCATTACTTACTTTTTATTTAAATGCATGTTTTATTGCATTTCCTCATTATGAATTAAATGATTATTTTATATCATGTTATACTTATGGATTTACTCCTTTAATGATTCAAGATCTTTTAGATAAATTATTTACTCCTCTTATTAATTATCATAATCTAGAAGATTATTATTAATGTCTTCACACTATTATCATTATTTAAATTGTTCCATCTGTCAAACCTCTAATTGTTGTATTTGCCAACAATTAGAAGAACGAATAAATTTTTAGAATATATGCAATATCAACATTTTATACAAATACAATATTTACAAGATTTATTAGAACAATCTAATAATTCATTAGTACAAGAAAATTTAATATTAGAAAGACACTTTCATCAATTTTATAATCAAGAAAGAAACTCAATAGAAAATAGTTTAAAAGATCATAAACTTCATAGTATTTGGCATTATGACTGAAATACAACCAAACGTAATATACAATCTAATGAAATTACAAACATCATAGATGTCGACAATCTAGATTTACAAGAAGCACAAGGAACATTTCATATTAATACGTTGATAACCAAAGATAAACAACAACAGATAGCTAAAACACAACTAGATCTAAGATCTGGACAAGATATTCATAAAACTTCTCTATTAAAACAAATTTTTAATCAAAAAAATATTATTTATTATGGAAAATTGTACACGAAACACCAATTAGAATAGATCAGTGTAATGGACATTTTAGAATAAATTTAATTAATCAAGAACAAATAACAAAACATTTACAACAACTACCATTAGAAAAACGAGTTAAAATAGGTTATATTCATTTATCTACTATTCAAATTTTATTAAAATCAACTTTTCTTGAAGGAATCGATTCACCAATTAGAATGGCTATTATTGATGAAAGAATGCAAAAGTTTGATGATCAAATAATAGGAATTATGAATGGAAATTTAGCTTATCAAAAAATTAAATTTAATACACGATTAAAAATAGGTATACCTTTACAATCCCAAAACTTAGAAGATGCAATTACAATTGCATACAAATTTTATAGAGATGATTTAATGACTAAAGGACAATATCCGTTTTCTCTTACTTATCAAATCAGCTATGCTTTATCCAATTCCCATCATAGTATTGAATTTAAAAATACGGATCGTATTTATATAGATCAATTATTTAATGACGTCGCTAAAGTAGGAACTAATTTTCGCACTACTTTAAGACCATTACCTGCTATACAACTTCCTTTTAATTCTACTCCTTTACTCCAATCAAGACATTCTTTTTCCGAAGCTTCATCATCATCTTCTACTCCTCTAATCAATAGATCATCATCTTTACAAATTGAAACTCCTACAGAAAAAGAACACGAAAAACATAAAATCACAGATCCAATTATATCAACATCATCTTTAAACACATCCTCGTTAAATACTTCTATGAAATTAGATGACATAAAATCGCAATTAAAAGATTTATCAACATATATTAAACATACGTTATGAGTATAAGTCAAGAATTAAAAGAATTTAAAATTCATATCAATGAATTAGTCGAACAACAAAATCTTGTATTACAAAAAATATTAGAACAATTAACACAAATCGAACAAAAATTAAATAAAATCGAAAAAATCGAGAAAAGCTCCAAAATGGTATCAGAGCGTCCAGGTATGGGCCTGGGCTGCCCCTACGTCTCGTGTTCGAGTTGCAGCACATCCACTGCTTCCGATCCGGCGTCTTACGCAGCGAAGTGTGGTGGGTATAAAAGGTTTGATAACGCCCTACCTTCAACTCGAGTTTTGGGTAGATAAGTGATATCAACCAATTAGAAACAACCATACAAGTTTTGAAACAAAACACTTCAGACACTAAAGCTACCCCTATATCTATTTCCTCTGCTCCTCTTTTAATCACTCCTACCCAAATCACCCAAAAACCAGCTCTTATCCCACAAAAGCAGCAAGATGAAAATATTGAAAAATTTTATGTGATTTATAACGGTCCTATGGTAGGCATTTTTGACGCATGGCACAAAGCAGCTGTACACATTACCGGAAGATCAGGTATTTTACACAAGAGTTTTAAAACCAAAATTGAAGCAGAAGCCTCTTTGGCTGAATATAAACAATCTCACCAGATTGAACTCAAACCACTCTATAAACAAGTTTTAGAAAGCTCAAGCCCAAGCCCAGCATCCTCTTCCAGACAGTCGATTGGGGAAAATACCCAATATGGATAGAATCAATTCTATACCTACAAAATCTCTCCAAATTGAAACCCGTAAACTCACCTCTGAAATGTTTTATGATTGCTTTCAAAATTTAAACAAGCTGGATTTGAAGCCTTAAAGGTTCATCAAGATTATCCTCTCAATCGAGGCAAATATGGACCCAAAGCTATAGTTCTATGCGATGACCCTTTAACTACTTATCTACTTTTTCAAAGTGGATTAATAGACACACTTTATATCACCACATTGAATATACTCTCCGAGTTTCCCAGTGGATTCCTACAGGCAATTAAGAACTACAAAGACAAATTTGCAAAAGAAAGAGAGATTTATCTCAAAATTTGGAGTAGTTATCCGATCTTTGCGAAAGTGAATCCATGAAAGATGCGATATATTAATCCCGAAATTGTACACATTACTCTTGGAATCAGCAATGGCATTTATCCATCTATAGACACTCCTCCTAAGCATGACTTCACTTGGACTGCTATCAACCAGTTCAATTTAAATTGCTTGGAAGGAATTTATATACAAACGATTCGAACTAATGCGAATCAACCATTCGAGTCAACTACAAGGGATTTCATTTACTTATGATTTCTCTCATTAGACAGCCAATTTCTCCAGAACAATTACAGATCATTCAGAAGTTCAAGACACCATTTTTAACTATTGGAGATATTTTTGAAGAACTCACCGCCTCATGGAAATATGCTTTATGCCAGCAAATGCAAAATCATGACGAACACAAGTGCAAATACTGTTCTACAGTCAAAAGCATGGACGACATAGAGTCATTGGAACCAATTATTGATGAATAAAGAAAACCGACACATGGAATCTTTCTTTACTCAGTGATGTAGACATAAAGAAGGCATCTTTGCTTTTCGTACCATAATAAGTGTGATGTAGATATAAAGAAAGCATCTTTGCTTTCTCTTTGTACATTATTATGCTTTTTACTTTTTGCTTTTTGCTTTTGTCGTCCACTCAGTTTTTGGACGATTCTTCAAGCTTTTTCTATATAATGTAACTCTTGGGCATTAGCTCAGATATATAAGAAACGTTCTCTTTCCTATACTTCTCTCTCTTGCGATTCAAGCCAAGGTTAGGCGTTCTAGCATATCAGCGAAGAAAAAGGTTAGGAATTGTTTTTTATATCATCTTTCTTATCATTTCATCTTATCATTTCTTATGGAATCATCTTATTTTAATTATCGTCAATATTTAAAAGATTGTTTATATGCATGTTCTCAACGCAATCATTATTATAATCAAATCATTAATCAAACTCGTTTTATTATTCAAAATACTCCAGATTACTCCATTTAATCAACATGAAATTAGTCATCAATTTTATATTCTTCAATTTTATCATACATTAAAAGCATATAATTTAAAACAAAGAAAGCAATATCTAGAAGCTATTTCTTCTCTAATCGCTTAATTTTATTTTGAAGGTTATGGATGATTCTTACTTCAATCGTAAAAAATATTTAAAGGCAAAACTTCAAGATATAGATCTTCGAATTCAACGTATCAATAATATGCTCCAACGAAGTTATCAACTTGATCCAGAAACTGCTTATATTCGAGACAGTAGAGAAAGAAGAATCATGGATGTAGCAAGAACAATTGAAATTTTGAAACAGCTGAAATCATCCTTAATTGAAACACGCAAGTTTTATCAAAATTGTATTTCTATTCTTATTAATTAAGTTTGTACTCCTTTTGTAATCTTTTCATTTAATAAAAGTTATTATGGAAGATCAATATATTCGACGCGTTGGTGAAGGAATTTATATGATCAAACTTGATGGACCTCGTAATAAAATCCGTCAATTAAAAGACACTTTAGATACATATATTGAAATGGTTATTGAAGATTTAGAATATAGTGAAAATAGTATAGAAAACATACGAGAATGTAATAGAAAAATGGAACTCTTTGTTCATATAATAGAAAAATTAAATGATTTTCTCCAACGAGATGCATCATCATGATCATTCCTAGTTCTTTTTCATTCTTTGTATTCAAGTTATTTATCCATTTATTCAATTCTTTCATTGGCTTATTTCATTACTTACTTTTTATTTAAATGCATGTTTTATTGCATTTCCTCATTATGAATTAAATGATTATTTTATATCATGTTATACTTATGGATTTACTCCTTTAATGATTTAGTTTCTTTTAGATAAATTATTTACTCCTCTTATTAATTATCATAATCTAGAAGATTATTATTAATGTCTTCACACTATTATCATTATTTAAATTGTTCCATCTGTCAAACCTCTAATTGTTGTATTTGCCAACAATTAGAAGAACAGATAGAATTTTTAGAATATATGCAATATCAACATTTTATACAAATACAATATTTACAAGATTTATTAGAACAATCTAATAATTCATTAGTACAAGAAAATTTAATATTAGAAAGACACTTTCATCAATTTTATAATCAAGAAAGAAACTCAATAGAAAATAGTTTAAAAGATCATAAACTTCATAGTATTTGGCATTATGACCAAATACAACCAAACGATAATATACAATCTAATGAAATTACAAACATCATAGATGTCGACAATCTAGATTTACAAGAAGCACAAGGAACATTTCATATTAATACGTTGATAACCAAAGATAAACAACAACAGATAGCTAAAACACAACTAGATCTAAGATCCGGACAAGATATTCATAAAACTTCTATTAAAACAAATTTTAATCGAAAAATATTATTTATTATGGAAAAATTGTACACGAAACACCAATTAGAATAGATCAGTGTAACTGACATTTTAGAATAAATTTAATTAATCAAGAACAAATAACAAAACATTTACAACAACTACCATTAGAAAAACGAGTTAAAATAGGTTATATTCATTTATCTACTATTCAAATTTTATTAAAATCAACTTTTCTTGAAGGAATCGATTCACCAATTAGAATGGCTATTATTGATGAAAGAATGCAAAAGTTTGATGATCAAATAATAGGAATTATGAATGGAAATTTAGCTTATCAAAAAAAATAGGTATACCTTTACAATCCCAAAACTTAGAAGATGCAATTACAATTGCATACAAATTTTATAGAGATGATTTAATGACTAAAGGACAATATCCGTTTTCTCTTACTTATCAAATCAGCTATGCTTTATCCAATTCCCATCATAGTATTGAATTTAAAAATACGGATCGTATTTATATAGATCAATTATTTAATGACGTCGCTAAAGTAGGAACTAATTTTCGCACTACTTTAAGACCATTACCGCTATACAACTTCCTTTTAATTCTACCCTTTACTCCAATCAAGACATTCTTTTCCAAGCTTCATCATCATCTTCTACTCCTCTAATCAATAGATCATCATCTTTACGAATTGAAACTCCTACGAAAAAGAACACGAAAACATAAAATCACAGATCCAATTATATCAACATCATCTTTAAACACATCCTCGTTAAATACTTCTATGAAATTAGATGACATAAAATCGCAATTAAAAGATTTATCAACATATATTAAACATACGTTATGAGTATAAGTCAAGAATTAAAAGAATTTAAAATTCATATCAATGAATTAGTCGAACAACAAAATCTTGTATTACAAAAATATTAGAACAATTAACACAAATCGAACAAAATTAAATAAAATCGAAAAATCGAGAAAAGCTCCAAAATGGTATCGAGGCGTCCGGTATGGGCACAGGGCTGCCCTACGCCTCGTGTTCGAGTTGCAAGACATCCACTGCTTCCGATCCGGCGTCTTACGCAGTGAAGTGTGGTGGGTATAAAAGGTTTGATAACGCCCTACCTTCAACTCGAGTTTTGGGTAGATAAGTGATATCAACCAATTAGAAACAACCATACAAGTTTTGAAACAAAACACTTCAGACACTAAAGCTACCCCTATATCTATTTCCTCTGCTCCTCTTTTAATCACTCCTACCCAAATCACCCAAAAACCAGCTCTTATCCCACAAAAGCAGCAAGATGAAAATATTGAAAAATTTTATGTGATTTATAACGGTCCTATGGTAGGCATTTTTGACGCATGGCACAAAGCAGCTGTACACATTACCGGAAGATCAGGTATTTTACACAAGAGTTTTAAAACCAAAATTGAAGCAGAAGCCTCTTTGGCTGAATATAAACAATCTCACCAGATTGAACTCAAACCACTCTATAAACAAGTTTTAGAAAGCTCAAGCCCAAGCCCAGCATCCTCTTCCAGACAGGTCGTATTGGGGAAAATACCCAATATGGATAGAATCAATTCTATACCTACAAAATCTCTCCAAATTGAAACCCGTAAACTCACCTCTGAAATGTTTTATGATTGCTTTCAAAATTTAAACAACTGGACTGAAGCCTTAAAGGTTCATCAGTATTATCCTCTCAATCGAGGCAAATATGGACCCAAAGCTATAGTTCTACCTGATGCAGACCCTTTAACTACTTATCTACTTTTTCAAAGTGGATTAATAGACACACTTTATATCACCACATTGAATATACTCTCGAGGTTTCCCGATGGATTCCTACAGCAATTAAGAACTACAAAGACAAATTTGCAAAAGAAAGAGATTTATCTCAAAATTTGGAGTAGTTATCCGATCTTTGCGAAAGTGAATCCATGAAAGATGCGATATATTAATCCCGAATTGTACACATTACTCTTGGAATCAAGAATGGCATTTATCCAAATTAGACACTCCTCCTAAGCATGACTTCACTTGGACTGCTATCAACCAGTTCAATTTAAATTGCTTGGAAGGAATTTATATACAAACAGTTCGAACTAATGCAGAATCAACCATTCGAGTCAACTACAAGGGATTTCATTTACTTATGATTTCTCTCATTAGACAGCCAATTTCTCCAGAACAATTACAGATCATTCAGAAGTTCAAGACACCATTTTTAACTATTGGAGATATTTTTGAAGAACTCACCGCCTCATGGAAATATGCTTTATGCCAGCAAATGCAAAATCATGACGAACACAAGTGCAAATACTGTTCTACAGTCAAAAGCATGGACGACATAGAGTCATTGGAACCAATTATTGATGAATAAAGAAAACCGACACATGGAATCTTTCTTTACTCAGTGATGTAGACATAAAGAAGGCATCTTTGCTTTTCGTACCATAATAAGTGTGATGTAGATATAAAGCATCTTTGCTTTCTCTTTGTACATTATTATGCTTTTACTTTTGCTTTTGCTTTTGTCGTCCACTCGGTTTTTGGACGATTCTTCAAGCTTTTCCTATATAATGTAACTCTTGGGCATTAGCTCAGATATATAAGAAACGTTCTCTTTCCT
This sequence comes from Erythroxylum novogranatense, assembly GCA_029891385.1. Classification (NCBI taxonomy): domain Eukaryota; kingdom Viridiplantae; phylum Streptophyta; class Magnoliopsida; order Malpighiales; family Erythroxylaceae; genus Erythroxylum; species Erythroxylum novogranatense. The sequence goes on along the minus strand of JAIWQS010000235.1, from coordinate 117,068 downwards.
ATACTTCTCTCTCTTGCGATTCAAGCCAAGGTTAGGCGTTCTAGCATATCAGCGAAGAAAAAGGTTAGGAATTGTTTTTATATCATCTTTCTTATCATTTCATCTTATCATTTCTTATGGAATCATCTTATTTTAATTATCGTCAATATTTAAAAGATTGTTTATATGCATGTTCTCAACGCAATCATTATTATAATCAAATCATTAATCAAACTCGTTTTATTATTCAAAATACTCCAGTTACTCCATTTAATCAACATGAAATTAGTCATCAATTTTATATTCTTCAATTTTATCATACATTAAAAGCATATAATTTAAAACAAAGAAAGCAATATCTAGAAGCTATTTCTTCTCTAATCAGTTAATTTTATTTTGAAGGTTATGGATGATTCTTACTTCAATCGTAAAAAATATTTAAAGGCAAAACTTCAAGATATAAATCTTCGAATTCAACGTATCAATAATATGCTCCCACGAAGTTATCAACTTGATCCAGAAACTGCTTATATTCGAGACAGTAGAGAAAGAAGAATCATGGATGTAGCAAGAACAATTGAAATTTTGAAACAGCTGAAATCATCCTTAATTGAAACACGCAAGTTTTATCAAAATTGTATTTCTATTCTTATTAATTAAGTTTGTACTCCTTTTGTAATCTTTTTCATTTAATAAAAAGTTATTATGGAAGATCAATATATTCGACGCGTTGGTGAAGGAATTTATATGACTGAAACTTGATGGACCTCGTAATAAAATCCATCAATTAAAAGACACTTTAGATACATATATTGAAATGGTTATTGAAGATTTAGAATATAGTGAAAATAGTATAGAAAACATACGAGAATGTAATAGAAAATGGAACTCTTTGTTCATATAATAGAAAAATTAAATGATTTTCTCCAACGAGATGCATCATCATGATCATTCCTAGTTCTTTTTCATTCTTTGTATTCAAGTTATTTATCCATTTATTCAATTCTTTCATTGGCTTATTTCATTACTTACTTTTTATTTAAATGCATGTTTTATTGCATTTCCTCATTATGAATTAAATGATTATTTTATATCATGTTATACTTATGGATTTACTCCTTTAATGATTTAGTTTCTTTTAGATAAATTATTTACTCCTCTTATTAATTATCATAATCTAGAAGATTATTATTAATTTCTTCACACTATTATCATTATTTAAATTGTTCCATCTGTCAAACCTCTAATTGTTGTATTTGCCAACAATTAGAAGAACAGAATAAAATTTTTAGAATATATGCAATATCAACATTTTATACAAATACAATATTTACAAGATTTATTAGAACAATCTAATAATTCATTAGTACAAGAAAATTTAATATTAGAAAGACACTTTCATCAATTTTATAATCAAGAAAGAAACTCAATAGAAAATAGTTTAAAAGATCATAAACTTCATAGTATTTGGCATTATGACTGAAATACAACCAAACGATAATATACAATCTAATGAAATTACAAACATCATAGATGTCGACAATCTAGATTTACAAGAAGCACAAGGAACATTTCATATTAATACGTTGATAACCAAAGATAAACAACAACAGATAGCTAAAACACAACTAGATCTAAGATCTAGACAAGATATTCATAAAACTTCTCTATTAAAACAAATTTTTAATCGAAAAAATATTATTTATTATGGAAAAATTGTACACGAAACACCAATTAGAATAGATCGATTAACGACATTTTAGAATAAATTTAATTAATCAAGAACAAATAACAAAACATTTACAACAACTACCATTAGAAAAACGAGTTAAAATAGGTTATATTCATTTATCTACTATTCAAATTTTATTAAAATCAACTTTTCTTGAAGGAATCGATTCACCAATTAGAATGGCTATTATTGATGAAAGAATGCAAAAGTTTGATGATCAAATAATAGGAATTATGAATGGAAATTTAGCTTATAAAAAAAAATAGGTATACCTTTACAATCCCAAAACTTAGAAGATGCAATTACAATTGCATACAAATTTTATAGAGATGATTTAATGACTAAAGGACAATATCTGCTTTCTCTTACTTATCAAATCAGCTATGCTTTATCCAATTCCCATCATAGTATTGAATTTAAAATACGGATCGTATTTATATAGATCAATTATTTAATGACGTCGCTAAAGTAGGAACTAATTTTCGCACTACTTTAAGACCATTACCGCTATACAACTTCCTTTTAATTCTACTCCTTTACTCCAATCAAGACATTCTTTTCCAAGCTTCATCATCATCTTCTACTCCTCTAATCAATAGATCATCATCTTTACTTAATTGAAACTCCTACGTAAAAAGAACACGAAAAACATAAAATCACAGATCCAATTATATCAACATCATCTTTAAACACATCCTCGTTAAATACTTCTATGAAATTAGATGACATAAAATCGCAATTAAAAGATTTATCAACATATATTAAACATAATGCTTATGAGTATAAGTCAAGAATTAAAAGAATTTAAAATTCATATCAATGAATTAGTCGAACAACAAAATCTTGTATTACAAAAAATATTAGAACAATTAACACAAATCGAACAAAAATTAAATAAAATCGAAAAAATCGAGAAAAGCTCCAAATGGTATCTATATATACATATATACATATATATATGTATATATATATACATATGTATACATATGTATATATGTATGTATACATATGTATACATATATATATATATATATACAATCAACTTTCTACTTAAATCTCAATATTTCCTTTTCATTCCTATTTCATTTCAGCTCACAAATAACAACCAAATCAAAAATCTATCATTTTTCATAATCATCCAAAAACCAGAACACTCACGCATATTAACACATTTTCTGCATTTCTAACTTTTGTATTTAATTCATTTATTCCTCTAACTATCACTTTAATCATTCTTTCACATTTCCAGACGTCACCATACACCTATCTCTTAACTCTAAATTCATTTTTAATCGTCTCTAAAAACACTCCAAAACTTACGTAAACAAATATATATATATATGAACAGTAAAAACATCAACATAACAGAGCATTACATATTCATGTTTCCAAATTTTTCTGCTCTTATCACATATACATTTTCATTGATCTTTTAACTCCAAAAACTAGTTTAACACTATCCCATAACATTTTAGTCATCAAATCCAAAGAAAATCACCATGTATGGCACATTAAATCTCCTCACTCATTTTTTAGAAAATAAGAATATCACTGTTCTTAACCATTTAGCAGTAAACTAACGATCCATGCTTCATTTCATTAAAAAATACATAGTCATAACAAGCTTACTTGTTTGAAGCTCCAATATCTATAAAATTACGTAACCCTAATCCCTCATGCAAGCACGTACATCAACTTGAAAGTTGACGGAGGGTTTGGTTTTTATTAGGGTAGAGGAAAGAAATAACAACGTATGAGTGGTAATGGATAGGAAAAGCCAATATTTCATTATGGTGTATATTCGATAAGAAACTCTGTGTTTAAGAAAAACTAGGGAAAGAAGCTTTAAGAAGGATAAAGACAAGGACAACAGCTTGTCTTTCAAGGTTATTAAAACTGAACTTTAAAGTTTGGACACCTGTCCATTTATTAACCACTTATCCACTTTCCTTTATTAAAACTCACTTAAGTATGATTTATACTTAATTTTATGACTTAATAAAACCACTGTAATCACAAATCATAACCCTTTACTCACTTTCAGATTTTCCCATAAAAACATCATTTTGGGTCAACTTTATATGTTCTTTTTGACCCCGATACTGAAATCATTTTTAACACTTTCTTCTAGAAACATGTTTCCTATGTCTTATTTTTCCATTGATGCCAAAATCATCCAATTTGGTTCCGTGATTTGAAAGATATGCTTTAAACAATTTCGGACTGCTCTTGTCTAAAACAGTATACTAAGCACAACTTCCATCCAGAAATTGAACATCTTAGAGACTGAATCATAATTTAAATTCTGCATATAATATGTATCCCTATTTCTCTAGTTTACTCCAAATCAAAAATCATCTTATTTTGAATCCTATAGGTCCAAATATAATTAAAACTTGAAGTATGTTCAGTAAATTAATCCTATTGATTATCATATTTCAGCACGGTCACATTTCCATCTTAAATTTACCAACCAAATCAATTTAGAAAGCTATGATTTTTGGTGGATATGTAATTCAATGTCTTATGGATCTATTGGTCTAAGAATTAAGTCATTTGGAGATCATATGATAAGCTTATGGCTGAAGGAAATCAAACAAGATTCTGCCCTCAACCATATTGAACTTATTTTGGGACAAAAGGCATAACTTGCTCTAGGGACATCAAATCAAGGTCATTCTTAAAGAGTTCGAAAGAGGAATTCAATATATACATCTTTCATGAAGACTTGGAAGTGAGATTTTGTCATCTAAGTGATCAAAATTGGACCAGACGAAAAGATTAGATCAATAGTTCACCAGACGATATGACGTCACAAAATGATATGTCCTCACCAGACAATGCATCCCCACTAGACGATATGTCCTCACCAAATGAAATGTCCTCACTAGATGAAGCGTCCTCCCCAAATGACCTGTCTTGACTAGACGAAGCGTCCCTACTAGACGATATGTCATATATTTCTAAGCATCTCTACTTATAAGGATCATAACTTTTGACTCCGATATCCAAAATTTACATACTATATACCATTGGAAAACTAGAAAGCTAAAATACAACTTTTTAGAAGACAACTTTGTCCAAATTTTCTTAAATCAATACATTAAATTCATGGAAGTTCAGATCAAAGATACAACTCTCAATTATTCATTCCCAAAAAATTTATGGACTTCCATTTTCTAAAATCCAACACTTCAATTTTTTAAATTTCTAGTCTTTCTACTCCATTTCATTCAACTAATTTACTATAACCACAATTCTTAACTTATCCCATTACAATTCAATATACCCAAAATGTCAATGAGTGCATGTACAATTATTTCCATGAGTGCAAAAATTCAAATTCAAAAGCATGTATGCTAACATTATGCATGAGCATGAAATACAATTTTTTTCCCTAACTCTCACATTGCTATTTTCTCTATTATTGAAATATAAATTCTAACCCCTAATATGAGGACGGGATGTTACATTTCTCCACCCTTAATAAATTTCTTCCTCGAAATTGATATCTGATTGATTAATAAGGTAGGGGTATTATTTCCTCACATGCTCTTCTGTTTCCCATACAACTTCATCACTTGAATAATTTCTTCTAATTGACCATAATCAATGTAATTAATCCTTCCTCTAATCATTTCTTCAAGTATCATATTATCTTAACAATTTCCTTAATACAATTCAGGTTACTCAAAATTTTCACTTCATGTGCCAATAATACCTCTTTGTCAGATCATATTAATATTTCATTTCTCACTTAGTATTTCACATCTCTTTATTCTTAATACACTTAACTCTTAAGTTTGTGTCACTGTATCCCATAACTTTAAAGTGATCTACCAAAATTCATTCGTCTTTCATAAGTCACTTTATTCTTATTATAGATTCATTTCACTCACTAATAGTATCTCACATTTATTATATCCTTTAACAATTTTTAGGCCCTCTTCATTTCAATATAAGGGTAAACGATCCTTTTTGTCATTTGACACCTTATACAATATTCTAATGGTGTCACCAAGATAACGATTGTTATGCTTGCAGTCAATTTGAACTATGCATTATTCCCATATTCCTATAGAAATGTAAGCTTTACACCTGTCTCTAACGGTCAAGACTATTGGTAACTTAAACATGTAATCACTTAGCTCTACAATTTTAACCATCAAATGCTCTTTCGATGTATTCCTATTAGGACATGTAGCTTTGGTTGTTTTTTGTGTTTTCTCTAATAGTCTCCTTATCAAGTACACATACTTCTTAATTCAATCACAAAGTATCATTAATACGAAAGTTGGATTCATTTTTAATTCCTCGATAAGATTCACAATTTCTAAATCCTCAATTTGGGCTTTGCCAATTCTTTGATGTAAAATTGATTTTAAATTTCAATAGCTAATAATACTTCCTTTATTGCCCATTTTTAGCTCTACATTTTACATTTTTTAATCACACTAGATTTGATAACATCAATATCTGAATTTGTGTACACCATTATTTAATTTTTTGTCCAATGCATCAATTTACAACACTGGTTTTACCGAGAAATATTCATTTGCACAATCCTTTCAAACTCAATAATTACCTTGATCTTTATTGATCTGTATATTCATATATATCCAAAATGTTTCTGTACATATATTGACTCCAAGTTTTTAAAGCAATTACAATTGCAGCAAGTTCTAAATCATATCCCTAATAATTCAATCCATAAAACTTTTAACTATCTCCATGTATATGAACTCACTTTATTTTGTTGCATTAGATTCCATCATAATCTTTGATGTGAAACCTCATTATGTACTATATAATCTCCAATTCCAAATGATATTATTATCATTGGTGTTATATTTCCTCAAAATTCTTTTTACATTCATCAATTATACGGTTGACACATTTTTCCTTAAACAATTTTGTCAAGGGATAAGATCAGTAAAAACCCCATAACAGTCTCTGGTAGTATCCAATATACAGCTAGTTCTAAAGAACTTCGAATCTGTCATATATTCCTTGTAGCTTCTCACTTTATCATCACCTCTACTTTCTTTGATTCTCCCAATATGCCATGTTGAGATACTAACAACCCACATTTTATTTGATCAAGAAAAAATTCACTTGCATTATACTTGGCATATATTTTTTTCTACCTTTATAATATGTAAGATTTCCTCAATTATTCAAAATGTCCTCTTTACTTTTTGCATACACTCAAAATACCATCTATGATCATAGTCACTAATTGATACAATTTTTCTTGGATCACTTTAATCTTCAATACCATAATACTGTCGGGGCATTGTTAACTCCAACAGATATAACCCAAATTCCCATTGTGTCCATAATTGATTCTCGCAATTCCTTAAGTGAATAATTCCTCAATTAAGGTAATATTATCTCATGTCATTTTTAGTCTCCCAATTGACTTCTTGCCTCAAAGGATTTTCTCCTTTTATTCAATTTTCACTAATTTCACATTGACTTATTCTAATGTCTGTTCATTCATATTAGTTTCTCCACACATTTCAATTTATTTGCAATCATAACTTCCTATATTGGTAACACATTTATCAGATATAATTTGTATCTCCGAACATATTTACATAGAATATAATGTGGACTCAAACCCTCTTCACATTAGCAATAATGTATCCTCAAAGTTATTAATCCAATCATATAGTTGAATACTTCACATCAAACAAAATTCGTATACTCTCAATATCATATTCTACCTCTTATATTCACTTTTGATTCATTACATATTCATTTATGATTTGTTCCTTCATTGATCATTCTTAAGAATAAACTACTCGATCTGCTTAATCTAATTCTGTGAAATTCTTCTCTGAAAGAAGATTTCTTATTCCCAACATCTATATTATTTATGTAACTCTTATCAATCCACTGTTTCCATCACTATTCTGTTATACATAAAAAAAAGAGATCAAATACAAAGAAAAAACAAAATGATTTAAGTTGTACACATGAACACGCATTTAACTCGAGACACGCATTTAAGTTGAACTAACTGAAGTCGGACACAGATGCACATAGACGAATTAAGACACAGACGAAGTTGAAACAGTTAAAGTCAACACAGAGGAAGACGAAACAGACGAAGTTGAAACAGTTGAAGTCAACACAGACGAAGACGACAAAGACGAAGTTGAAATAGTTAAAGTCAACACAGACAAAGACGACACAGACAATGAAAGACGCAGACGCGGACGCAAAGCAGACGCAAAGCAGAAAAGAAGCAGACGCAAGATTCAGTTCGAGTTAGTTACAGAACTCAACTGATTAATCGTTTTTTTCAAGATTCAAGTTTCAAGATTCAAGATTCAAGATTCAAGAATCAAGAAGCAGTTGGAGACGAAGGCTATAAATATAAGTAGAAGTCGAAGATTGCAAAGCTACAAAAAAAGTTACAGACAAACACACAAAAAAGTTACGAAGAGTTACAAAAAGTTACATACTTACAGATACTTACACGAAATAGCGAGAAAAATTACTACGTGAAAAAGTGATTTAGCTGAGTCCTATTTTTCTGTAACAAGTGTTCAAATATTTTTCCGAGAAGAAAAGTTGTACAAATAGCCTGCAGAGGCTAAGTGTGAAAGAATACTGGTTGTAGAGACCTGAAGAGGCTCGTGGAAATAATACTTGTAACGATTGAAGAGATAGTGAAATCTCAGAAGAAACTCTGAGGACTGGACGTAGCCCACGGTTTGGAGTCAACCAGGATAAATCTCCGTGTCTACCACTCTTACTCTCTATCTCTATTTTAGTTTCAAATTTTATCATTACTTAGTTTATATATATAGTATTGAAAATTTTGATTAATCAGAATCTATAAAAATTTTGTAAAGAATTTTATTTCTAACAAATAGTTTTCAAAAGATTTATAAAAAAGGGGAATACACAATTCAACCCCCCCTTCTCGTGCATTATAATATCGTTTTCTAAGTGCTGTATTAACGTGTGATTCACTTCAATTGGTATCAGAGCAAGGTATCCAAGAATCACTTTGGCGAAGTGTAGATTAAATATAATGGCGGAATCACATGTATACATCACTGAAGGAGCCTCAGTCACTAGACCTCCAGCATTCAACGGAGAAGACTATCACTATTGGAAAGATAGGATGCGGCTATTCATCGAATCTACTCATGTCGACCTTTGGGACGTAAAAGAGAACGGACCCTATACACCCATAGATGAAGAAGGCAATTCTATTCCACGGAATAGATGGTCGGCTGATCAGAAAGCAAGAATATAGCTAAATTCAAAGGCAAAATTTTTCTTGACGTGTGCCCTAAGCAGGAGGGAGTACGACAAAGTCCACGGATGCGACACTGCAAAAGAGATGTGGGACACATTGTCCATTGCTCACGAAGGCACAAGCCAAGTTAAAGAATCCAAGATAAGTATTCTTGTGCACCAATATGAACTTTTCAGGATGGAAGACGAAGAATCTATTGATTAAATGTTTGGAAGATTTCAAACAATTGTCAATGGATTGAAAGCTCTTGGAAGGACGTACAACAATCAAGATCATGTTCGAAAGATTCTAAGAAGTCTTCCTAAAAGATGGAGACCTAAAGTTACTGCGGTGCAAGAAGCCAAGGACTTGAGCGTGTTAAAGCTGGATGAGTTGCTGGGATCTTTGAAGATTCATGAAGTTGAACTCAACGCTGAAGACAAGCCCAAGTGGGACAAGTCGATAGCACTGAAGGACGGACAGAAGAATCATAAGACTCAGAGAAGGAGGAAGTCATCAAAAGCGTTGAAAATTGAAGAATCAAAGGATGACAACTCCAGCCAATCAGAATCAGAGTCAAGTGATGAAGATGACGAATTATCTTTCATCTCCAGAAAGATAAGACACATGTGGAAGAAGAAGTCCAGAGGGAACAAGACATTCAGAAAGAATGGGAAAGATGAAGCTAAACCAGAGAAGTCTTCTATTATCTGCTACGAGTGCAATCAGCCTAGACACTACAAGTCCGAATGTCCTACTCTCAAGAAGAAACCAAAGAAGAGTAGAGAAGGCAAGAAAAGCATTATGGCAACTTGGGAGGACCTAGATTCATCCAAATCAGATACAGGTTCCGAATCATCAGAACATGCGAACATCTGCCTCATGGTCGAGGAAGATAGTGATGAGGAGGTAAAATCTAACTACGATAATTTGCATGATGCCTACTCAGAATTGTTAGAAGATTCTCATACTATTCTGAAATAGTATAAGCTGTTAAAGAAAAAGTATGTAGAAAATATTAGACATACTGAGGTAATAGAGAGAGAAAATATTTGTTTAAAGAAACAATTAGAAGATAAAAGGAAGTTTGTAGACAGATCAGAAGAGATCAATCAACTTAAACTAAGGATTAAGAATTTATCAACTGATTTAGCTACTTTCACAGAAAGTACAAAGAAAATGAATGAAATGCTTGGAAAATGTAGACATCTGAGTGATAAGACTGGATTAGGGTTTACAGAAACAAGACTCGCCTCGGAAAAATCATCTTTCAAAAGGAAGTTATAGGATATTTCATTTTAATCAACGTCCTAGTTATATGCATCAAAAATCACATCATATGCATACTACTAACTGTAAAGGACCCAAGAAAATTTGGGTACCAAAAAATAAAATAGTCTCTCTTGCAGATATCCTTCCTTGGAAGATACGGCAAGCATCATTGGTATTTAGACAGTGGATGCTCGCGACACATGACGGGAAGAAAGTCTATGTTCCTAAACCTTCAGTATAAGAAGGGAGGATCGGTAACTTTCGGAGACAACCAGCAGGGAAAAATTATTGGAATCGAGAAAATAGGTAAAGATTCCTTTGCATGCATAAATAATGTAATCGCTTGTTGATGGTCCAAGCATAACTTGATTAACGCTACCAATTGTGTGATTCGGTTTCACAGTTACATTCAATCAAAATCTTTGCAAAGTCAGAAACAAAGATGGGTCTATACTTTTCTCTGCCAAGAGAAGAAACAATCTTTACAAAATCAATTTAGAAGATTTTCAAAGTCAAAATATTTCATGTTTTCTATCTTCTGAAGAAGAAAGACTAATCTTGCATAAAAAGCTAGGTCATGTCTCTTTGAAACATATTTCAAAATTGGTAAAACATGATTTGGTTAGAGGTTTGCCAAAAATAAGTTTTGACAAAGAAATTTTCTGTGAAAATTGTTTGAAAGGAAAACAAGTTAAAACCTCTTTTTCTTTTAAAAGTTTTGTAACCTCATCTAGACCTTTATAATTGTTACATATGGATTTATTTGGTCCAACAAGGAAAATAAGTCTTGGTAGAAAGAAATATGGACTTGTTGTTGTTGATGACTTTACTCGATTTTGTTGGATATTGTTCTTATCACACAAAGATGAGTCTTTTAAGTGCTTTAGAACCTTATCCAGAAAGTTACAGAATGAAAAAGGAATGTCCATAGACAGTATCAGGATTGACCATGGTGGAGAGTTTGAAAATGAGAAGTTTAGAGTATTATGTGAGGAGAATGGAATTTCCCACAACTTTCGGCCCCTAGAACTCCACAACAGAATGGAGTTGTTGAAAGGAAGAATAGGACGATTCAAGAGATGGCAAGGACCATGCTATGTGAGATGAATCTTCCTAAGTATTTCAAGGTAGTCGAATACAAAGATGCTATATTCGAATAGAATTTTGTTACACCCATATTGAAGAAGACTCCTTATGAGTTATGGAATGGAAGAAAACCAAGCATATCTTACTTTCATCCATTCGGGTGCAAATGTTCCATTTTGAATACAAAAGAGTTGTTGGATAAATTCGATTCAAAGACCTACCCAGGAATCTTTCTAGGCTACTCATCATCGCTCAAGGCATTTCGAGTTTACAACCTTACTTCAAAGACCGTCAAGAGACCATCCATGTCAAGTTTGATGATAGTTCTCAACCCCATAAGGAAGATGACATGGAGAATGAAGGTCCTTCAAAGAACTTAGATGATACCACAGAAACTCCTTCATCAGACACTCATGAGAACAAAATTGAGGATATTTCGGAAACTATTGAACTAAGACGAAATTGGAAGTATAAAATTTCTCATCTAGAAGAGTTAATTATCGGAGAAACCTCAGAAGGAGTTAGGACAAGGTCCAGATTCAGAAGAGAAGCTAATGTAGCTTTTATCTCTGAAGTAGAGCCTAAGAAGGTTGAGGAAGCTCTTCAAGACGAAGCTTGGGTGTTAGCCATGCAAGAGGAGCTGAATCAATTTACTAGGAATAACATCTGGTCCTTAGTTCCGAAACCATCTAAGAAATCTATTATAGGAACCAGATGGGTTTTTAAGAATAAGTTAGACAAATCAGGAAGAGTGAGTCGAAATAAGGCTAGATTAGTAGCACAAGGCTATAATCAGTAAGAAGGAATAGACTACAATGAAACATATGCTCCAGTAGCGAGACTTGAAGCTATAAGGATTTTGTTGGCATATGCGATCTGCCATGATATAAAGTTGTTTTAGATGGATGTGAAGAGTGCATTTCTGAATGGCTTTATAAATGAAGAGGTGTATGTGAAACAACTACCTGGCTTCGAAGATGTTAAAAACCCATACTATGTCTATAGACTTCATAAAGCCTTATACGGCCTGAAGCAAGCTCCTAGAGCTTGGTATGATCGTCTGAGTACCTTTTTAATAAAAAATGATTTCAGTAGAGGTCAAGTTGATAAGACGCTCTTTAGGAAGAATTTTCAGAATGATTTTATCTTAGTACAGATCTACGTTGATGATATCATTTTTGGTGCTACGTCAAAAGAGTTGTGCTTGAAGTTTGAGAGTCTAATGAAGAAAGAATTTGAAATGAGTATGATGGGTGAGTTAAAGTTCTTTCTTGGGTTACAAGTTAAGCAAACCGAAGAGAAGATCTTCATTCATCAACAAAAGTATGTGAAAGAGTTGTTGAATAAATTTGATATGAATAATGTGAAGCCTATGGCAATTTCGATGCATCCTTCAAACCTTTTGTCAAAAGATGAACTTGGTAAGAAGGTGGATCAAACCCTATATAGAGGGATGATAGGTTCTTTACTGTATCTTACAGCAAGTAGACCTGATATTTTGTTCAGTGTATGCTTGTGTGCAAGATTCCAAGCCGATCCTAGAGAGTCTCATTTTATTGCTGTTAAAAGAATTTTGAGATATCTCGTAGGTACTACTGATCTTTGCTTAATGTTTGAGAAAGGTAAAGATTTCAGGTTAATCGGACATTGCGATGCAGACTATGCCGGAGATAGAATCGAAAGGAAGAGCACAAGTGGAGGATGTTACTTTCTTGGAGGAAATCTAGTCTCCTGGTCATGCAAGAGACAAAGCTCAATTGCTCTATCAATCGCTGAAGCAGAATATATATCTGCCACAAGTTGCTGCTCACAGATGTTGTGGATCAAGTATCAACTCGAAGACTATTCAGTTCAAGAAGAGGAGATTCCAATCTATTACGACAACACCAGTGCAATCAATCTATCAAAGAATCCAATTCAGTATTCCAGAGTGAAGCATATAGAAGTCAGACATCACTTCCTGAGAGACTATATTCAGAGGAAAGTGGTGCTTCTACAGTTCATTGAAACAGAGCTTCAGTGGGCAGATATCTTCACTAAACCACTGAGTAAAGAATGGTTCCAGAAGATAAAACGCAACCTTAACATGGTTATGTTAAGTGAACGATCAGGACTAAAGTAACGTCAAAACTAACGACGTTAGTTACAGTGAGTTACAGCTGGTAACTTCTCTCACAAGGAAGATTTTTGGAGGGAAAAATCTGATAATCTCGAGGTTCTTAATGATTCTAGAACTCACCGGACTATAATCCTACAAGTAGACTGAAGAAGACAGTTTTTTTTACTCTACACAATGGAAACAGCTATGATTTATGGAAGACATGTGAACTTTGAGTCACTAAAAAGTGACGGCATGGATGTAGAACCAGAAATCATAAGAGCTGGTTGGAGGAACTTCTTCCAGACGCAAGAACCAATATACACGAATGAGGTATATGAGTTTTGGAAGAACGCTCGTCTAATAGACAACACCATCGTATCTTCTGTAGATAGCATATCTGTTATTGTGACAAAGGAGCTTATAAAGAAGGTGACCAATTGTCCATCGATTGGTGAGAAACTGTCTACCAAGGCCGGATGGATGTCCCAAGTCGGTATGAAAGAAGAAGATATCAGAAGGCAACTATATGGCACCAATGATCCATGGGAGAGGAAGACATCCAATTTGATTCCAAAGGCTAGGGTGCTTCACGCAATTTTGTTTAATTGCATTCTACCCAGAGTTGGTTCAAGAAATTTGGTGACCACTCTGGATGAACAATGTCTGTTCTACCTACTGAATCGAAATCCCATAGATTTACCCTTCTTAATCCTTCATTATATGATTAAGGGGATAAAGGAATCAACTAGTTATCCTTATGATATGCTTCTGACGAGGATTTTTAAGGAATCCGGTATTCGTCTGCACCAAGGATTTAGAAGAGTTGTTCCTGTGAAGAGCAAGATCGATGCACACACGATACGGTGAATGGGTCTGAGCACAGTAGACAAAGACCAAGCCGACTCTTCAAGGAAGTCAAGAACTGAGGGGGAGCGTGTATTGAAGAAGACTCCCACTTCAAGTTCTCAATCTCCAGTGAGTACCAGATCGCCTGCGGATGAACTAAGGAGAGTGTTAGGAAGACCTCTCATTAAACAGGTGAGTCCTCACCTTGAAGAAAGCCAATCCCAAAGGACAGAACAAAGTGCGCCAAAAAGACGAGGAGAAAGTCTTTTGAGAGAAGTTATGAAGAAAGCAAAGAGATCACCGAGGATTAGGACTCTGAGGCAACAAGAAGAAAAGATTGCCAGAGAACAGTGTCGAGAAGATACCTCTCAATCTTGTGCACCCAGAGCCACAAGATCCTTAGTCTCTATTTTGGAAGAGGATACAGCCAGAAAAACCAAAGAGACTGAAAGGAAGAGAAAATCAAAATCTGAGAGAGGAAAATCTCCAGCAAAGAAATCGGTAAGAATGACTGAAGCAGAGGCAAAGACTAAGAAGGTTAGTCGAAAGAAGACCATTTCAACTGTTGAGGAAGTTAGTCAACAGAAAGAAACTATTGATGCTGTTCAAGAAGAAACAGAACTGAAAGCAAAGATTAGCAGCTTCAGAAACCCCTATTATTCAACAGGAGGGACCAGTGGAGGAAAGCACGGTTCAGGAAACACCTATTGCTCAACAGGAGGAACCAGTAGAGGAAAGCCCGATTTAGGAGACTCCTACTGAAGCACAACAAGAGGCAACAACAGTATCAGATTCGGATGATGATAAATCATGTCTGATGGTATACAACTACCATAAGTTTTTGAGGAAACAGAAGTTGAAGATTAAAATGGTGGAAGTAGTTACCAGACGTAGGACTGCTATTGCAATCGGTGTTCAACCAGTGAAGAAGATAGTGGCTGTGGTACAACCTATGGTGATTAATAGTAACACATGGCAGTTACTCAAAGAAGATGAAAATATATTCTACGAAACTTTGAGGTTTGCTGCTACTATGCCATATCCTTCAAAACGTCCATGCCAGCCGTGTACTATTTTCCCAATCACAGAAAACACAAAGATAATGGTTGCACCAGATATACAGCCAAGATATCCACTAGATTTGACTAGGGGGAAATCAAAATTATTTCCTGAAGAAGATGTCAGTGATGATCTGTTCGCAGATCAAATTGCAGAAGAAGTGCGAAGAATTGATGAGGCATGCACTTCTGCACAGAATCCAGATAAAGCGAGCTGCAGCTATACTAATAAGGAGGAAGGCTGTCCAGTAGGGGGAAGAATAAGAACAGGAACATTTATTGAGTCCCTTGTTCAGACAGTTCTACGTATTAGCCCTTTGTCTAATACATCGCCTATTCAATCACAAGCATTACCCTACAAGGAAGACAATTCGTCGATCTCTTGTTCCTTTTGACTTAAATCTTCCTGTCGAAACGCTCATTCGTCCCACCTACCTTTGAGATCAATGAAGACTACATTCCATCCTCCTGCTTACACTAATTCAATTCCTTCACCCTCCATCGCAGATGTTGATCAAGCCTCCTCATCGATTGATCCACCGATGAAGTTATCGATTACGTGGTGAACTCAACGACATGAAGGAGACGGTGAATGATCCGAAAAGATGATAGCAGAATCTGCCAAGAGCCAAAGATCGTTAATCATTTTTATTATAACAAATAGGGGAGAGCAGAAAAGAAGAAAATGAAAAGAAAAGGAGAGGATGTTCGAGACAAAGAAGGTGTGACCACAAAGACGAAAGAAAGGAAGAAGATAAGTTTTGTTTTACTTTTGCAACATCTCAGATTTTTTTCTTTTCTTGTATATAATTTGTTATACTTAAAAGGAGAGATTGTTAAGTCAAAATAACTTTACATAAAATGATTTTGATGTATTAGAAAAGAGATCAAATACAAAGAAAACAAAATGCATAAGTTGTACATGTATTTAACTTCGCATACATGTATTTAAGTTGAAATAATCAAGTCGGACACGTATGCACATACATTTAATTAAGACACGTAGCGGTTGAAATAGTTAAAGTCAACATAGACGAAGATGACATAGACAATGAAAGACGCAGACACAGATGCAAAGCAGACGCAGACGCAGAAAAGAAACAGACGTAGATGCAAAGCAGAAGCAGACGCAGACGCAGAAAAAAAGCAGACGCAAGAGTCAATTCGAGTTAGTTACAGAACTCAACTGATTAACCGTTTCTTTCAAGATTCAAGTTTCAAGTTTCAAGATTCAAGATTCAAGATTCAAGATTCAAGAATCAAGAAGCTGTTGGAGACGAAGGCTATAAATACAAGTCGAAGTCGAAGATTGCAAAGTTACAAAAAAAGTTACAGACACACACAGAAAAAAGTTACGAAGAGTTACAAAAAGTTACATACTTACAGATACTTACACGAAATAGCGAGAAAAATTACTACGTGAAAAAGTGATTTAGCTGAGTGCTATTTTTCTGTAATAAGTGTTCAAATATTTTTTCGAGAAGAAAAGTTGTACAGATAGCCTGCAAAGGCTAAGTGTGAAAGAATACTGGTTGTAGAGACCTTAAGAGGCTCGTGGAAAGAATACTTGTAACGATTGAAGAGATAGTGAAATCTCAGAAGAAACTCTGAGGATTGGACGTAGCCCACGGTTTGGGGTGAACCAGGATAAATCTCCGTGTCTACCACTCTTACTCTCTATCTCTATTTTAGTTTCAAATTTTATCATTACTTAGTTTATATATATAGTATTGAAAATTTTGATTAATTAGAATCTATAAAAATTCTGTAAAGAATTTTATTTCTAACAAATAGTTTTTAAAAGATTTATAAAAAAGGGGAATACACAATTCAACCCCCCCTTCTCATGCATTCTAATATCGTTTTCTAAGTGCTATATTAACGTGTGATTCACTTCATATTCATCAGACATTCTTAGTACCTCAAGAAGATCAATTTCTATTGTCTCTTACAAGGTTGTAATATTCAGGTTACCAAAACTCGATGAAGTAGCAGACATCATTATTGTCACACATGCTTAGGTGTGTATCATCAAAGTCATCCCATTCTATCTCAAGATTTACTTTTGACAGGTCACCAATTATCTTACAATAATAATACTTTAATCTTAATTTGTCCTAAACAATATTTATCTCTTTATCCTTGCCACGATTGGGGTTTCCTCACATTGAAATATACTAACATCAACTTTACACCAATGCTCTAGGATTAACCTGTTCTAGTGTTACACCAAGTCATACTGATTCAACTACCATATTGGGTGCCTTAACTCTTCTCATTTGATTCATCATCTTTCTCTTCATCTCATTTTTATCCCATCTTCCTATTGTCATTTATTTCATCTCACATATGTATATTCTCAATCAATTCCTAATTATAGGGGCATAACCATTATCAAACTCAAATCTCCATTCCACAGATATATTCTCATACTGAATCATAAACTCTTTTATTGATAATCACACAACCATTCTAAGTCCAAGTTTAACCTTTCAAGGTCATAGAAAAAATTATTTTCTTTAAACTTGGCTTATACACTTTAATCTCATCATTTCTACTTATATCCTTATTTTCTACAATCAATCCATAACAATATACCTATTCACACCTACATCACATTCAAGGACATATCACCAAAACGTAATGTTGATGTCATATTTAATAATACATCCACCAATACAATTGCGCAGAATCTTTATCTTTTATATCTAACCATAAGCTATTTCCCATTTCTAGATATCCTTCAACCTTCCTCTTCTCACATTATGACAGATCATCATTCTTCTTAGTGCTTCTAACAGCTCAAACTCTTAGCTCATGCTAATGTGTGTGACTCATATGAATGTAACTCAGACTGGGGATTAGTTGTCACTGTCTACTATGACATGACTAAAATGCATGTAACTTGACATGTACTTCAAAAAAATGCCTACATAAGATAGTAATTCTAGGATCTTATACCACATATTGAAGCACCCCAACTCTCGCAAGATATGTACTTGACTTCCTGAGGGATATCCGAGTCTGTGCCTGGCGAGGGTGGTATGTTAGAGCACTCAATCATTCAAAAATTGGTATAATTTTTTTTGAAATCACAAACATAATATGCGGAAATCCATATCCAAATCGGGTCCACTTTATTCATAAACGTTTTCAATCATAACAATACAACCAACAAAACTTTCAATAGCCATTAGGGCCCTTTCACAAATACAAAACACTTTAAACATAATGTGTTTCTGTTACAACATAGTTCAAAAACACATTCTGCAAAACTTTTCGGAATACATTATTCGATACAAAAGTTGCGGAATATACAATTCAGTATAAAAATAAAGAAATACAATGCAAACGTGAATTGATTTCGACCTCTATCTCTTACTTATATGTTGTAGGTATACTCCCGTTTGCCTAACGGGGTATTCTTCTGATCCTGAAAATTATTTGTAAATTTTAGGTGAGTTTTGCAAACTCAATGAGTGACCATCATCGATGGCTCACCCAGTCACATAACACATAATTCACATTCACATTATTTCACACTTCACATTTAATGCACTTTAATCATTCATATATTGCATATGTAGTGCACATGAGACCCACTTTTCATCTGTTACTTTGTTGTGACCGAGTGCCTAAACTGTCTCGTATCTATTGGATATCGAGCTCATTACTAACTGTCCCTTAAAGGGATACAGGGCTCATTTTATATAATGAGCCTTAGGATCTTAATCACTTTTGAACTCGAGGCTCATTTTTACTCATTAAATTTTAAGCTCTAATCAGCGGCTATTCTGGTCACAACTACCATTATATTTCATGCATTCATGAAATGGAATGCCTCAATCACATTTGCATTCACTCACATTCATATATCATCAGATTGTAGTCTGGCATTCAACATTAAAGTTAAGTATCACTTTTTCATTCATATGCAAATGCACATTCAAAACACATTTATCATCGGACTGTGGTCTGGCATTTAACAATCATATTATATACACTTATTTCATCTCATTCATATCCAAGTAGCACTTCAATATCCAAATCAAACATCACAATCATCGGATCTTCTGTTGGGAAATCAATTCAATCATTCACATTCATATGAGCATTCAGTAGTCAATCAATACAAATTCAAAACATAACAAACAATGAATGTGACCATCTAGGTCTACTCACAGTATGCTCTAAATTAGCATTTGCTTCCAAATTCTGGAAATGTCTAAATGTAGACTTTTAACCTGCACAACCCATTTATGCAAAACACACGTTGCATTCACATTAATAATGGCACACTTATAAGCATTTATTTATGCACAATTGTATAAATGGGCTATGTATAAGCATTTATTTATGCACAATTTTATAAATGGGCTATGTACAATGCATGCTCAATGACAATCCCAAGTACTTTACCAATTTCATAACTTAATAACTCATCAATTCTTTAAATCATCACCTCAATCCTTTGGTACTTTGATGTCAATAACTCATCCACTAATTTTTCAATACACATCCGTATATGACTAATGAAGAGGAAAAATAGAGTATATATATATATATATATATTACAATCAACTTTCTACTTAAATCTCAATATTTCCTCTTCATTCCTTTTTCATTTCAGCTCACAAATCATAACCAAATAAAAAATCTATCATTTTTCATAATCATCCAAAAACTAGAACACTCACGCAATTCATCACATTTCCTGCATTGCTAACTTTTGTATTTTCTTCATTTATTCCTCTAACTATCGCTTTAATCATTCTTTCACATTTCCAGACATCACTATACACATATATCTTAACTCTAAATTCATTTTTAATAATCTCTAAAAACACTCTAAAACATACGTAAACAAATATATATGAACAATAAAAACATCAACATAAAAGAGCATTACATATTCATGTTTCAAAAATTTTTTGTTCTCATCATATACACATTTTCATTGATCTTTCAACTCTAAAAACTAGTTTAACACTATCCTATAACATTTCAGTCATCAAATCCAAAGAAAATCACCATGTATGACACACTAAATCTCCTCGCTCATTTTCCAAAAAATAAGAATATCACTATTCTTAACTATTTAGCAGTGAACTAACGATGCATGCTTTATTTCTTAAAAAAATACATAATCATAACAAGCTTACTTGTTTGAAGCTCTAATATCTACAAAATTATGTAACCCTAATCCCTCATGCAACCACATACATCAACTTGAAAGTTGATAAAAGGTTCGATTTTTCTTGGGGTAGAGAAAAGAAATAACAACGTATGAGTGGTAATGGATAGGAAAAACCAAGATTTCATTATGGTGTAGATTTGATGAGAAACTTTGAGTTTAAGAAAAACTAGGTAAAGAAGCTTCAAAAAGGATAAAGACAAGGACAACAACTTGTCTTTCAAGGTTAATAAAACTTAACTTTAAAACTTGGACATCTGTCCATTTATTAACCACTTATCCACTTCCCTTTATTAAAACTCACTTAAGTATGATTAATACTTAAGTTTATGACTTAATAAAACCACTATAATCACAAGTCATAACCCCTTACTCACTTTCAGATTTTTCCCATAAAAACATCATTTTAGGTCAACTTTACATGTTCTTTTTGACCAAGATACCGAAATCATTTTGTATCACTTTCTTCTAGAAACATGTTCTCCTATGATGCTAAAATCATACAATTTGGTTCAGTGATTTGACAGATATGCTTCAAATAATTTCAGACTGCTCTTGTCCAAAATAGTATACTAAGCACAACTTCCATCCAGAAATTGAATATCTTAAAGACTGAATCACAATTCAACTTCTTCATATGATATGTATCCTTATTTCTCTATTTTATGAAAAATCAAACATCATCTCATTTTGAATCCTATAGATCCAGATATAATCAAAATACTTAAGTATGTTTAGTAAATTAATACTATCAATTATCATACTTCAACATAGTCACATTTCCATCTTAAATTCACCAACCAAATCAATTTAGAAAGCTATGATTTTTGGTGGAGATGTAATTCAATGTATTATGGATCTATTGGTCTAAGAATTAAGTCATTTGGATGTCAGATGACAAGGTTATGGCTGAAGGAAATCAAACAAGATTCTGTCTTTAACCATATTAAACCTATTTTAGGAACAAAGACATAACTTGCTCTAGGGACATCAGATCAAGGTCATTCTTAAAGGGTTCAAAAGAGAAATTCAATATTTACATCTTTTATATAGACTTTGAAGTGAGATTTTGAGTTATCAAGGGTCATAATGGGACTAGATGAAAGGATCAGACGAATAGTGCACCAGACAATACGATGTCATCACCAAACGATACATCCTCACGAAATGATGCGTCCTCACTAAAGGATACGTCCTCACTAGATGAAGTGTCCTTGCCAGATGATATGTCCTTACTAAACGAAGCATCCTTAACAAATGAAGCATCCTCACTAGACGATACGTCCTCACCAGATGAAGTGTCCTCACCAGACGATACATCATATACTCCTAAGCATCTCCACTTATAAGGAACATAACTTTTGACTTCGATATCCAAAAATTTCATATTATATATTGTTGGAAAACTAGAAAGCTAAAATACAACTTTATAGAAGATAACTTTGTCAAAATATACCTAAATCAATGCATTAAATTCATGGAAGTTTAGATTGAAGATTTAACTCTCAACTATTCATTCCCAGAAAATTTCCAGACTTCCATTTTCTAAAATCCAACACTTCAATTTTTTTTTATTTCTAGTCTTTCTACTCCATTTCATTCAACTCATTTACTATAACCACAATTCTAAACTTATCCCATTATAATTTAATATACCCGAAATGTCAATGAGTGCATGTACAATTATTTCCATGAGTGCAAAAACTCAAATTCAAAAGCATGTATGCTAACATTATGCATGAGCATGAAATACAATTTTTTTTCTAACTCTCACATTGCTATTTTCTCCATTATTGAAATCTAAATTCTAACCCTTAATATGAGGATGGGATGTTACAAGAGGGGGCTTTTTCTTGATTATTCCATCAAATGATTTGATTTATCCAAACTAGAACAATACTAAAGATATTATTCAGATATGCACCTATTATTCTTATATTATAGTCTAGTGAATACAATTTTTAGTCCATAAGGAATATAAGTACTATTAATAATTATCTTTCTATTATCTAATTTAACAATTTGAACAATTGAATCAAAATAAAGGATTAATGAAACTAAAGTTACAAATATATGATAATAAACTAAATCAGAACAAGAATGAACCAATTGATTAATAATCAATTTTTCTCATGGATTATTGAAATCTTAAAGTTCTTTATTAGAATCTTGATGGGAATTCTTCTTTGTCTCCAAAGTTGTTCTTTTCTTATCTCAAGATCTGCTAGTTTGACTCTTTATGACTCTCTATCTTGCCTAACCCCCTTTTCTCTTCTTTAAGTACAAAAGCCTATAATGTTTTGTAAAAAATACTGCTACAATGGGACTAACAAGAGCCTATGTTACACTTTAGCTTAACAACTTGATAATTAAACCCTAAATCGCACATTTGAGGGTTTATTTTGAGAAAACAATTTGAAAGCAAAAACATGGGTCTAATTTTAGGTTATGTTTGTTCATATGACAAATTCTTAAAGAAATCAAATGAACTAGTAACCTATATAGGTTGAACATAAGTCCACATTTGACCCATGTTTCAAGTCCTTCCACTAAAATCATAACAAAAATACTCCATGTTGACTCAAATATGTCCAAATTCATTCCTATTCTATAATTAAAACAATACCTTAAAAATAGTATAAGCCATATTTAGTAACAAATCTTATAATTATATCAAAGTTTAAGAAAAATACTTTTAAAAAATGCTAAGACCATTGTCTAGTTAGTGTTTATCAATATTCAAATGATTTTCCAACTCTAAATTGTA
The DNA here is from genome assembly GCA_029891385.1 of Erythroxylum novogranatense. Taxonomy (NCBI): domain Eukaryota; kingdom Viridiplantae; phylum Streptophyta; class Magnoliopsida; order Malpighiales; family Erythroxylaceae; genus Erythroxylum; species Erythroxylum novogranatense. The sequence goes on along the minus strand of JAIWQS010000235.1, from coordinate 93,775 downwards.
TCAGCTGTTATAGGGGTGTGCTTAAGGTTACTTATAGTACCCCAAATAATCAACTTGTTTAGTTGCCTTAATAGAGTAATTTCCAACTTGATAATCATCACTGGTACACTTTCCCCTACATAATTCATAACATAATGAATGTACGAGTCTTCCAACTATGCTCAGGTTATTAATTTTCTTTATAAAATCCTCCACTTAAGCTCCCATAGTAATCAAAGCATCCTCATTATGTGTACCAGCTAGGTTTATTGCCCTTTCCCTAGTTTTCTACCATTAATAACCATTCCTTCTTATCTCTTCACTCTAGTGAGACTTCTAGATTTTGTAATGTAAGGCTCCCCCAACTTCCACATAAACTATCTCCTTTATTTCCATGTCCAAACTATTGTAAAACATACAAAATTATAAAAATAGGTAATCCATAGTATGGGCACCTTATTAATAAATTCTTATATCTCTCATAACTTTGTAAAGTGTCTTATTATCATACTACTAATAAGGTGACATATCATTTTATCCTTACATACTTGTATATAGTTTTGTGTTGTCCATCCATATCAATAGGTTGGCCGAACCTATAATGAACTCAAAATCAAACATATAAAAATGAGGTAGAATTATATTTTTTAATGTAAAACAAATATAAGAATATAGACATAATTAAAATGAAAAGAATAAAAATTCCCAAGTATCTTATGATGCTTTTGAATATACACAGTCTCATACATATTTTTGTATCATACCATGTATATCCTAAAAATCATAAAATTTGCTATAAAAAGACATGAGACGGGTGGGGGGGGGGGGTTAAAATTAGAAGAGCCCACTTTTTCATTAGATTTTAGACGTGAGAAGCTCAGAGAGGTAATGAAAAAAGATCTAAAAGACAAGGAAAACGCAAAGTTAACATTAGAAGAGATCTGATAGAAGGCTACATCAAATCCAAACTTGCAAGAAGAGTCAATAGAATATAAGGGAGATTTAGAATTATGAACTCTTTGTTTTCTATTAGTTTTTTTATATGTTTATATTTGATTTCATTTTCCATTAGGAGTAACTAAATGCTTTTTAGTGTCTAAAAGTGATAAACCCTAATTTGTGATACAACATTTCTTAATCTTTTATTCAATGAAATTGTTTTGATTGATCTATTGTGATTCAATTATGTGTTTTATGTATGTTCTAATAGATCTAGAATATTAGTACATTATTTGATCTTGTATCATTGAGATTGAGAAATCTAAAATTGAAAGGAGTTGCTTGCATACCTAGAGATATGTCAACATAAATCCTCTAGATTAGGGTTAAACCAAATTGCAGAATTAAAAAATTGATACTGCAATCCTAGGAACTCTAACTAAAAAGATTTTGGTTAATCACCTTATAGATTAATTGTTAGTAGTCTTACGAGAATTATTAACATAAAATAGGAATTTCCATGGTCTATTAATCAATAAAACAATTTAATGATAAAAGGTTAACTATTTAAGGGATTTTAATGGATTAATTACCTAGACACTAATCTTTGATATATAGTTTTCTAGTTAATTTCCTTTGTCTTACATGTTCCTTATTGTTTGCTAATTTATTTTATTTTTTAAAATTTTTATTTTTAATTAAAAACCAAAAATCCAAGTCTTAGGCCAGATAATAGAAGAAAGGTAATTACTAATACTTACTATCTTTATGGGATCAACTCGTACTTGCCTATGTTAGCTATAGCAACGCTGTGCACTTGTAGTTAATTCAAACATTAATATTAGAAAAGTATCAATCAACAGTCACCTACATGGTCGAGTAAGTAACCATGTATATTCCAGATAACCTAGTTTTTGCTATAGAAGGCTATTATTAAAACTATAAAGAAAAAGAAGGTAGAATTGAAAGTCAGTATAGACACTAAAAGAAGAAAGAGAAAACAAAAAAAGAGGTTGTAAATCACATATAAGAAGATTAAAAAAAATGAAAGCATTAAGGTCAACTTCAGCCCTCTTGATTTTCCTGATAAGCACTTTAAGCTAATTTCATTCTCTTCTCTTCTTCTATTTCATTACCTTGAACATCAAATATAAATAAATGTGTTTTGAACATCATTATGGATTGTTAAATCTATATTAGGGTGTTATAATTAAATTGTGAATTCAATATATTTCTTCTTTGTGATATTTGTTGTGCTTATACTTCATTTGAATCGAGAGATTAAATCAAGATATTTATATTAAATTGTGCAAAGAGAGTTGGTACCTTAATTGACTTACAAATATCAAGCTAATAAGCAATTAAAGAGATATCTTAATTTTGAGTTAGTTATCCTTAGGATTGCTTCAAATCCAATTGATTAGTAAGATGTAGTTTTGAGAAATTGGGAGATTGTAACCCAACTATTACCTATTTCAATTGGGATACTTAATTAGATTTTGAAAGAGGGTAATGAAAACCTTTAGATATCTTAGATCAAGCATAGTTTAATTCACAAGGTGAAGGGAAGATAGAACAAGGATAAAATAATCCATAAAATTCCATCATTGAGTAACTTTAATTTCATTGTTATCTTTTATTTTTCAATCATCAATTTTGTTAATTTACTTTAATTTTCAATTAATTCAATCTTTATTACCTTATACAAATTTTAATTTAAATTGTTAGGTTATAATAGTCAATCATCATGGGATCTATATTAGTTGTACTACAATATACAACTCTTATATTTGCAATATAACATAAAAGTAGCAAATAAGTTTTTGGTGCACTTGCTGGGGATTAAGATTTTAACATCTTATCTAATTTGAATTATTTTGATTTAAGGAGTTTAATACCTTTTTGGTGCGTGATTGCAGATGAATGAATGCAAGAATCACAAGGAGCTCAAGAAAATTAAGAGATATATTACCTTCTAACATCACCAAATGTGAAAGAGAAATTTGAAGAAAAGTGCTAAGAAGTAATAGATAAAATAATTACCGAAGAAGGAAATCATAGAGAACACCAAATTAACCTTATGAATTTCATAAGGTTAGGTTTTAATGAAAATTAATTGGGCATTATATGACACCCTCTCCCCCATCTTAACTAATAGATTTGAGATAAAGCCAGCCTTATTAAATATACTACAAACTAACGTGGAGTTTTATGGATTGGCCAATGAGGACCCTAATGCACAGTTTGGAAATTTTTTTAGAGATATGTGACACATTTAAATATAATGCTACAAAGATAAGGTTATTAACTTTATAAAGGATCGAGTTAAGGTGTGGTTAAAGTCTCTCAACCCTGAGATTGTCACAATTTGGGAGCAAGTACAAGCCTTTTGGGCGAAGTTTTTTCTAATGAAGAAGACCATAAAAATCACTAAGGAGATCACAAATTTCTAGCTAAGTAATGGAGAGTCCTTATTGAAGCATGGGAGCAATTTAAAGAATTATAAAGGAGTTGTCTATAACAAAACTTACCAATGGAATTTTATTACAAAAATTCTACAATAAAGTTAATACACATATAGGAGGGAGTATAGATACAACATCTGGCGGTTCTTTGATGAGAAAGGCTAACTATGCCACACACATCCTATTAAAAGAAATAGTCAATAATAGTTGCCTATGGACAATGGAGAGGTGCAAGCAACAAAATTGCTAAAGAGTATAAGGGAGAGATAGATTTGCCAAAATAAGTTCTAAAAAAATACCTAAGTTATCCTACTCACAAGTATACGAGGTAGTTGTAGTTGATTACCTAGGGTTATCTCTCAATTGGTTCACTCAAATTAATTTTGGATAAAAATAAAAAACAAATGCAACCCTAAACATTTTATCCTGATTTAATGAGTAAAGTCTTTAAATAAAATTACACAATTAGACTAAAAAATAAACTAATTTAACTGGAAGCAAAACAATTTGATCAATCGGTATGGAAAACTCTTAAGAAATTAACTTCACTAATTTAATCTCCTATGCACGACTAAAGGGAATTAATTGGATAATTGTCTTGTTAAAATTATCATTTGAGTTTTGAAATCAATTCTAATAATAAACTAATCTAACTTTCATATTCAACAAGTTTATCATCCAAATCAATCATGTAAACCCAACTAATAATCACCCAATTCAGTTAATATATTTCTAATTCTTAACCCAACCTTCCATAGTTTCTTGGTTTAATGTTAAACTTATTCTCTCGATCCTTTGTTTAATGCCTAAATGATGCAAAGGTTGGCCACGCTATTACATTCAATAAGCTTAGAAACTATAACAAATATTAAGACAACAAAATGTAATCGACTAAAATAGCTACATTAATTCTCAAGAACAAGTAATCAACTAGTCATGGAATAAATAAGGTTCATCATCTTCATATACTTCAATCTTATCTTTATCAATAAGAAAGAAGTATTAAAGCAATAACATAGTGAATAACCAAAATGAAGTGTGAAACTTTAACAAGAAAAACAAGTTCAACAAAGGAGTTCCATAATGTTAAAGTGATAAAATAGAGATAGCAAATAAATGGGTGGTTGGATGAAGATGTTGGCGACTCCTTTGAAGTAAATCACACGTTAATATATTGAGTAATAATATGACCAAGATACACAAGAAGGGGGGGGGGTTGAATTGTGATAAACTTTTCTTTAATCCCTTCAATAACAATTGCTTGTTCTTTCAGAAAACTTATATTAAATCAATTCTTAACTAGTTTGAAAACTTTGTTAATAATGAAAACTACGATTTAAGAAAAGTAAGAGTTAGAGAGAGAAACACGTTAATTTTATCCCGGTTCACCCCAAACCGTGGGCTACGCCCATCCTCGATATTCTTCCGAGATTTTCACTATCTCCAAACTGATTACAAGTATTCTTTAGATCGAGCCTCTTCAGTCTCTTAACAAAGTATTCTTTACTCTTAGCCTCTTCAAAGCTATTCAGAAGACTTTTCAAAATGAAAACTGATAAAAGCTTTTACAAAAGAGTTGCTCTTCACAATATACACTCGAAAATAGTTCGCAATTTTTCTCGAGATAGATGATATTGAATACTCGAGTTTCATTCACTTTTTCCAAAAGTTATTTCTTCTTCAATCTCGACTCTTATTTATAGTGAACTTCAACTGCTTTCTTGACTATCTGCTTCTTGAATCTTTAAAGAAACGGTTATTCAGTTTAGCTCCGTAACCGTCTTAAACTGATGTTTCTTTCTTCCGTCTTATTTTCGTATCGTCTGCTTTTTGTCTTCGTAAAGCTTCCGTCTGCTTTTTGTATCGTCTGCTTTTTCTTCCGTCTGTTTTTCTTTCGTCTGCTTTTGTATCGTCTGCTTTTCCTTCCGTCTGTTTTTCTTTCGTCTGCTTTTGTATCGTCTGCTTTTCCTTCCGTCTGTTTTTCTTTCGCCCGCTTGTATCGCCTCGCTTCCTTCCGCCTCGCTTTTTTCTTTAAATGCCGCTTTGTATATCGCCTGCGCTTTCCTTCCGCCTGCTTTTTCTTTCGCCTACATTTTTGTATCGCCCGCTTTTCCTTTCGCCTCTGCTTTTCTTTAAATACGCTTTTCTTCCGCCTACTTTTGTTTCGCCTGCTTTTCTTTCATCTGCTTTTCTTCAAATGCCTTTTTGTTTCGCTCTGCTTTTCTTTAAATGCTTTTGTATCGCCCGCTTCCTTCCGTCTGCTTTTTCTTTCAGATATTTCTCTTTGTTTATTATCAAAATTATTTAATACTTGAAGTCCGGTTTGACTTAACATTCTCCCCTTTTGATAATAACAAATACTTGTGAGAAATATGAAAAGTATCATATACTTGTGAATTATATGTAAGTATTGAGATAAAAATTATCTTCATCCTTCCAAATTGATTTCTTCCTTCTTCCTTCTCCCCTATTTGTTATTGATCAAAAATTATTTTCCAACTGCTTCACCAACTTTTTCAGATCTTCTTAATCTTCTTCATATCTTTATCAAGCTTCCAACATGCTTCTTTAGAGTTGATGATTCATCTGCAGTCGAGGGTACTGTCTTAACAACTTGCTTTTCAACGATAGCCACTGTTGTTGTATAAGCTTCCTTGTTAAAGACATTTGGTTCAATGATTTGCAGAAGAGGAGGAGGAACAAATACAGCTTGTTCATTGATATCAAGATCATAGGAATCTCTTATTCGTTGAAAAGTGCGTTCAAACCATGGCATAGCTTCTGCAATTGAAGTGATCTCCCACAGAGGTCGATTTCGCAATGTTCGTATTATAGTAAAACAACATTCGAGTTGCCAATCGTAATGTAACAATATCGACCCATTCTGATATTGCCTCCCTGTGGATCATCTGCTGTGGCCTTAGTTAGACTTGGTCCTGGATCTTGATACACGCAGATGGACTTACCACTCCTTTTCTCCTTACATGCTTCATCAATCAATTTTACTGCCTCTTCAACTGATCGCGGACATGTCATCCAATACTGGCTCAGGTTGAACTTTCAGCTTTAGCTTCTCATAATTGAGTTCAGCAAAATTTGGTGGTTGAAGATCAGGTACCACCTTGATTATTGTACTACTCAGTATAGGATAAGAAGTGATACGCTCTCCAAATGGCTCTGGTGGATATGGTTCTCTTCCAACTCTCTTGCTTGATCATAGAAATTTTGTAACCCTATCCAATGATGTAAAATGCCATTATCATATTCAACTGATTTGAAGAAGGCTTTCACATATCTCTTTGGTTTGTCTCGGATGATGACAGACTTGGTCTTCTTCTCCTCTATTACAACCAATCTGTGTTCCCATCTTTCTCTTTGAAAAGTTAAATACTTGGATGGAACATTAGTCATCACACTTACAACTTTTGAAGTAGCCTTCTGTCCCAAAACATGTGTAGCAACTTGTTTATGGACAAGTGTGGACTGAAAAGTAGTAGGAACTATTTCTTCAAAAATTGGATTATTAAGAATTTTGTGAGAATCCTTAATATTACCCTTAGCAGCTTCCACAATCGCTTTAGTAGCAGCTTCCATATTAACTTCAAGAAGATCAACAAAGACTAACAAAGACACGCAGCAGATTTTTAGAAATGTCAACAACAGCTTTCTTCTAGCCTTGTCTTCTTAGCCTTTGCCTCTGTTGTTGGATTTTCTTCTTTTCTTGCACTCATTTTCTTTAACCTTGGTGACCTCTTGGATTGAACTTTCTTCTTCTCGTGTTCTTCTACTTTCCTTTTCCTTCATTTCCTTGAGATTGAGGTTCAAACTTTCTTAAGGATTGATGACGATGATTTTGTAGCTTTTGATCTCATCGTTCATAATGCTTTGGTTTGCTTGAATCTCTGGAAGGATCGGCTTCTTTCGTCATACGCTTCCTTTGTGGGTGACGTTTGCTTGCTTATGAATGTCACTCACCAAAGGTTCCCTTTCCGCTTTAAGTCACCTGATTCAAAAAATCGAACAGATCTTGACTTCGACTCCTGAGAGTGAGATCTTCTCTCCTTCATAGAGGATTTCTTCGGTTTAGGCTCCCCCTTAGTTGTTTCTTTCCTTGATTCTTCTGCTCCTTGTTTTTCTGAAAATCTCAGACCCATTTTGGCAATCGATGTAGAATCTATATAACTTCTTACAGATACCTTCTGTCTGACTCCCAACTCCAATCTGATTCCTGATTCTTTAAACATCCTTGTCAACAACATCCCATACGGGAGAGTGTTTGTATCCTTTATTGATTTACCCATATATTGATAAATCAAAAATGGTAAATCTATTGGTTGGTGATTCAGGAGATGAAGGATACATTGTTCATCCAAATTAGTGACTTGATGTCTTGAACCTATCCTAGGTAACACACACACACACAAAAAAGAAACAAAACCCTTGCCTTTGATACAAGCCAAGAGGCTCTTCTTTCATTTGGGTTGTTCGACCATAAAGTTGATTTAGTAACTTCATCTTCGCTCAACTTCAGCTTAGTCATCCATTTCACCATGTTAGTAGGTTGAACTCCACTACTTGGACATTCAAGGACTCTTTCCAAGAACTCCTTGGTTACTATAACAGGAGTGTTTCTACATACGATACGATTGTATTATCCACGGTTTAGTATGTTTCCGTAACTCATAAACTTCTTTGAGATAAACTTGCTCTCGTATTTGAAAGAAGTTTCTCCATCCCGCCGCTATTATCTCCTATTTATATCCATTTGTTCCTTCTTAGATCTTCAAAGTTTACCAATCTTTCCCGCTTTGCTCTCGGATCAACTCGCAAAATGGGCTTGACATTCATCTTGTTGATTCGAGTGAATAGGAACTCGCTTGAAGAATTTTCAGAGAGATTTCAGAGAACTAGCAATTTCGAATTTGTTAGAGATCCCAAATGTCGCTTTTAGGGATTTTATAGCAAATTCTAGAACGATTGTACTTCTCGATGATCCGATGACCTTTTTCCTCCAAAATTTTTCTTTGTGAAAGAAGTTTTAAGTCTCGAAACCGTCAACGCCGCTTAACTCCACCGTTCATTGTCTTTCTTTTGAAAATCGATGATCAATCTGCTAACTCGCCGCCTTTTTGCTTTTGTCTTTAAAAATCGATGAATGATCCGTTAACTCCTCCGCTCTATCTGCTTTCTTCTTTGCGAAAAAATGTATGAATGATCCGTTAACTCCTCCGCTCTATCTGCTTTCTTCTTTGCAAAAACCGTATGATTGGTCCATTAACTCCTCCGCTCATCTGCTTTCTTCTTTGCAAAAACCCGATGATTGGTCCGTTAACTCCTCCGCTCTATCTGCTTTCTTCTTTGCGAAAACCGATGATTGGTCCGTTAACTCCTCCGCTCTATCTGCTTTTCTTTGCGAAAAACTAGATGATTGGTCCGTTAACATCACCATATTGAGGTTCGTCGATTTCTTTAAAGCGATCTTCACTTAGTGGTTTTGTGAAGATATCCGCCACCGAAATTTCGTTTCCACGAATTGTAGATCGACAACTTTCTTCCTAACGTAATCTCTCAAGAAATGATGTCTAACTTCAATGTGCTTCACCCTTGAATGTTGAATTGGATTCTTTGACAAGTCGATGGCGCCGGTGTTGTCGCAGATATATGGAATCTCTTCCTCTTGTATTGAGTAGTCCTCCAATTGATACTTGATCCACGATAATTGTGAACAACAACTTCGGCGCGCATATATTTCAACTTCTGCGGTTGATAATGCAATCGAGCTTTGTCTCTTGCTTGACCATGACACTGTGTTTGGTCCAAGGTAGTGACAACCACCACTCGTGCTCTTCCTTTCAATCCTATCACCGCATAGTCCTCATCGCAATATCCATTCAACCTGAAATCTTTACCTTTCTCATACATTAAGCAAAGATCAAGAGTACCGCGAGATATCTCAAAATTCGCTTTTACTGCCTATGTAATGAGATTCTCAGATCGGCTGAAACCTTGCACACAAGCATACACCTAATAGAATGTCGTCTACTTGTCAGTAAGATAAAGCAAAGAACCAATCATCCCTCTAATAGGGTTTGATCCACCTTCTTACCACTTTCGTCTTTCGACAACAAGTTTGAAGGATGCATCGGTGTAGACATACTTTTAACACCGCATATATCAAATTTAGACAACAATTCTTTGACATATTTTTGTTGATGGATAAAAATCTTATCCTTAGTTTGCTTTACTTGCAATCCAAGAAAGAATTTTAACTCACCCATCATGCTCATCTCAAATTCATTTTCATCATATTTTCAAAGCTTATGCATAACTTTTTGAGGTGGCACCAAAATAATATCATCAACATAGATTTGCACAATAATAAAATCATTATACAAGTTCTTCCTAAAAGAGTTTTGTCAACTTTACCTCTAGTAAATCCATTTTCAATAAGAAATGAGCTCGATAATCATACCATGCTCTAGGAGCCTGTTTCATCCATATAAGGCTTTATGAAGTCTCAGAGACATGATCTGGATACTTTATATTCTCAAATCCAGGAGGTTGCTTGACATAGACTTCTTCATCTATAAAGCCATTCGAAATGCACTTTTTACATCCATCTGAAAAAGCTTTATGTCATGGCAAACAAAGATATGCAAGCGATCCTTATTGCTTCAAGTCTTGCTCTTGGAGCATATGTCTCATTATAGTCTATTCCTTCCTCGCTGATTATAGCCTTGTGCTACTAATCTTGCCTTGTTGCGACTTACTTTTCTTGATTCGTCTAGCTTATTCTTGAATATCCATCTAGTACCAATAATGGATTTCTTTTCGTGTTTAGGAACTAAGGACCGGACTTTATTCCTACCAATTGATTCAACTCCTCTTGCATAGCTAATATCCATGCTTCATCTTTTAGAGCTTCATCAATCTTTTTAGGTTCTACTTGGATATAAATGCCACGCTGGCTTCTCTTCCGAACTTGGACCTTGTTCTTACACCTTCTGAGGTTTCTCCGATAATTGACTCTTTAGGATGAGAGCTTTTGTATCTCCAATCTTTCTTTAACTCAAAATTCTTAGAGATATCTATCTTTTCATCATGAAGTGTTCTGATGAAGATACTTCCTTACACTGCGTCAAGGGCACCGTAAAAAGGATCATCTTCTGATTCCTCTTCCTTATTGGGTTGAGAGCTATCATCGAACTTAACGTGAATAGTTTCTTCAACAGTCTTTGAGGTGAGGTTGAAGACTCTAAATGCCTTTGAAGTGAGAGAATAGCCTAGAAAAATTCCTGAAAGTGTCTTCGCATCAAATTTGTCCAGAGCTTCCTTTGTGTTCAGAAAAGTGCACTTGCAGCCAAAAGGATGGAAATAAGAAATGTTTGGTCTCCTTCCATTTCACAACTCATAGGGAGTTTTCTTCAGCATTGGTCGCAGCAGCACTCTATTCTGAATGTAGCATGTCAGATTGATGCCTTCGCCTGAAGTATTTAGGAAGATTCATCTCGCAAAGATTGTTCTTGCCATCTCTTGAATCGCCCTATTCTTCCTCTCAACAACTCCATTCTCATTGTGGAGTCCTCAAGGGGCGAGAAGTTATGAAAATTCCTTTTTCTTCGCAGAATACTCTGAACTTCTCATTTTCAAATTCTCCTCCATGATCACTCCTTATGCTTGCTATAGACATTCCTCTTTCATTTTGTAATCTCATGGAAAGGTTTCTAAAACACTTGAAAGACTCATCTTTATGTGATAGAAAAGTATCCAACAAAACCTTGTAAAATCATCAACAATCACAAGTCCATACTTCTTTCCACCAAGACTTATTGTTCTTGTTGGACCAAATAAGTCCATATGTAACAACTCAAGTGGTCTGAAGAAGTTATGAAATGTTTTGAAGAGAAAGAGGTTTTAACTTGTTTCCCTTTACGACAACTTTCACAAAAGAAATCTTTGTCAAAACGAATTTGTGGCAAACCTTTACCAAATCATGTTTCAAAAGTTTTGAAATATGTTTAAAACTGACATGACCTAGTTTTTATGCGGATCGGTCTTTCATCTTCGATGAGATAAAAACATGAAATATTTTGAGACCGAAAACGCCTAAATCAAATTTATAAAGATTGTTTCGTCTTTTGGCTGAAAAGAAGATGGAACCATCTTTGTTTCGACTTCACAAAATTTTTATTAAAAGAAACTTCAAAACCGTAATCACATAATTGACTAATACTTATCAAGTTATGCTTTAAACCATCAACTAGTAGTACGTTATTAATGCATGCATGAGAATTCTTACCAATCTTACCAAACCCGATTATCTTTCCTTGTTGGTTGTCTCCAAAGTTACTGATCCTCCTTTCTTGTCTCAAGATCTAGGAACATAGACTTGTTTCCCATCATGTGACGCGAGCATCCATGTCCATATACCAATGGTGCTTGCGGTTCTTCCAACGAAGGATTTCAGAGATATTATTTTATTTTAGGTACCCATTCTCTTGGGTCCTTTAGGTTAATACGATGTAATGAATGATAATGATGTGTAGAATGATAATGTTGATGACCTTTCTGAAAATCGATTGATATCTTTTCTTATTTTTTGAGCAACCGATTTTACTACGTAATGTTGAGGCTTATTTTAGTAAACCCTAATCCAGCTTTTATCCTCGGATGTACAGATTCTCCTATCATTTCATTCATCTTTTTGTACTATCTGTAAATTTAGCTAGATCAATTGAGAGATTATTAATTCTCGCTTTCAATTGATTAATCTCTTCAGATCTATCTACAACTTTGTTGTTATTCAATTCCTCAACTTGCTTTCTCAAACTTATATTCTCACTCTCTATCTCATGAGTATGTTTGAGGTTTTCTACATATTTCTTCTTCAACAATTGTACTGCTTCGTAATAGCATGAGAATCCTCTAACAATTCGAATATGCATCTTGTATATCATTATAGTGGAAGTTACCTCCTCATCACTTTCTTCTTCAACTACCGGACATATGTTAGCATGTTCGACGCCAGAACTTGTATCGATCTTGATGAATCCAGATCTTCCCACGCTGCCATCATGCTTTTCTTGTTATCTCTACTCCTTCCGGGTTGTCTTTTCAACATTGGACACTCGGACTTGTAATGTCCCTACCATTGCATTCATAATGTAATGGATGCTTTATCGACTTTTCATTGTCTTTGCATTGTTCCTTCTAAATGTTGAATTTCCTTTGGACTTCTTTTTCCACATTCTTCTTATCTTTCTTGAAATGAAAGATAGCTCATCGCCTTCATCACTTGATTCAGATTCGACTTCTTGGAATCATCATCCTTGCTTCTTCAATCTTTAACGCCTTTGATGTATTCCTTTTGTTTTCTTCTTCGGATTTTGTGATTCTTTTGACTTGCTTTGGCGCTATGGACTTCTCCTTTTGGGCTTATCTTCCGCATCAAGCTCTACTTCGTGTGTCTTCAACGATCCAAGCAATTCATCAAGCTTCATGACGCTTAGGTCTTTGGCTTCTTGTCGCCGAGTTACTTTGGGTCTCCATCTTTTGGGCGACTCCTCAAAATCTTTCAACATGGTCTTGATCTGTTATACGTTCTTCCAAGAGCTTTAGCCCATTAATAATTGTTTGGAATCTTCCAAACATTTGATCAATGGTCTCTTCTTCTTTCATCTTGAATAACTCGTCTTCGATGCACCAAAATACTTATCTTGGACTCCTTCACTTGATTTGTTCCTTCATGTGCAATTGATAATGTATCCCACATTTCTTTGGCGAGATCGCATCCATGCACTTTGTCATACTCGCTACGCTCAATGCACAACTCAAGAAAAATTTCGCTTTGGAGTTTAGTTGAAATCTTGCTTTACGCTTCACCGTCCATCTTTCTCGTGGAATTGGATTTTATCATCATCTTCGTGTGTAAGGTCCATTCTCGATGATGTCCCAAAGGTCAATGTGAGTAGACTCGATAAACAATCTCATCCGATCCTTCCAATAGTGGTAGTCTTCACCATTGAATGCTTTGGAGGTCCGTGACCGAGGCTCCTTCGCAATATACGTGTGATTCCACCATTTTCTTTAGTTCACACTTTATTAGAGTGATTCTTGAACACCTCGCTCTGATACCAATTGAAGTAAATCACACGTTAATATATTGAGTAATAATATGACCAAGATACACAAGAAGGGGGGGTTGAATTGTGATAAACTTTTCTTTAATCCCTTCAATAACAATTGCTTGTTCTTTCAGAAAACTTATCTTAAATCAATTCTTAACTAGTTTGAAAAACTTTGTTAATAATGAAAACTACGATTTAAGAAAAGTAAGAGTTAGAGAGAGAAACACAGCAATTTTATCCTGGTTCACCCCAAACCGTGGGCTACGTCCAGTCCTCAGATATTCTTCTAAGATTTTCACTATCTCCAAACTGATTACAAGTATTCTTTAGACTGAGCCTCTTCAGGTCTCTTAACAGCAAGTATTCTTTTACTCTTAGCCTCTTCAGTTATCTCAGAGACTTTTTCAAAAATGAAAACGATAAAGAGCTTTTACAAAGAGTTGCTCTTCACAATATACACTCGAAAATAGTTCGCAATTTTTCTCGAGATAGATGAGATATTGAATACTGAGTTTCATTCACTTTTTCCAAAAGTTATTTCTTCTTCAATCTCGACTCTTATTTATAGTCGGAACTTCAACTGTTTCTTGACTATCTGCTTCTTGAATCTTTAAAGAAACGGTTATTCAGTTTAGCTCCGTAACCGTCTTAAACTGATGTTTCTTTCTTCCGTCTTATTTTCAGATTGCTCGCTTTTGTCTTCGTAAAACTTCCGCCCGCTTTTGTATCGCCCGCTTTTCTTCCGCCTGCTTTTCTTTAAATACCTTTTGTATAAATCTGCGCTTCCTTCCGCCATTTTTTCTTTAAATGCCTTTTGTATCGCCTCGCTTTTCCTTCCGCCTGCTTTTTCTTTAAATCGCCAGATCGCCTAAATCCTTTTCCTTCTGCTTTTTCTTTAAATACGCCAGATTGCCTCGCTTTTCCTTCCGTCGCTTTTTCTTTAAATGCCTTTTGTATCGCTTTTTCTTCCGCCTCGCCTTTTGTTTCGCCTGCTTTTCTTTAAATGCCTTTTCTTAATACTTTTTGTTTCGTCTATTTTCTTTAAATTCGCTTTTGTATCGCCTTTTCCTTCCGTCTGTTTTTCTTTCGTATATTTCTCTTTGTTTATTATCAAAATTATTTATTACGTGAAGTCTGGTTTGACTTAACATCCTTAGCTTTGGATCTCACCCTCTACCTCTATTCTCTATCACCAAAAAAAAAAGGATGCTCCTTCTGGCTTCAACTCTGCCTTCTCTCTATTTACTACTCATTCTCTTCGTCTTCACCACTGACTAGTCTTCTGTTCTTTTTACCTCTAGCCTTTTTCGTTTTCTCTTTTCTTCATCTTTTTCTCCCTGTGTGTGTCCACCTCCAGCCTCCTTTACTATTTCTATTTGTAGTCCCAGTCTAGGTTTAGGTTTACACTGTCAAAACTTCCGACACGTAATATTAAACCATTTAAAGAAAAATATGCCCTAGGGTGACAATGATTGTCATTCATTCAAATTTGATTAGAAACACTAGAATTTGTAGCCAAAATCAAAATATCAAAGCTTTCAAAGTCCATAAAAATTATTCATAACAATTCATCCACACTTAAAATGTGTTTGTACCCAAGCAAAATAAAGGATACTGACTATACAAAAACAAACAATGAAAACAACAATTTTCCTAAATAATAGTCAAAGATATAGACTATCTTTTTAATAAACACAACTTAAGAACTTGAAACTCATAATACTCCATGAATAAACTATTCTTCATATACTTAGTCAAAATTAACAAGTACTTCAACTCAAAGACCATTAACAAGTGTGATAGACACTCAATCCACTCTCATCCTCTCCTGAATTCAAAGGTAGGACATATTCACTAATCATTCATTCATGTAAGACACATACCACAATCTTGCTTATTAATCTAATCTCCACCACTAATATCAAACATAATTTAGGTCTAGATGTTCCACAATTTGGATCACAAACTCTCTAAATGCTATTTTTCATACACTGCCACATCAAGTAAATGTGTACTTAACCACATACCGACATTAAAGGCCTTACCATGCACCATACACCACAAAACAAACAATTCAACTTTAGAAACCAATCCCTAGCTATCTCCCCTACTAAATAAGGTAAAACTTAGGAATCTATAGATATAGCGAAGGGTTAGGTCCACTAAGGTAGATGATTTCAATCGATTTAGAGAAAACACTTTCCTAGAATTGGTTATTTGGGTCCAAAATTTTTTAGCCCTAAAATTCTCATAATAACCATATAAATCACTATGAGGAAATCCAAAAATATACTTAAGCACATCTAAAGTAATCACATGCGGGGCATTCATCAATCAAAATTTTAGACTACTCACAATGTTAGTAAGGTCATTAACCACTTTCAAAGTACTCAAAAATTCTAAATTCAATTCTATGTATGAATTTTTTCAAAATTTAGAAAATCTATCCCATCTTACATTGCGCAACAATTCATGAACTTGATTAACTATTCCTAATTCAACAATGGCTTTAAAATCGACAAATCGGTTAGGAATAATTTGACGACTCTTTTCATTTTCCTATAATCAATACACATTCTCCATGCAATGGTAGTACTACTAGGCACTAGCTCATTTTTATCATTTCAAATAATAGTAATGTCATATTTTTTTGGAAATACATGCATTGGGCTCACCCACTCACTATCTACAATTGGATAAATTCCCTCATCGAGTAGTTTCAAAACTTCCTTCTTTACTACCTCCTATATATTAAGATTAAGTCTTCTTTGGATTTCTCTCACTATTTTATCCCCCTCTTCTAATATAATCCTATGCATGCATATAGAGGGACTAATTCCCATAATGTCACTCAAACTCCATCATGTGGCCTTTTTCAATCTTTCATCTCACTTAAGGTTCTTTTTTCTTAGTCAACATTCAAAACAGATGCAAGAATGGTCAAATATGTTCCCCCTTCACCTAAAAACACATATTTCAAATTCTCAAGTAACTATTTTAGCTCTTCTTTTCATGGGGTTGCATTATTCTCTTCATTCGAAGCTATCTCTAAGAATTTGCCAAACTCTCCCTTAGCAACATCTTTTAGCATTTGGCAGTACTCATTAATATCTTTAGCCAAGTCTAACTCCCTTTCTCCTTCTTCTTGTAAGGCAAAATCAAAATTTGCAGTATTAGTTTAATTAACAAGAGAACATTCTTCATAACAACAATAATAGGAATAGGTTTAACATTGAAGATTGAAAATACTATTGTTTCTCCTAAGACAGTCATGATCAATTTCCTATTCTCCACATCAATTAAAGCGTTGGTGGTGGCCATAAAAGGCCTCGCTAGGAGTATGATGTGTTCCTTTTCTTGCTCTTTTAATTTTCCTCATGTCTAAAACTACAAATTATATGGGGATTTACTAACACATCTTCCATTATTTCTTTCGGATAACAGATTAACCTATCAACTAATTGCAAGCACATATTAGTAGGTCTTAACTATCCTAAATCTAATTTCACATAAATAGAATGAGGCATAAGGTATATACTTGCTCCAAGGTCAAGCACACCTTTAACCTTATCAGAAGAGACCAAAGTCTCGACACCGAAGTGTCCAAAAGAGACCAAAGTCTCGACATCAAAGTGTCAATAATAAAAGACACCAACGTTCCATTAACAAAAGACATCAAAGTGTCCAAAAACAACTACAGACTCTTGTAGACATGCCTATTTACCCACAACTAGGACTTAACAGATTCAAAAACAGAAATGTATGAAATTCAATTCACATATCAATCAATTTTTTCATATCATGTATTCAAACATATCATGTTCTTACAGCTTTGAAAATCATTCAATGATTCAAATAAATAGCAAACCAAACAGTCAAAGAAAAACTATAAAAAATTACTTATTGAATTACTTACAAAATTAACCATCTAAATTACTTATTGATGTTCCCTTATTGCTTATTGCCTCAAAGTCCTCTAAAACATTTAATGCAAACACATATCATAATTGTGCATAATTACGAATTCAATTATGCACATTCAGGTATATTAAATATGTACGATGCATGCTCATGACAAATTCCTAGGTTTCCAATCCTTAATCTTGTCACATTATAAATTATGTGAAACCATACTCAATTGCTCAATCCAGATTTATCTTACAACCAACTTTTGGGTCCACTTTGCTCAATTATTGACATCAGGAAGATGAGGTAATTTGATAACAATTACTTCTAGAAAGTTTTTCTCCCAAGTTTTAAGTTTCTAATGATACCAAGTTCATTCCATTTGGTTCTATATACTGAAAGGTATACTAAAGGATCTCAGACTGTACTTAAGCTTCAACAAAATTCTTATCTCAACTTCCAATTAGATTTTGAAATTCTTACAGGCTGAATTTGAATTCAATCTCTGCATAAAATTTGTTGGGACCTGATCCCGAGAACTGGATCCCAACCAGAAAGCGTAACATATAACGAAGAATGAATTGGAGGGAAGAGAAAAAAAAGCAAAACGAATAACAAAAATGCAGAAACGAAATCGAAAACGGAGTCGAATTGCGAATCGAATCGAAATCAAATAAAAGAAATCGAATCGGAAGCAAAACAACACTTAACAAAGTGGAATCGAATACATATTGAATCGGAACAAAAGCAAAAATGATCGAATCGAAGCAAATCAAATACAGAGACAATGAAAGCAGATCTGACATCCGAAAACAATACTCTTTGGAAAAAAAACGTCACGTTGGAAACCTTAGACTTAACCTATCCGAAATTACGGTATAATTTTTTTTTCTTTCTTTTCTTTTTCATTGTTTTCATCACTATTCAATCTTATCCAAAGTAAAGACTTCTTCAATGTGGAATGCACAAATTCCATAACCTCAATTTTCTATCCGTCAATCACGAATCATAAGAATCAATTTAAACAAAATCTTATTTCTTTTCCTTTGTCATAAATACTCCCACATGTCAACATAATCACACATTCTGTATTTAACAAAATTTCGGCAGCATAACGTGTAACACCCCACTCCCGCATGACCCAAACCCGACATCGATGGTGATATCCGAGTCTAAGCCTCGCGAGGGTGGTGTGCTACATCATTCAGTCCAAACTTAGTATAATTTTTTTAAAACATAAACATACAATATATATTATGACGAAAACAATTCACATAAACAATCATCGGTAATTTCAATGACCACGGGGCCCTTTTTATAAATACAATTTCATTCAGTTTGTTGCCTTTACAACATGACCTAATCATGATTAATACAAAAATTCAGAAAATACATTTCTATCAAACACTAATGCAGATGTGAACTGATCCCAACCTCTTTTCTCACTCACACACGGTTGCTATACACCCGTTGCCTAACGGGGTATTCTTCTGGGTCCTGAAAAATAATTGCAAATTTTGGGTGAGTTTTGCGAACTCAGTGAGGTAACCATCATCGATGGTTCACTCAATTCATGCAACACATCAATTCACATAACATATATTCACATTGTTGCATATTTGATCACGTTTCACAATTTCACTTGAACATAGACAATTTGATACTTTTCATTCGATTAGACATCCATAACTAATTGAATTTATACAACATTCAAGCATAATACAGTTGTTTCATAATTCACATGCAGAAGTACCACATGATTGGTACCACAGAAGAATAAGGCAGTTAGCCTTTCACTCAATCAAAGAGCCTAAAATCAGATGCATATCACATGCGCATGTGACACATTTCTATTTTATTTCGGTGTTGTGACCGAGCGCCTGAATTGTCACAATATGGGCGCATTAATCGTTGACCCTGAGGCTCTGAACTGTCCCAATATGGGCACATTAATCATTAAGCCTGAGGCTCTGAATCATTGCGGGGCTCGATGTTAGACCCCGTCTCCGAGGCCCAACATTCGGACACACGCAAGCATACATAAGCATAGAGGACCCAAAATCGAACACAAACTGACCACAAATAGAGAAACTTTTAATAGAAAATTTGGGATTTGCTTTTTAATAAAATTGTTCCTCATGATCTCACGATTCCAACGCCATTGAAAACACTCAATTCGGATTAGAAATGAAGGAGTTATGGTTAAAATACTATCTTAAAGAAACAGTGAAAACTGACCCTCAACCGACTTCATGTCAGAATTTGAAAACTTTAGAGGATAAATTACCAATCGTTTCCTTCATAAAACTTGTAGGTTTATATCTCTATTTTAATTTAAAATAAGAATCGCCTCAATCGGAGCTTTATAGCTCAAGATATTTTAAAATTAGCGAAGTATATTCAGACTTGATCAGCCGACCTCCACGCTTTGTTTCAAACCACCTTTTTCAATTTAAAAGTAATACTGGTAAATCAGGCATAAAAAGATATAAAATTTTCTTAGGATTCCATCGCTTCAAAAATCAGCTTAATCGGAGGTCTATGCAAAAAGTTATAGCCAAAACAAGGGAGAGGGGTTGGTCGGCTAAAGACCGACCCCAAACGTGCGGACGAGTGGGCGCGAGCGTCTGGTGCTCGCTTGTCGGCGAGCGCCTGGGCGACCTATCCTACAGCTCGACCTACCTAACTTCTAACCCTCATAACTTTTGACTCCGAGCTCCAAATTAGACACAGTTTGATTCGTTAGAAAGCCAAGAGAAAAATTTACATTTTTTTAAGAAGGACTCAAAGACAAGCTCGGCCACTAAGAAAACCAAAAGTTTACTCTAAGACCGATCGACTAGCTCTCCACAAACAGTACTAAAACTTACAACTACCATAACTTTTGACCCAGGACTTCGAATTTAGCAAACTTGGTGTCTATGGAAAGGTTAAAGAATTATCTACAGTTTTCATGAAGATCACCCACCTATATTCCAACTCCATAGGGGTCAAAAATGGACTCAAAACTTCTGCTAAGAATCTGCCATTTAGACAGCACCTACATTTAATTCTAACAACTCACACCTACCATTTTAACACATCATAAATAGCTCATAAAACATCCTGGGAGAGCTCTACAGTTCACTACAACAACACACAAACCATAACAAGTTTCCAGCGAGTTCTCCCAAAGTTAAAAACTCAACAGCAACTCAATAATCAAAATACTCATACACATACTCTTTCAAGGCCATACACAGATCGGAAATCAACAATTTCACATGATGGGGAGAGTACTAGAGCTCTCATACACCTTTCCAATCATAAGAGTTCAATCACAGCTTTAAGTACATATCGACACATCCATCAAAAGTCAAGTACAAAATACAAAATACATGAGATGCTCAATGCTTGATATGCTTATAATGCTATCCAAGAGCTAGTTACTAACTTAATACAAAAGTGCCTAAATCTTGGAGTTATGTTCGATGCCTTGCAAGGTTCCGGGTTCAACTTGAATTTGCACCTGAGGAGGGAGAATGGGGTGAGCTAACACGGCTCAGTGGCTAACATGTTTATAGCCATCGAGTAACGAGCCACACACAAAACACACAATTATGAATCCAAAAAGATGGCAATTTATCATATAAAACACCAATAACCCAAAATCATCACATAAGGCATAGCATGATGATTTATATCAATCAAACATATATTATTCATCATAAACACAATTAAATGCTAAAATGCACACAATTGGCTCGAGAGTTCCATAAACACGACGGAAACCGAAGTTTACCATAAACACGACGAGTCCATTTTTAGATCTCGTAGCCTCAAGCAGACAGCCGGGAGAAGGCTAAGGGGGGTCAACGTGCATGTGACTATCGAAGTAGGTTCTCTCTTGCCCAAACACAACCAATTTATGCTCACACATTAAGGCACAAGCATAGCATTTTATGCTTCTTTCATTCTATCAAATCATCATAGTTTCTTTCTTTTTCTTGCAAACCAAATGAAAACACTTTCAATATACACACCATTTAACAAAGATAGCACACATAGGGCATTTGCCCATTACACAACAACTATAAAAATGTTACCCACCTATCGTCGGTATCCGAATTCAAGATTTCCCTTCCTCCTTGTCTTGAGTGGAATTTTCTTGAGTTCCTTCAATTAAATCATACTTCATTCAATAAATACATTTTAAAAGAAAGTCATAATATTCATAAATCAAGCAAAGATGAAAATAAACTTTAAACCTAACCTACACATAGGGCATTTAAGCTAGAATAACCATAACCTTAGCTTAAAAGTCCTTAAAATCCATAGATCTCACCTTTCTCTCTATCTTTCTTCAATCTCTACACAAACCCTAACTTCCATCCTACACCATTCTTAAACCTAGCTTAAGCAAAGATGGAACTTACCTCTCACAAGTAGTTTTCTCCTCTTTTTCCTCTTCTTTCTTCTTCCCTTCAAGCTTCCCACGACTCTCCCTTTTTCTTGGCCGAAAGCTCTCCTTCTTTCTTCTCTCACGTTTTTGCTTCTCTTCCTTTCTTTCCTTTTCTTTTCTCTACGACACTTACTTCTTCTCCTCTTCCTTTAATTCACTTATTCTCAACTTAAAAGCCTACCTCCAAAACTACATAGTTTTGATACTCCTTATAACTTACAAGGCTTTGGGCTCTCCTTCTCCTCTGAAGCCCACTACACTTAACCACTTAAATTCTAAAGCTCATACTTTCCAATATTTAGTCTAAGCCTTCATTTAATTTCTAACTTCTAATCCCAATCATACTTGCTAATTCCAAGACTCAATAAAATATATATCTATATAAACACATAATTAAAACAATTAAAGCAAGAATAGCAAATAAATCAATTAATAATCAATTAAATAAACGAAAAAATTTTCGGGGCCCAACACTCGAGGCCCAAATATAAACATTGAGCTTATAGCTCTCGGTGGCTGCTCCGGTCACAACTGTCATTAACTGATCATGCATTCATGCATGGAATGCATCTATCCCAATTTAACAATAATTGCATCACAATTATTCCACATGTCACAATTAGGCAGCAACTGTATCACAATCAATTCACGTATCACAATTTATCACATCAGAGACAAGTAATGTTGGACCCCGATTTTTGAATAAAAATAAGAAATATTCAAAAGTGGATGAGTTGATTGAAATTAAGTTGAAAATCATGACTAAAAAGAGAAAGTGTGAAAATATGAGAAATTGTGAAATAGTTGACTTTTTGGTCTTTGAGGGTTGACTTTTGATTTAGGCAAAATTTGATAAAATGGTCTTCTGGAAACTTGTAGATTATGTCAAGAGCTTTCCGTAGCCATAAAGTTTGATATTTTTCGATATCGGGAGTGGAAGTTATGATCAGTCAAAGTTAAGTATGAAATTTGTTTGAAGTTTGACTTTTGGGGTTGACAGTTGACTTTGATCTAGGCATAATTTCAGAAAATGATCTACATGAAACTTGTAGATTATGTCGAGAGCTTTTTGTGGACATAAAGTTTGCTATTTCTCGATGTCGGGATTGAGAGATATGATTTTCCAAAGATATGCTTTGTTTTGAAAATGCTATTAAGTATAGATTTGTGTGTTCTATGCTTCGAGACCTCTCGTCGTATGGATTTAGTTTGAATTGGAATAAGTGGTCTTAATGAAAGTTGGAGCTTGTATTTCGATCTTTCCGATGCCATAAAGTATGTAATTTTTCGATGTTGAGGCTAGGAGTTATGAGCGATGAAAAATTGGAAGTCGTTTAGGAAAAGCTGTTTTGGACAGAATCTTTGATTGAGGTTTTGACCTCTTTCGAGACCTAATTTGATTTTGAGTTCTCCGGGAAGTTGTATAGCTTCCTTTTACCTTTCTATAGACACCAAATTCGTCAAATTCCGAGTTCGGAATTAAGAGATATGATTTTTGAAAAATTCAGTTATAAGTGGGTATTTAAGGTTTTGTAAATTTTGCTTGAACTCCGACCCTTTTGCAATCTTTCGTTATAATTCCTTCGTCCGACATCTGATTGAATTGATTCTCAAAGCGTTGGATTCCTAAGACAATTACGTTCATTTTTATGAAGAATTATGATTTTTAGAAGATTAAATGGAAAGAGATTGATTGAACCCAAGTAAGAGATGGGTTATAGGTTATAAGTTGGATAATTTTCTGAACATGGTCCAGTACTTTGCGATTTTCGGGAGTTATACAACTCCGATTGAGGTGATTCTTGAGGGAAAATAAAGTTAAGATGTAGGGCTACAATTCTTGTGAAGGGATCGAAATTTTATTTCATCCCTAAGATTGTTAAATTCTGGACTGAAGTTATGTTCAAGTTCAGTTTTGGATTTTGTGCAGGTCAGTTAGTAATTCGGCCATAACTTCTTCGTTTTAGATCCGAATTGAGCGCCGTCAGTGGCGTTGGATTCATAAGATCAAGAGGAACAATTTTTATGAAGAAAGTTTGTCCAAATTATTTCGTTTAGCTGCTCAAAAACTGGACGCAACGTATCAGATTTTGGAAATCATGTGCAGGGGCATTTTAGTCAATTTGCTATCATTAAATGACAGCACAAAGGTGCTGTCGTTTTAGACAGCACCAACTTAAGAAGAGCAGTATCAGATTCACGAAGGGGGGGAAGGAACCCACAAAAAAATTAAAAACAAAGGAGAGAAGAACAAGAAAGAAGATAGAAAGACTACCAAAATTCTAGAACAAGGAGAAGCTCTCGACATTTCTTGAAGAACAAAGAGAGATGTTTTCGATTTTCCAGGAAGAGAAGAGAAGCATTCGAAAACTTTCTAGAAGAGAAGAGCAAGTAGGAAGTTCGACCTTGTGGGTTTCCAAGAGAAGAGCACGTGGGTTTCACCTAAGGTTAGGGTTTCAAAATTCTTGGTTATTATTACTTGGGTGTCTCTTTTTCTTACTTATTCATGGTGATTAGAAAAGTTCTTGAGTTGAGATTGAAAGAGGTTTAAGTTTACATGGAAGAGAAGAAAATCTGATTTTAGTGGGTTAGTGATTCGAACTTTTCTTGGTTCTCTTGTTGGGGTTTTTCCCTTTCTTGCTTAAATATAGTGATTTAAAGAGTAAGATATGAAAGAACAAGAAAAAGAAGAGTGATTAGGAAGGATGGAAAAGGAAAGAAGATGGGTTATGAAAGTAACAGAAAAATTAGATTTGTGTAGGAGGAATTTTCAACAAGTTTGACGAGGTGGGAGAGAAGTATGGTTGTTCCAGTGTAGGAAAAGTTATAAGTAAGGTTATATAGGTTTTGTTCAAGTTTTACATTTATGAAACAAATTTTCCAGCATTGTGTTATGCTTTGATTACATGAGGTCTTTGGAAGTTGAGGTAGGTTTGCGAGGTTTCTTCATGAGTGAAGTGAAAAGGAATGGTAATTAGAATTGATATGTTTTGATTAGGTCATTTAAGGCAAGTTGGAGATTGAGGAACGGACATGTTAACCTAATGCAAAGCTTAAGGATTTAAGGTGGGTACCATATTTATTTTTGAAAGTATAAGTCCTGTAAGTGTTCTTGAATATGTCCGAAAGTGAAAGTGTTTGAAATGTATTGTTTAGGATATTTAAAGGTATTGTTGTAAATATGTAATTGAATGATTGTCTATTTGATTTTGAAAAATTTAGAAGAAAAACGTTTTGAACGTTTATTGTTGATTTTCGGGAGAAACAAGGAGAAAAGTTTACGCTTTTCGCAATTGTTTTATAAAAGTTGTTGAAATTTTTATGGTGTTCGAAATGGGTTATAAAAAGTGTTTGGAAAGTGTATCATTTCCGTAAAAGATTTATAAAAGTGTTTGAAACATTATGATTTTCGAAGTTGTTTACGTAAAAGTTTGAAAATGAAATTGTGTATGTAAAGGTTGAAAAAGTTTTGATCTCCTAGTACTCTTGAGTACTCTTGAAATTGATTTCCAATTTCTTTGGACATGATTTGGAAAATGGGTTTAAGAAATTGCTACGAATATTCCGGACAATTAAAATAATATGTTTTAAATTGGTTATTGAAGAAATTGTTACTTTTTAGTTTTGAATGAGAAATTGATAAATTCTTGGGCTTTGAGGTTTAAAAATCTTTTGAATTTACATGCTTGAAAAAATGATACATCTAAAATTTATAAATGACATTTGTTTGATTTATGAGTTAAACTTGTGTCCTTATTCTTTAAAGAAAGAAAGTATTGAATTTGATTAATGCCAAATGCTTTGAAAAAAAAAACCTGTTTCAAAGATTGGATTTATTGTTTCAAGTGATTTTGATAAATTGGTAAATCTTTCTGAATTCTTTATGCTTGAAGGGTTTGTTATTTATGTAACTGGATACATTTGTTCATTTATTACATTTATCCAGCGTGCTGCATACTTTAATTATACATGGTTACAAATCGAATATAATTGTGAATCGGTATAAAAGTGATTGATGAATTGTGACGGTATTGGATTTGCTATGTGAATTATGTGAAATTATGAATGATAATGTGACACGATATGAAAATCAAGTTTTCGAAATGTGCCTCCGGGCAATATGATTTTCGAGTTTTGATATATGTATGTGGGTTTGGTAAGGTCCCCTCCGATGAGTCAGTGCACTGGTCTCCCTCTGATAGCCTTCTCCTGGCTGCCCGCTAGTGGCATAGGAGTTCCGATTTCGGATTCCCCTCTATTCACGGCTGCACACGATCGCTATGCGGGAATGTGCAGTACATCATGTTAGGACCGACCCAAACCATTTAATGTGTTATGTGCTTGGTGTTGGATGCCGCGGTATAACCCGCAAACACACGCCGCAGTATAACCTGCAAACACCTACGGGTGGGGTGTGGGGTTCAACATCAAACCACTGATGTGTTAGATGATATGTGATGCATTCATGTTTGAAATGGTGCATAATTTGTGAAAAGTTTGAGAATTTGAGAAATAAGGGTTAATTTTCAATCACGAAATTTCGAAAACAGTTTATGAGGATTTTAAAACAAATGAAGATGATGAGAAAAATCTTAGAAAAATATTGACGAAGGTTTATAAAAATTCGAAAAGTTTGAAAATGAGTTTTTGGATAAATTTCCGAATGGGAAATGTTTGAAAAGTTTGAAAAGACAATTTCGTTTATGTTTTATTTAGAAGTATGATACCCATTGAGCTGTCCAGCTCACCCCACCTTCCATTCTCATCTCCAGGTTTCGAGAAGGAGATCGGATGAATGCGGTCAAGACGTCAGTTCGACATTTATATGTTTTTGTAATTTGTATATGGTTTGGAATGCCTTTATGAAGTATTTAGTTCTTAATGTATTCGAGTTTGTGTATGGAAATGAGCTATGAGATTTGTTTATGGTTCTAAGTAGATTGTGTGATTGATTTATGAATTATGAATGTATGAGTTGGTTTTAGAAGTGGGATTTTATTTTGATCATGGAGTATAAATTGCATGTGAAAATATGATTGGATTGTGTTGAGATATGAGGTTTTAATGATGGTTGAGATTAATGAAGTGTTAGGTAGATGTGTGTTTCTGCTGATGTTTGGATGCCGGACGGGAGGTCCGATGTTGCTGGTATTGTTGAGTTATGATATTAGAAGTGCGTTTAGCTTTGTTTTAAATTTTGGGCTGTCAAAATATAGCAGTTATGTGCGAAATTTCGGTAAAATTTCGGTATGATGGGTTTAAAGAAATGAGTTTGAGGATTTATATGATTGTATAAGAAATGATTAAGATGAATTAAGTGAATTGAAATTGGTGAGGATGAGTTTCCAAAAAGGAAATTTTATGTAATGGTTATGATTTGAATGAGATTGATTAAAGAGAAAATGAATGAATAAGAGGGGGAAAAAAAATTTATACCGGATTTTCGCATCGGATTAGTCTAAGGAATTCCAACGCAATTATGTTCATTCGATCGTTTTCTTTGATTTTTTTTGTGCTCGGATGTCGGATCTGTTCTACTTGATTTCGTTTCGCTTTGAAATCTATTCGTTAGGTTCGATACGACTTCGATTTGTATTGTTACGAATTGATTCCGAATTCGACTTTCGAAATCTGTTCGTTTAGTTCGTTTTCGCTATTGGCTTCCGCATTTTGTTTTCGATCCGAAATTTCCGTTTCCATCTGATTCCGTTTCCTTTATTCTTTGTTTTTCGGTTGGGATCCGGTTCTCAAGATCGGGTCCCAACATTTATGGTATCAGAGCCCAGTATTATGATCGTACTTGGGCGTTTGTGTCTAACTGTTTTGTATAAGAGTGTTCAAGCATAAGATTGAATTTGTGAGATTGTGATAAAGATAGAGTGCATACTAAAGGGCTTGATAGATGAAGATGATAAGAATGTTAAGTGATTTTAGGAAATTGTGCATGAAATTGAGATTTGAAGTTCATGAGGAATTAGGATGATTTGATTTTTTTTATATATCCATTTGTGAGTGAAAGATGAGCATGGAGATGGATTTTTATGAATTATGTGAAGACCTAATTAAGTGTTCGATGAGGGTTAAGAACTTTAATGCATTTTAGGTTTGTGATGATGGAAAATTGAGATTTGAACTGAATGATAACATTTGGATGAAATTGATTTGATTATACTTCTTTGAGATGAAAGTATGACTATTTGAAAGATGTCATGATGATAAAGATTAAATGATGATTGAACGATATTAGGGTTCCTTAAGAAATGAACCATTGACTTGTGTCCATAAGTGTAGAAACAATGAGTCATGACTATAGTGATTTGATATGATATGAGTGGTATGTGATTTAAGGAAATGAAAATTGTGAAGAGATTGAGAATATGTATGATGAAAAAAAAAACTTGATGATCTTTGTTTAAAAAGACAATTATGCAAGGATGAGGTACTTGGAGTTTAATCTAGTATGAATTTCGAGGACGAAATTCTTTTAAGAGGGGGAGAAATGTTGGACCCCGATTTTTGAGTAAAAATAAGAAATATTCAAAAGTGGATGAGTTGATTGAAATTAAGTTGAAAATCATGACTAAAAAGAGAAAGTGTGAAAATATGAGAAATTGTGAAATAGTTGACTTTTTGGCCTTTGAGGGTTGACTTTTGATTTAGGCAAAATTTGATAAAATGGTCTTCTGAAAACTTGTAGATTATGTCAAGAGCTTTCCGTAGCCATAAAATTTGATATTTTTTGATACCGGGAGTGGAAGTTATGATCAGTCAAAGTTAAGTATGAAATTTGTTTAAAGTTTGACTTTTAGGGTTGACAGTTGACTTTTGATCTAGGCATAATTTGAGAAAATGATCTACATGAAACTTGTATATTATGTCGAGAGCTTTTTGTGGACATAAAGTTTGATATTTTTCGATGTCGGGATTGAGAGATATGATTTTCCAAATATATGCTTTGTTTTGAAAATGCTATTAAGTATAGATTTGTGTGTTCTATGCTTCGAGACCTCTCGTCGTATGGATTTAGTTTGAATTGGAATAAGTGGTCTTAATGAAAGTTGGAGCTTGTATTTCGATCTTTCCGACGCCATAAAGTATGTAATTTTTCGATGTTGAGGCTAGGAGTTATGAGCGATGAAAAATTGGAAGTCGTTTAGGAAAAGCTGTTTTGGACAGAATCTTTGATTGAGGTTTTGACCTCTTTTGAGACCTAATTTGATTTTGAGTTCTTCCGGGAAGTTGTAGAGCTTCCTTTTATCTTTCTGTAGACACAAAATTCGTCAAATTACGAGTTCGGAATTAAGAGATATGATTTTTGAAAAATTCAGTTATAAGTAGGTATTTAAGGTTTTGTAAATTTTGCTTGAACTCCGACCCTTTTGCAATCTTTTGTTATAATTCCTTCTTCCGACATCCGATTGAATTGATTCTTGAAGCGTTGGATTCCTAAGACAATTACGTTCATTTTTATGAAGAATTATGATTTTTAGAAGATTAAATGGAAAGAGATTGATTGAACCCAAGTAAGAGATAGGTTATAGGTTATAAGTTGGATAATTTTCTGAACATGGTCCAGTACTTTGCGATTTTCGGGAGTTATACAACTCCGATTGAGGTGATTCTTGAGGGAAAATAAAGTTAAGATGTAGGGCTACAATTCTTGTGAGGGGTCGAAATTTTATTTCATCCCTAAGATTGTCAAATTCTGGACTGAAGTTATGTTCAAGTTCAGTTTCGGATTTTGTGCAGGTCAGTTAGTAATTCGGCCGTAACTTCTTCGTTTTAGATCCGAATTGAGCGCCGTCAGTGGCGTTGGATTCGTAAGATCAAGAGGAACAATTTTCATGAAGAAAGTTTGTCCAAATTATTTCGTTTAGCTGCTCAAAACTGGACGCAACGTATCAGATTTTGGAAATCATGTGCAGGGGCATTTTAGTCAATTTGCTATCATTAAATGACACCACAAAGGTGCTGTCGTTTTAGACAGCACCAACTTAAGAAGAGCAGTATCAGATTCACGACGGGGGGGGACAAGAAAAAATTAAAAACAAAGGAGAGAAGAACAAGAAAGAAGATAGAGAAGACTACCGAAAATTCTAGAACAAGGAGAAGCTCTCGACATTTCTTGAAGAACAAAAGAGAGATGTTTTCGATTTTTCCCAGGAAGAGAAGAGAAGCATTCGAAAACTTTCTAGAAGAGAAGAGCAAGTAGGAAGTTCGACCTTGTGGGTTTCCAAGAGAAGAGCACGTGGGTTTCACCTAAGGTTAGGGTTTCGAAATTCTTGGTTATTATTACTTGGGTGTCTCTTTTTCTTACTTATTCATGGTGATTAGAAAAGTTATTGAGTTGAGATTGAAAGAGGTTTAAGTTTACATGGAAGAGAAGAAAATCTGATTTTCGTGGGTTAGTGATTCAGAACTTTTCTTGGTTCTCTTGTTGGGGTTTTTCCCTTTCTTGCTTAAATATAGTGATTTAAAGAGTAAGATATGAAAGAACAAGAAAAAGAAGAGTGATTAGGAAGGATGGAAAAGGAAAGAAGATGGGTTATGAAAGTAACAGAAAAATTAGATTTGTGTAGGAGGAATTTTCAACAAGTTTGACAAGGTGGGAGAGAAGTATGTTTGTTCCAGTGTAGGAAAAGTTATAAGTAAGGTTATATAGGTTTTGTTCAAGTTTTACATTTATGAAACAAATTTTCCAGCATTGTGTTATGCTTTGATTACATGAGGTCTTTGGAAGTTGAGGTAGGTTTGCGAGGTTTCTTCATGAGTGAAGTGAAAAGGAATGGTAATTAGAATTGATATGTTTTGATTAGGTCATTTAAGGCAAGTTGGAGATTGAGGAACGGACATGTTAACCTAATGCAAAGCTTAAGGATTTAAGGTGGGTACCATATTTATTTTCGAAAGTATAAGTCCTGTAAGTGTTCTTGAATATGACCGAAAGTGAAAGTGTTTGAAATGTATTGTTTGGATATTTAAAGGTATTCTTGTAAATATGTAATTGAATGATTGTCTATTTGATTTTGAAAATTTAGAAGAAAACGTTTTGAACGCTTATTGTTGATTTTCGGAGAAACAAGGAGAAAAGTTTACGCTTTTCGCAATTGTTTTATAAAAGTTGTTGAAATTTTATAGTGTTCAAATGGGTTATAAAAAGTGTTTGGAAAGTGTATCATTTCGTAAAAGATTTATAAAAGTGTTTGAAACATTATGATTTTCGAAGTTGTTTACGTAAAAGTTTGAAAATGAAATTGTGTATGTAAAGGTTGAAAAAGTTTTGATCTCCTAGTACTCTTGAGTACTCTTGAAATTGATTTCCAATTTCTTTGGACATGATTTGGAAAATGGGTTTAAGAAATTACTACTAATATTCGGACAATTAAAATAATATGTTTTAAATTGGTTATTGAAGAAATTGTTACTTTTAGTTTTGAATGAGAAATTGATAAATTCTTGGGCTTTGAGGTTTAAAAATCTTTTGAATTTACATGCTTGAAAAAATGATACATCTAAAATTTATAAATGAGATTTGTTTGATTTACGAGTTAAACTTGTGTCCTTATTCTTTAAAGAAAGAAAGGATTGAATTTGATTAATGCCAAATGCTTTGAAAAAAAACACTGTTTCAAAGATTGGATTTATTGTTTCAAGTGATTTTGATAAATTGGTAAATCTTTCAATTCTTTATGCTTGAAGGGTTTGTTATTTATGTAATCGGATACATTTGTTCATTTATTACATTTATCCAAATGCTGCATACTTTAATTATACATGGTTACAAATCGAATATAATTGTGAATCGGTATAAAAGTGATTGATGAATTGTGACGGTATTGGATTTGCTATGTGAATTATGTGAAATTATGAATGATAATGTGACACGATATGAAAATCAAGTTTTCGAAATGTGCCTCCGGGCAATATGATTTTCGAGTTTTGATATATGTATGTGGGTTTGGTAAGGTCCCTCCGATGAGTCGGTGCACTTGGTCTCCTCTCGATAGCCTTCTCCCGCTGCTCATTAGTGGCATAGGAGTTCGATTCGAACTCCCTTCATTCACTGGCCGCATATGACCGCTATCTTGGAATGTGCAAGACGTCATGTTAGACCGACCCAAACCATTTAATGTGTTATGTGCTTGGTGTTGGATGTCGCGGTATAACCCAAGAAACACACGCCTAAAGATAACTCGCAAACACCTACGGGTGGGGTGTGGGTTCAACATCAAACCACCGATGTGTTAGATGATATGTGATGCATTCATGTTTGAAATGGTGCATAATTTGTGAAAAGTTTGAGAATTTGAGAAATAAGGGTTAATTTTCAATCACGAAATTTCGGAAGCAGTTTATGAGGATTTTAAAACAAATGAAGATGATGAGAAAAATCTTAGAAAAATATTGACGAAGGTTTATAAAAAATTCGAAAAGTTTGAAAATGAGTTTTTGGATAAATTTCCGAATGGGAAATGTTTGAAAAGTTTGAAAAGACAATTTCGTTTATGTTTTATTTAGAAGTATGATACCCATTGAGTCGTCAAATCACCCCACCTTCCATTCCCATCTCCGTGTTTCGAGAAGGAGATCGGATGAATGCGGTCAAGACGTCGATTCGACATTTATATGTTTTGTAATTTGTATATGGTTTGGAATGCCTTTATGAAGTATTTAGTTCTTAATGTATTCGAGTTTGTGTATGGAAATGAGCTATGGGATTTGTTTATGGTTCTAAGTAGATTGTGTGATTGATTTATGAATTATGAATGTATGAGTTGGTTTTAGAAGTGGGATTTTATTTTGATCATGGAGTATAAATTGCATGTGAAAATATGATTGGATTGTGTTGAGATATGAGGTTTTAATGATGGTTGAGATTAATGAAGTGTTAGGTAGATGTGTGTTTCTGCTGATGTTTGGATGTCGGACAGGAGGTCCGATGTTGCCTGGTATTGTTGAGTTATGATATTAGAAGTGCGTTTAGCTTTGTTTTAAATTTTGGGCTGTCAAAATATAGTCGTTATGTCTTAGAAATTTCGTAAAATTTCGATATGATGGGTTTAAAGAAATGAGTTTGAGGATTTATATGATTGTATAAGAAATGATTAAGATGAATTAAGTGAATTGAAATTGGTGAGGATGAGTTTCCAAAAAGGAAATTTTATGGAATGGTTATGATTTGAATGAGATTGATTAAAGAGAAAATGAATGAATAAGAGGGGAAAAAAAATTTATACCGGATTTTCGCATCGGATTAGTCTAAGGAATTCCAACGTAATTATGTTCATTCGATCGTTTTCTTTGATTTTTTTTGTGCTCGGATGTCGGATCTGTTCTACTTGATTTCGTTTCGCTTTGAAATCTATTCGTTAGGTTCGATACGACTTCGATTTGTTTTGTTACGAATTGATTCCGAATTCGACTTTCGAAATCTGTTCGTTTAGTTCGTTTTCACTATTGGCTTCCGCATTTTGTTTTCGATCCGAAATTTCCGTTTCTATCTGATTCCGTTTCCTTTATTCTTTGTTTTTCGGTTGGGATCCGGTTCTCAAGATCGGGTCCCAACAAGTAAGTCACAGATTCACAAACAGATAACACTTCTATGTCATAGCTCCAAATACATTGGACCTTCTGTCCAGAATCCATAGTCATAATCAATCACAAAACCCACCATTATTCACCACAGTAAACATAACATAATCGAGAGAATCATCTAGGTTACTCACCTATAACTTCTAAGCTAATGCCTAGAAGTCTCAGCAACATCGGTGGATCGACGCTCCAAATGTGCCTCTACAACATTCAAATTATTCACACATTACTATATGTACAATCAGAAAGATTTAATAATACACATGTAGCAATTAAAAAGTGTACAATGCATGTTCATGATATTCCCAGCATTATCCCGTAATTCACATCACAAAAGAATCCCTTATGATTTAGGAAACCATAGGTACCAAAATCATGCAATTTGGACCTCTATAGGTCCAATTATTGATAAAACATAGACCAGAAAAACGATTACCCGGTCCCCTCAATTTGACCTAACCCATCCACATCAATTTTATCTCTAAAATTTCTCAATGTCACATAGAAATGAAATTAAATAATTCATGACTCCAATGCCTCGAGAATCAGGTCAATCGGATGTCGGACGAAAAAGTTATAAACAAAAGAGTGGAGAGAGGTCAGTTCAGGAAAAATACATGTCCTAGTCGACTAGTCGGAGGTTGTAGTCGACTAGGTCGACTACAGTGACTGACTAGAAGCTTTATTCTTTTTTCTGCGGACATCCCAAATTTCACAAGTCATAACTCCTTACTCCAAACTCCAAATTGGAAAAAACTTAGTATCAATTTCAAGATAAAAGAGAGCTCTACAAGTTTCATGAAGGACACAAAAGCCAATTTTATCTCTATGGATGTCAAAAATGTAAACAAAAGTTACTGCCTGTATAATGTTTACCAAAACAGTATACCATTTTGCAAAAATCATAACTTTCCATTCCTTTTGCCAAAATTTCCAAATTTTATGTCAAAAGAAATATCAAAACATGTTCTACAACTTTCATGAATAACTTGGAAGCAAATTCAACCTAGAAACACATCAAATTATCCTAGAAACACATCAAATTCTCAAGCAAAGTTTCTGCCCACATGTGTCACCCTGAACAGTATACAATCTTCTAAAAATCATAATTCCCTACTCAAATGTCCAAAAAATCCATACTTTATACCCATGAAAAGATCAGACAACATACTACAATTCTCATGAGGACTTAGAAGCAAATTCCATCTCTACCTAGCTCAAAATCTCCATTAACGGAGCTGCCCTGTTTAAGAGTGTTAAAACAACACATGACCTAAACCATATCAAAACTTTAAAAATGCATAACTCACAAGCCCTATATCCAAAATTAGCATATTATACCTCATTAGAAAGCTACAAAAATCTTATACAACTTTCCAGAAGATCACTTAAGCTAATTCCAATCATAACAGTCCACCATTAGCTTCAGAACACAGAAATCACAAGACCTATACACTTAGAGCCATTTGCACACAAAACACATTTTGATCTGAATTACCACTTGAACATTAACAAATCATAACTTTCAACCTACAAATCAAAAAAATTCATACTTAGTGGCATTAGAAAGCTAACAAGTAAATCTTCAACTTTCATGAAGACCAATTTCACAAAATCAGTCTACTTTAGCCTAGAAAAATTTCCAAAGTTCTGGTCACAAATCAGTCAATGTGATATACACCACTATTCACCCTGCACATTTATCTAACTTTCACCCTTCAAACCACAATTGGACAGAACTTCCTTCATAATAATTCTAGCCAAACTTCTTAAGTTTAATACAAGCTAAAGATCATCTCAATTGCTCAACTATAGAAAGAGTTATGGCCAATACATTGAAGCATACTTAAGATCAAGTTGCTGCAAAATTTTTTCCAGATTTGCCACCATTCATTCAATCTTTACATCTAACTCATCTTATACCTCCTTATACCTTGACCATATCCTCCATTACAATTCCTCATCATTCCCTACCTAATTCAACTCAATAAACCAATCACAAACAAAGCATGATCTAGAATTTATCATTAACCAAAAACATAGCATATATACATATCCATTAATAAGCAATGTTCTACACTCATCTAATCACCCCTTTAGAAATCATTCAATCTCTAGACCTCTATATACCCTTACATGCATTATTACTCATCCCATATATCCAAAAACAAGACATGAACATAAATATTTCATCACCCAAGACATATACATAAACCTTGTAAAATCAAAGCATCAAGATACTCAAGTTTCTCATCATATTTACTGAAATTAATCATACCTATGACATTAGAAGGTAAACTTACTTGGTTAAGCTTTGATTTCTTCAAGATCTTCAAGAGTACCCCAAATCCCTAACTCCCCAAACAACCCACGTTCATCATCTCCATAAGAGGTAGAGATAGGGTTTTTATGGGGAGAAAGAGAGAGTAAGGTGACAAGGAAGCAAGTAAGAGATGAGAGCTAGGCTTAAAGTTGGAGGAGACCAAAACCCATGGAGAAGAGGAAGAGAGGAGCTACGAAATTGGTGGAGAAAAGCCAAAACAAATCACCAAAGCCCTTTGAAATGAAAAGCATCGTGGAAAACAAACAAAAAGGGAGGGTCTTTCACTTTATAAGAAGTGGTGTGGCAAGTGACACATGTCACTTGCCACATGCCACTTTCCTATTGCTCCAATTGGTCCATCCTATAACAAGTTTATTCAATCTCCAAATTCTAATCCAATTGTCTCCTAATTTTCAATAACACTAGTCAATAATTTCTAAAGTCATGTATCAAAAATTCCAATGTTATTTGACAGTAAATGTTACTATCATTTATCATTTGGTTTGCCACTGGGAATTTTCCCTAGTCCAAAAAGTTACCCCCAAAAATTTCAAAATTTTTTTCCAAAATTCTCCAAAATTCTAAAACAACAAATTTCACTTTCCAAATCAATTTTCAATACAATTGGTAACAATCACATTTATTACCAATTATACCCGGAATGTCAATTAATGCATGTACAATTATTGTTATGTGCATGTGTAAAAATTGTCATTCGTATATATTTAGCGGCCATAATATGCATGAATATGCCGAGCTATGTTTCCACACTCCTAACCTGTCCCAAATGACCAATTTACCCTTCCCATCGGTGATGGTATGTTATATAATGGCTGCATTCTAACTAACCCAAACCTGCAAAGTGTTCAAAATACACTTCTATATTCTCACATAGTAGCCAGTATCATCGGACTCCCCGTCTGGAATCCAACACAATAAATGTAACATCATGTTACTGTTAGTAAGGGCATTATGGTAATATTGGGTCAGACTGATAAGTTTCATTGCATTCACTGATTGAGCATGTTACTGGCCTCTGATCATAGAGGAACAGGTTTATTTCATATGCACTTATTCATAGGTACATGCATTCATGATTTTTCGACATTTTAACTGTGAATACGAATTGATTGGATTGTGGACTAACTGAATTGACTGGATTATAATTGATTGAGAAATTAAGAGTAAGTGGGCTCGAATGAATGATTTAGAATAGTCTAAGAGTGATTGGCTAGTGATAGTGGCTTATAGGAAATTTTCAGAAAATTCAGGAGAAAATGCCCGGACCGGAAACTTTCGAGTGACAGATTGATTGATTGTATAGTACTGAAAGAACTGTTCAATGGTAATGGAAAAATTAGAGTTATACTGTTAGGAAATAAAAATGTGGAGACCTATGTCTATAAATAGCTAGGTCTGAAATATTGAGGATTTTATCTTAAGGCAAATCGTTTCTTCTCTTCCTCCTCCCACGGTGATCTTCGATTCCTCCCATCGGTGAGGATTTCTCGATCTTTTCTTATGGTTTCCTTCTCATTGTGCCAAGCTAACTGGTTTATTGTGATTGATGAAGTTCGAGAAGGTTTGAGAGTGGATTATCGTTGAGTTTGAAAGATTTTAGGGTTTACGGATATTTGAGAGATTTGTGGATTGAGGCTGTGATTGGTAAGTTTTTATGGCTTTAATGTTGTTATTAATGGTTGTTTGAGCATTTATGGCATTTATTATGGTTGATTGAGTAGTTGGGAGTGTTTAATACTGGTTTTAGAGAGAGAGAGATCGGAAAATTGATCGGAGAAGACGTTCAAACCTTCGCACGTCGCAACGAGCGCGCAGAGGCGTGAGGGCTTCATCGCGACGAATAATGATTTATTCGTCGCAACGAGCTCGGCTGGACGACGCGACGAGTGTGGATTTATTCATCGCGACGAGCGGTCTTCACGTCACGATGAACGGACTCCTTCATGTCGCGTCGAGTGGCTGTAGGTCGCAGCGAGGGATGGAAATTCTGATTGGATTGATTTTAGTTGATTGGGCATAATTGATGGTATAGACCTCCGATTGAGGTGATTCCTGATTCGTTGTGAACTAGGGAAAGAGGTCTACTATTGAGGATAATTATGGAAGTTAGAATTTAATTTAAATGGCATTGATTCATAGAGAATAAGGTCAATTATGGTTCATAGTGTGACCTAAGCATTGAATTGTGATAATTGGAATTTCAAGTGGAGTTGTAATTGAGGTTTTCAATGGAGGTTTTGACCCAATGGATAGGGAGTTGTTATAGGAAGTATGAATTGAAGAAATTGAACTGAATTTTAGGATTGGATTAATTATTGTCGATCGATTGAGCGAAGAGTTAGAATGGGACGTAAGAGTTCAAAATTGGGTTTTAGCGCCGTAAAAATCGTGAACATGCATTATACATAATTCTATTGAGACATATGTATCACTGAATTGTTTAATTGAGCATCTAGTAATGGGACTGTATTTAACTGTTGTAGAGGCGCCATTGGATCGTCATTCCACGAACATTACTGGAACTTCCAGGCAGTAGCTCGGAAGTTACAGGTGAGTAACCTAGTTGGTTTCTCAAATTCCTGATTGTCTAAATGCTCCATGTGAATTACTTGCCAATGTGAAATTGCATGATTACTGAGATGTACATGATCGAATGACATGCTTTTACTGTATTGGATTGGACTACTGCATGACACTGAGAAATGCAATACTAGGCTTTTATAG
Organism: Erythroxylum novogranatense; assembly: GCA_029891385.1. Classification (NCBI taxonomy): domain Eukaryota; kingdom Viridiplantae; phylum Streptophyta; class Magnoliopsida; order Malpighiales; family Erythroxylaceae; genus Erythroxylum; species Erythroxylum novogranatense. Next base: position 55,258 of record JAIWQS010000235.1, on the reverse strand, counting down.
CCATACACTGAATTACTGAACACTGCATTACATGCATAAATGCATGATCAGATAATGGATATGTGACCCAAGTTGCTATTATCACTGAAAAGAGCCTCGAGCTCAAACATCAGATCGACCGGCCTCGAGCCCGGGGAGAAATCTCGACGCGTCCCCCATCAATCGATCGAGCACTTGGGCACAACACTGAATAACTGGAAAAGAGTCTCATATGCATTGTATACCCATGACTGATTGAATTGTAACACTTACTGAATTATGTGATGATGTGAGAGATTGCAAATTGTTACATGCTACTGTAAACTGTTGTATAATACTATAAATTGTGAAATGATATTGCAAACTGTTATAGGCTACTGTAAATTGTTATATACTAATTGTATCTTACTGTGTCGTGCTGTACGCAATTTGCGTAATGCATGATTTGAGTGAACCATCGATGATGGTTTCTCACTGAGTTCGCAAACTCACCCAAAATTGCATCCTATTTCTCAGGGCTGTTAGAGTAGATTCCTAGCTCCGGAGATAGTCTTTTCCTGTCGTGCGAGCGTGCTAGCAAGAGAAGCGATGGCACACAGGTCGGTCAGCTGGGTTGGACTTTTGTGGATGATCTTAGGATAGATGAGTGTATCAGTTTCCTTTTTGGTTTTATTTAGGGGACTGATAGACTTGTCTATTCTGATATTGGATGACTGTATCGAGATTATTGTGGATTTTAAATTTACTGATTTCTGATATATTATGGTTTTAATTATTACGATTCCATGTGGACTATTAGCGGAATTTTCTGGTAGTGCACCTTTATCGTGGGATACGTGTCGGAGCGACCTTCGGGCGTCCCGATGTGTACCCTACGGTGAGGGGGCGCTACAATAAACGCAATCATATATCTACATATCCATATCCAAAACACATTATACAAATACAATTCCTATTAATTTCTTAACTCAATATACAAATCATAACCATTATACATAATATCATAATTCAAGTCTTTATACAAGGTCACCAGGCAATCCCCAATCACATTCAATATCTCAATTCCATATTCAAATTCCTAATTCAATCCAAACCCAAAAATCAATCACATTTATATTCATTCACAAATCATTTCCATAATCATACACAATCCCATCCATAATTTCATTTCCATAATCATACACAATCCCATTCATTGATTTTTTTAAAACTCATATATAGCTTATAATTCAAAGAATAAACATATTACCCACCTCGAATCAATGCTAGAAGCTTGTCCAAATCGTCAATTTGCCCATAGCTTCTTTCTTTCTTCCAACTTAAAATTACCTATACCAATTCACCCAAATTCAACCTCATAAATAACATAATCCTCAAAATTTAATTTATAAAACACAAACCCATTCTATTTTCCATTAATCCAAACCAAAAATTTCCAAAATCCCCAAATCACAAAAATTGGGCATAAACCCTAATTAATTTATCATCCAAAATTGAATCAATTACAACATGTAATCTCTAAAATTGAGATTAGAATCAACAAACCCATACCAATTCCAAGGCATCTAAACCAAAACTTCACTAAAAATCCAAAACTCAAAAGCTTTCTCTTACCTCTTTTCCTTTCCAATTTCGGATTTGTTAGGCTAGAAAGGAAACCTTCACTTTCTTCCATCTTTTTTTCCTGTGAATCTACTCAAAAATCATGGTAGATGCCCCCAAAAATTCAAAACCTTGCTTCTTCTTTCTTTAGGCGAAACCTTCATCTTCTCTTCTCTTCTTCTTATTTCTTTCAAGTCTTTGGGTAATAATCGTGCTTCCCTCCCTAAAAATGACAGCTTCCTTATTTTTATATGACCATGTCATTAAATGAAAGAGAAAAGACCTAATTTCCCCTCCATGTTAGCCTTCATACTTAACCCTTTAAGTAAACTTTGAAAATTGCCCCTATACTCATCTTAATTCAAGCTTACTTTAGGACAAGTTTCTAATCATCAATTTGAAGGAATTTGTCAAAAACTTCCTTTTATAGAAATGTTCCTCCTTGTCTTAATTTCATAATGACACCAAAATCATTTAATTTGGATCACTATATCAAAAGTTATGCTCCAAACAGTTCGGACATGTATTACGTTAAATCATTTTCCATCACGTTATTTCCATCCAAATATTGACATTCTTAAATACAAAATTGAAACTTTATATCTTCATAACAATTGTATCCCTATTTCTCTAGTTTAATCCAAGTCTATAATCACATCGTTTGGATTACTATAGCAAAAGTTATGGCTAAAATACGTTCAAATTTCTCTAATCCAAGACTGCACACGAAACCGAACTTCAAGTCAGAAATTGAAAGTCTTTGGGGCTAAATTGAAATTTTATTTCTTCATATGATTTGTATTCCCATGACTTAAATTTATTTTTCCTCAATAATCACTTCAATCGGATCTCCACAGATCCCGAATTTCGTAAAAGACTGAACCATGTTCAGAAAATTATCTAACTCACTTTGATTAAATTAATCATCCTTAATTTAATCTCATAAAAATACAAATATCCCTTGAGAATGTAGATAATTGTCTTAGGAATCCAACGCTTCAAAAACCATATCAATCGGATGTCGAACAGAAAAGATATTAACAAAAGATTGAAATAGGGACATAATAAGAAATAAGAATAGAGACATGTATATATGTATAAACACATATATATATCCGAATTTTTCAAAAAACATATCTCTTGATCTCGAAATCCAAATTTGATAAATTTGGTACCAAAAGAAAGCTCAAAGGAAGCTCTACAACTTCCATGAAGGACATAAAAATCAATTTATCCTCTAAAGGAGTCAAAAATCCACTCAAAGTTTCTATCCTAATCATCTGTTCCGAAACAACTTCTAAATTTTAGTCGATCATTACTCCTAGCTCCGATATCGAAAAATTGCATACTTTATGGTGACAAAAAACTGGGAATATAAGCTACAACTTTTATGTATACCATTTACTCCAATTCAGACTACATCAATCCGGTGATTTGCCTCAAAGCACAGCATGTATAATTTCTACACCTAAGAGCATTTTCAAAGTCAAAGTAAAATAACCTTAACTTTGACTGACTATAACTTTTACTCCCGATATCGAAAAAAATCAAACTTTATTACGACAGAAAGCTTTCAACAGGAGCTACAAGTTTCCTGAAGATCATTGTTGGACCCCAAATTTTTAGTGGAAATATCAAAATGGAATATGAGTTTTATGTATGGCTTTGAATTATGAATTGGTATATAGATGGTTGTGAAATTAGAATGTGAACTAAGTATGGATGATGAGTTGAGAAACCTTAAGCATAAACCATGGTTATGTATGTAAGATAGGATGTTTGGTGAATGATAAGAGGTTATTGAATATGAGAGTATATGAATTGAGGTTGAGTGTTGAATGGATTCCAATTGGAAGTTAAATTGCTTTGAATGATGTTGTAATAGAGAAAGTGAAGTTGGGAAAATGTTAAGTTTTGTATGAGGATAAAAATGAGTATGTTGATTCAAGGGAAATTCTAGAATAATTGAGATAGAATTAGACAAAGTTGTCTTCTTTGAAGTTGTAGCTTGTTCTCTTATCTTTCCAACGACACTAAGTATGCAAGTTTTCGAGACCGGAGTTGAGAGTTATGTTTATTGCAAGCTGGGATGTCGTGGTAATCAAAATTCCCGAACCATTTGAGTTTATGAAGTGATATCAGGCTCGAAAGAGTAGATTTTGGCAAGATTATGAGTATAAGAGAAGTTAGGATGGATTTAGGACCCTTTGGAGGGGTCTTGGAGGGTGCAATTTTTCTTTACCCATATGTTACATGGTCTGCCCGTGTAAATTCACACGGGCTATGTAAATCCAGGCTAGAGAGAGCCACCACCCGAAGGTTACATTGGCCTGCAAGCCGACCATGTAAATTTCACACGGTCCGTGTTTTGACCCCTATAAAGTCCGAATTTCAACTTTTTTTCTTCATGAAAGTTTTAGCCCTTGATGTATAATTTCTAATGGTCTAAGAACGAAGTCAATCCGACATCTAGAGTGAAAGTTATGGTATTTGCGCCAAAGTATGTTTGATAGGAATCAGAACATGAACATGTTGAGTTTGTTGGGTCATAATTCCTTCATCCGACCTCCAATTGAAGTGATTCTTGAAGCAATAGATTTATAACATCTTTAGCTATCTATCCATGAAAATTCGTATCAATTGGAGTTGAATTGAAAGAGTTTGATTGAATCTTATGATAAGCGGAACAATTTGTTTCTTTCATATTTTGCTATCTTCCTTCCTCATCCGACTTTTGTTCAATTCCTTACTTATAACTTTCCGTCCGAAATCCGATTGATTTGGTTCTTGAGGCGTTGGAATCCTAAGACAATGAATTTCATTTTATGAGAAATTTGTGAATTTTTGAGATTAAATTAAGGGTGATTAATTTAATCAAAGTGAGTGAAATAATTTTCTGAACATTGTTTAGTATTTTGCGACATACGGGATCTGTAGAGATCCGATTAAAGTGATTCTTGAGGAAAAATAAAATTGAGACATGGGGCTATAAGTCATATGAAGAAAGTAAATTTCAATTTAGCCCCTAAGATTTTTAATTTCTGAATTGAATATCAGATTAGTGTGCAGTCTTGGATTAGAGAACATCTGAAAGTATTTTGATTATAACTTTTGCTATAGACATCCAATTAAGGTGATTCTTGATTTGGATTAAACTATAGAAATAGAGATACAATTTTTATGAAGACATCGAATGTCAATTTTGGGATTAAGAACGTAAATTTTTGGATGGAAATAATGTGCTGGAAAAATGAGTTAGCATAAGACATACCCGAAATGTTTTAAGCATAACTTTTGGTGTAGTGCTCGAAATTGGATGATTCTTAAGGAATTATGAAAATAAGACAATGAGGAACAATTATATAGAAGAAAGTTTTGACTAATTCCTTCAATTGGATGGTGAAAATAATGTCCTAAAGTAAGCTTAAATGAAAATGAATTCAGGGGCAGTTTTGGAAGTCCACTTAAAGAGTTAAGACCTTAGGCTTAAGGGGAAGGGCAAATAGGTCTTTTTACTCTCATTTAATGACATGGAAGTATAAATAGAGGAGTGGCTGTCATTTTGGAAGAACCAACCCATGAAAATTTGAGAGACAAAAGAAGAGAGATTGAAGAGAGAAAGGGAAAGTCGGCAATGGAGAAGAAGAAGAGAGAAAGGATGGCTAGGGTTTCGATTTTATGGCCTTTCTAGAGTGGTTTTTCGTTGCTTCTAAATGAAAAAGATGGATGAAGTCAAGAGCTTCCTAAGGAACAAGGAGAAATTTGAAAATGAGGAAGATGAAGGTAAGTGATGGTTTTTAAGCCTTTAGTTTTTCTTGGATTTTTGGTTGTTTTAGCACGGAAATGATATGGGTTTGTAAATTTTGAAGTCAATTTTGGTGTTTGCTTAGGATTATTGGTTCAATTTTGGGATGATTAATAATTAGGGTTTATGCCCAATTGTATGATTTAGGGATTTTGGAAGTTCTTGATTTAGATGTCTTGATATGAGTATGGGTTTGTGATTTATGTGATCAATTTTGAAAATCATGATTTTTATGAAGTGGAATTTGGGTTAATTTGATTTAGGGAATTTGAAATTGGGAGAAAGAAGAAAGGCTTTAGAGAATTGAAGCTCTAATCAAGCTCCAAGCATGGATATGAGGTGGGTTTCATGTTTATAGTTGAATAATAAGCCATTAAAGATTTTCCTAAATTGAGAGAATAAAATGATTTCAAATATTTTATGATTGTGCATATATTGTTTTAAAATGATTTAAAGAATTGGTTTATATGTGTTCATATACTCCATGAATTGGATTTGAATGGTTATGAGCATGCAAAAATGCATTGTGATGTGTTATGTTATGTTATGTTATGCATTGAGAAATATATGACACTTTGATGAGAATTGAATTGTGATGTGATTATGCTATGTATTTGAGCATGGCATTGTGATTTATTAGAAAGAAGAGAAAGAATATGAAAAGCATGAAAGCATTTCATTTCAATGAAATGAGTTTGATCATTGTTTATATGCTTTGTTTCGGTGAGAGAGGAACCGTTTCGTAAGTCACGTGCACGTCGATGTCAAAGCCTTATCCCGACTGTCCGCTTGTGGCCCACTAGATCCAAAAATGGACTCGTTTCATTTACGGAGTAAACTTCGGTTTCTCTGTTTTGTTCACGGAACCCTCGAACCAAATTGTGTGTGCATTAGCATTTTGACGTGTTATGTTATGACGTGGATTGTGTGTTATGCTTGAATGATGAAATGAAATCATTTGTGTTTAATGCGATGATGTATTCCATTATGAAATTGTGATTTTTGAACAAGTTGACACATTTATGTTTTGCGGATTATGGATTTCAATACATGACGAAAATTTGAGAAACGAGCGTTTTATGGATTTTCAACAAGAAATTTCTATGGCAGTAAACTTTTGAACGGTTTTGCTTATGATTGATTATAAACCTGTTACCCACGGGCTTTTTAAGCTCACCCCCCCTTCATTCCCATCCACAGGTGATGAGAAGAAGATCGGGTGAAAAAAATGAGTGATTTTGTTTGTATGAGTTCTTATTGAACTATTGTTAAGTTTAGATGTTGTTGAGAAATTGAGAATTATTGTGCATTGTATACTTTGGATTTTGATCATTGGAAATTGTACATGGCTTGGAAGGCCATTAATGTAATGTAAGCGTTTAATTCATGATGTATTTGGATTATGGAATTGTATAAGAACTTGTGTATGGTTATGATAGATGAGAATGATTGGGTTGTGTAAGGAATTGATTTATAAAGTTGTGTATGAGTTGTATTGCATTATGAGATTTGTGTATTGATTTGAGGATTGTGTGTTTGAGCTGAATTATAAAAGTGAGTTTTAAATCCTATCTGTGCAGGTTTTGGTTTAGCTTAATATAGCCGTTATGCTGCCCGATTTTTGTAGAGTAGTATAGTGGTATATGTATTAAGTGTTTATTGGAAAATAAAGAGAATGAAAAGTTTTAAATTTATTGATGAGATGTGGTTTAAACATGAAGAATCAAGTATGTGGGATTTTGTTTAGAATGAATTTCCAAAAAGGGAAATGATATTGTTTTGATTAGTATGAGCTTTGAAAAAAAGATGAATAAGAAGAGAGGGAATGAAAAATAAGAAAAAGAAAAATTTGCACGGAATCGGATAGATTAAGTTTAAAGAAAAATTTGCACGGAATCGGATAGATTAAGTTTAAGGTTTCCAACGCAATGCGATAAGCTATCTAAAGTGTTTGTTCATGGATATCGGAATTTGTTTAAGATCGAATAAGCAATTTGTTTGCTTTGATCCAATTCACTTTCGATTCGTAATTGATTTGTTTCGATTCACTTTGATCTATGATCCATTCGTTTCGCTTTGTGATCAATCGTTTTATTTGTTCCGCCTCCTTGTGATTCGTTTCTCTTTAGCTTCCGTTTTTGGGTTGGGGCGCCGGTCTCCCGATCGGATCCCAACAGTTATGGTATTAGAGCCCAGTTATATGATCTTACTTGGGCGTATGAGTATGAGTGACTTGTATGAGAAGTTGATAAGAGTTTGTAAGACTAAGTTTGATTTTGTGAGAATGTGATATTGATGTGAATAAAGTTGTATGAACTATTTGAAGAACCTATTTGATTGTTTGATTGTGGTGACAAGAATTGTGATTGAAATTAGGAATGTGTTAAGGAAATTGAGATTAGAATTCCTTGATAAATTGAGATGAATTGATTTGACTATGCTTTTGTGAGATAATAGAAGATGAGATAAAGGATAGAAATATATGTATGAAAGATAAATAGGTTGATTTTTAAATGATGATTGGTCCATATTGGGCTCCTTAAGAAATGGGACCATTGACTTGTGAAAATGTGTTAAGAAATAATTGATTTGTGGCTATAGTGTTTTTATATAATATGGATGGTATTTGATATAAGAGGTGAAAAAACATTATGAATATATGTGATGAGACATTTGAATATGTGAATGATTAGGATCATTTGGAGGAAATTAGTTAAGAGAATGTGTTATGTGGAGATTGCTTAATTTCGAGGACGAAATTCTTTTAAGAGGGGGAGAAATGTTGGACCCCAAATTTTTAGTGGAAATATCAAAATGGAATATGAGTTTTATGTATGGCTTTTAATTATGAATTGGTATATAGATGGTTGTGAAATTAGAATGTGAACTAAGTATGGATGATGAGTTGAGAAACCTTAAGCATAAACTATGGTTATGTATGTAAGATAGGATGTTTGGTGAATGATAAGAGGTTATTGAATATGAGAGTATATGAATTGAGGTTGAGTGTTGAATGGATTCCAATTGGAAGTTAAATTGCTTTGAATGATGTTGTAATAGAGAAAGTGAAGTTGGGAAAATGTTAAGTTTTGTATGAGGATAAAAATGAGTATGTTGATTCAAGGGAAATTTTAGAATAATTGAGATAGAATTAGACAAAGTTTTCTTCTTTGAAGTTGTAGCTTGTTCTCTTATCTTTCCAACAACACTAAGTATGCAAGTTTTCAAGACCGGAGTTGAGAGTTATGCTTATTGCAAGCTGGGATGTCGTGGTAATCGAAATTCCCGAACCATTTGAGTTTATGAAGTGATATCGGGCTCGAAAGAGTGGATTTTGGCAAGATTATGAGTATATGAAAAGTTAGGATGGATTTAGGACCCTTTGGAGGGGTCTTCAAGGGTGAAATTTTTCTTTACCCGTAGGTTACACGGTCAGCCCGTGTAAATTCACACGGGCTGTGTAAATCCAGTGCAAAGACGCCACCACCCGAAGGTTACATTTGTTCATGCGCCGACCGTGTAAATTTCACACGGTCTGTGTTTGGACCCCTATAATGTCCTAATTTCAAATTTTTGTCTTCATGAAAGTTTTAGCCCTAGATGTCTACTTTCTAATGGTCTAAGAACAAAGTCAAACCGACATCTATAGTGAAAGTTATGGTATTTTCGCCAAAGTATGTTCGATAGGAATCAGAACATGAACATGTTGAGTTTGTTGGGTCATAACTCCTTCGTTCGACCTCCAATTGAGGTGATTCTTGAAGCAATAGATTATTAACATCTTTAGATATCTCTCCATGAAAATTCGTATTAATTGGAGTTGAATTTAAATAGTTTGATTGAAGCTTATGATAAGCGGAACAATTTGTTTCCTTCCGATTTTGCTATCTTCCTTCCTCATCCGACTTTTGTTCAATTCTTTACTTATAACTTTTCCTTCCGACCTCCGATTGATTTGGTTCTTGAGTCGTTAGATTCCTAAGACAATGAATTTCATTTTATGAGAAATTTGTGAATTTTTGAGATTAAATTAAGGGTGATTAATTTAATCAAAGTGAGTGAGATAATTTTCTGAACATGGTTCAGTATTTTACGAAATTCAGGATCTGTAGAGATCCGATTAATGTGATTTTTGAGGCAAAATAAAATTGAGATATGAGGCTACAAGTCATATGAAGAAAGTGAATTTCAATTTTTAGGAAAATCCCGGGGTGTCCATCACATGGACACAATGCAGAAAACAAAACTTTTTGTTCTGGGAAGTTCCCAAAAGCCAGGATCCAAGTGTTTGTACAAACAATCAAACCATAACGATCAAAGGAGACCGTCTCTAACGATATCCACGCAGAGGTCGGAAAACCTAACCAGGACAAACCCCTTTGACCCGGGAATAGCTAGAATAATTAAAGACTGCTAGATCTTACCTTATTCTAGGAGAACTTAGGATTTAGCCTTAAGGAAGAACCTTGAAGATGAGAGAGAGATGAGAAAACCTTAAGAAAAATCAAATTTTTCAATGCTTACCCATTAAGCATTCGGCCATCTCTTCTTTCCCCATTTGAAACCAACGAGCCTCACATGCTTTCCCAAGCCTTCTTATATATTCTTTAACTAATTAAAGCATAAATGAAAGCTTGGATGGGAGGAGGTCACGTGGATGGCCATTAACTTATTAAAAACAAGTTAATCATCATCTTTGACTTAGTCAAAAGTAACTTAGTCAATGCTTATCCTCTCCCATGGCTTCATCCACCTAACATGTCTCCTTAAGCCTTCTCATATAACTAATTAACTCATTAAAAGGCATATGAAAGGCTTGGTGGAGGCATGGCCACGTTGATGGCTAAGTAATTAATGAAAAGTTAAGTTTGACTTTTCAAACTTATCTTCTTCTCCTTATTCACAAATCCACGAACTTACATATATATATATAATTAATTAATTCTTAATTAATTAATTAATATATATATATTTGTGAAGAGGTCCAAATAAACCGAGGTCGGTCCTACCGCCTCATCGCCCCGGATCAAAAAATCGCCGGAGACGATTTTCAGTAATGTCGATGTCGCGATCACATCGGGACATATCCCAATCTCATCGGGATCCATTTAATCCTATTGCTCTCCAAATATTGGATCACTATCCAAAACCATTTTACAGATTTCCGATCCACTCTTATGCGTGTGACCCATTAGATTCCCGGTTATGTTGGCCACTTAGATTAACACTTAATCAAAGCAAGTCATGAGCGGCGTCTAGCAACACATCATGACCCCCAATTGACCGGAAAGTAATTGGTTTGACTAATGAACCCGAGCTCATCAGGAACCAGATCACGAACCTTTCCATAAACAATTACCGTGCAATTAGTCCTTTCACCATCCTATACCCCACTTGGTTATGAGTATGGTCCATGTGTCAACTCTCACTAGACTTTATCTAGCCCAAGTGAAATCGGGTCTCGTCTGGACTCATTACTGTGAATGTCCATGAAGACAGTCTTCATGACATAATCACTCCGGCGCCAGAGATTTCCAAGTAATGATCCAGACAAGAGGTCATGGGTATCTCTTCTGCTATTCCAGAAGTGGTGAATCCTTTATTGGCTACTCAATTACCTTCGAATACCTCAAACTGTACCCAATCACCACCCTATGAGCGACCTCTGAAAGGCAACAAGGAATGGAGTCAAAATACAGCATCAGTACCCAAGATATCCTTGAGTACCTCAAGTCTAAGGATACTTGCACCATTGCTATGATGAGATTATCACTAACATCATAATAGAATACCCATGTGATGATCTCATGGCAGGTCATCCAATGTACTTACTACTACTAGTAAGCATCCACATGTCAAATCTAAATATCTCATATTTACAGTTTCTGAGATCCACTGCTTGATCCAATCAAGGAATATGACACGTGCTAGTCTATCCGGATTAACGATGTCCAGTCTTATTAATCTTATGACTAGGGATAATTTAGATACTGACACAATTGCACATGATAGGAATCTTAAGAGTATGATCACATCATAATTTCCTTCATGCTATGTCATAAATCATGGATTTCATAAATTTGATTCAAGATCACAATCAATTCATAATAAAATGAACATCAAATAAATGAAATTTGCCTTGCTTTATTTATTCATAAAGTCTGTGACATGACTATGAACAAAAGCGTGCAAAGGGATTGCCTTTAGGGCACTACTCTAACAATCTAACGGTACGGGACATCCATAAGTCGACTTACACTGGTGAACAAGGCGACTTATCAGTACCGAGCAAGCATAAGTCGAGTTACAGATGGTACAAGTCGACTTACACCTACAAATCTCCCACTTGACCTAAAGCCAATCGCCTTGGTATCTAATACCATAAGCGAGTACATGAGAATCAAAATTCTTCTGTGACAATGGCTTTGTCAACGGATCAGCAATGTTCTGCTCTGTGGGAATTCTCTCTATCAGGACATCACCCCGAGCAATGATCTCCGAATCGATGGTATCGGTGAGCACGTGTTTGGATCGTTGATGAGACCTTGGTTCTTTCGCTGCAAGAATAGCTCCATTGTTGTCACAATACAATCAGATGGGCCCATCACACCGGGAACTACACCAAGTTCAAGAATGAACTTCTTGATCCAAACCGCTTCCTCACGCATCCGATGCCGCAATGTACTCGCCTCGGCCGCTGAATCACCGTCGCCTCTTGTTTGGAACTCTTCCAACCGATCGCCCGCCATTCAATGCAGAAAACGTAACTCGATTTGGACTTGAGTCGCCCTTATCGATTAAAACTGCATCTGTAGATGCCCGCCACTGAGATTTCCATCTCCATATATCAAGAAAACATCCTTAGTTCTTCGCAAGTACTTTAGGATATTCTTGACAGCCACGCAGTGACCCTCACCGGGATCCGATTGGTATCCGCTCGTAACACTTAGAGCAAAGGACACATCGGGTCTTGTACATAGCATAGCATACATGATAAATCCTACTGCAGATGCATACGGGATCATATTCATGCGCATCCTCTCATCCTGTGTCTTAGGACACATAGACTTCGAGAGCGATATCCCATGAGACATGGGAAGATACCCTCTCTTGGATTGCTCCATGCTAAACCTCTTTAGCATCTTGTCTATGTACGTTGACTGTGAAAGACCAAGCAACCTCTTCGATCTATCTCTATAAATCTTTATCCCAAGGATGTAAGTTGCTTCTCTAAGGTCTTTCATGGCAAATTGTTTGGACAACCAAATTTTTACTGATTGCAACATCGAGACATCGTTTCCTAGTAACAATATGTCATCTACATATAACACAAGGAATACGATTGCAGTCCCATTAACCTTCTTATACACACAATGTTCATCCGGATTTTGTGAGAAACCAAACTCTTTGATTGTCTCATCAAAACGGATATTCCAACTCCTGGATGCTTGCTTTAATCCATAAATGGATTTCTGAAGCTTGCATACCTTTTCGCCATCATAGGAGATGAAGCCCTCAGGTTGTGTCATATACACATCCTCAGTCAGATTTCCATTCAGGAAAGTTATCTTCACATCCATTTGCCATATCTCATAATCATAATGAGCGGTCATGGCTAGGAGTATCCTAATGGATTTAAGCATTGCTACTAGACTGAAGGTCTCGTCATAGTCAACTCCTTGTCTTTGACGAAAGCCTTTGGCCACAAGCCTTGCTTTATAGGTAATCACATTACCATCCATGTCGGTTTTCTTCTTGAAAACCCATTTGCACCTTATTGGTTTGATTCCTTCGGGTGCATCAACCAAAGTCCATACTTGGTTTTCGTACATGGAATCCATTTCAGATTTCATGGCACGAAGCCATTTCTCAGACTCTGAACTCTTCATAACCTCTTCATAGGTAGTAGGCTCATTATCCTCTATGAGCAATACGTCATTCTGTTCACTCACGAGAAATCCATATCTCTCGGGAACAGAGCGTATCCTACTTGACCTAAGAATTACGTGTGTAGTAGAAGGTTGAACTGTTACGTCATCTGTATGAGTTACAGTTTCAGGTTCAGGCAGTTGATCTGCGTCTGTCCGAGCATCTTGAACTTCTTCAAGCTCAATTTTTCTCCCACTGTCTTCTTGTGAAAGAAACTCTTTCTCTAAGAAGACAGCATGCCTTGAAACAAACACCTTTTGTTCCTCAGCAAGGTAGAATTGATATCCTCTTGTTTCTTTAGGATATCCTACGAATGTATTACACCGCCAAACTTTGCTTCAAGCTTATCTGACTTTGTCCGCTTCACATAAGCAGGACAACCCCAAACTTTCAAATAAGAAAGATAAGGTTTCTTGTTATTCCACATCTCATATGGAGTAACATCAACTGTCTTTGATGGAACTCTGTTTAACAAGTAAACAATTGTCTCGAGCGCATACCCCCAAAAAGATTTTGGTAACTGTGCAAAACCCATCATCGATCGTACCATGTCCAACAAGGTTCGATTTCTCCTTTCGCCACACCATAGTGATGTGGTGTGTAAGGTGGAGTCCATCGAGATAAAATCCATTATCTCGAGATAATCCAAAACTTCGGTCTAAGTATTCGCCACCACGATCGATCGTAATGTCTTAATACTTTTCCCAAGTTGTTTTTCTACTTCATTTCAATTGTTTGAACTTGTCAAACGCTTCATTCGATCTCATCGACATGTGATACCCATATCGAGAATAATCATCGATAAAGGTAATGAAGTAACGACAACCACTTCGCATGGATGGACATCGGACCACATACATCCGAATGTATTAGGTCTAATAATCCAATGCTCGCTCACCCTTTCCTTTAAAGGGTAACTTAGTCATCTTGCCTAACAAACAAGATTCACATGTGTCATATGATTCATAATCAAATGACCCTAAACATCCACTCTTATGGAGCTTAGCGATGCGTCTCTCATTTATATGGCCAAGGCGACAATGCCATAAGTAAGTTGATTTTAAATTATCTTTTTTATGTCTTTTCTTGTCATTGACATTCAAAATTGGATGTGACATATCTAATATGTAAATTCCATTGCATAATGTACCAATATCATAGAGCATTCCATTTAAACTAATAGAACAACCATTGCTCCCAAAAGTTACATGGAAACCAAATTTATTTAAACAAGAAATGCATAATATGTTCTTTGTTAAAACCGTACAAAATAACAATCATCCAAATTGAATACAAGTCCACCGGGAGTGTCAAAACATAAGTCCCTACGGCTAATGCAGAACTTTGCTCCATTTCCAACACGAGGTCCATATCTCCCTTAATGAGCCGCCATCGTCCCCGAGGCCCCGCATATCATTACATATGTGTGAGCCACAACCGTATCTAATACCCATATGTTGTGATCGAAATGATAACCTCAATGACAAACATATCTCAAGAAGTCGAGGCATCGATGCCTTCTTCGCTTCGTGGACTCCAGATAGACTTTACGGTTTAGCCTCAAGAGCTGGCCTTGCCACAATGGAAGCGGGTTCCTTTTGGGGCGCAAGACCTTTGGTTTTCTTTTGGTCGTTCTTCCTACTTTCGATCTCTATCGTAAACATCAACAAAGAAGTGGATCGAAGTGGAACATTGCCTAGTTCCTCAGATCTGAGAACAATTCTCAGATCATTCAGCCAATCAAGAAAATTAAGTCTAGATAATTTGTTCAAGTCCTTTAGTGAGCGCAAGTTCACACTGGAAGACATCTTCAAACAACCTAACCATAGAGAGAGAGAAAGAATGTTAGAATAGACTTAAATGCAGGATTTAAGTTAAATGCATGATCATAAGGACTTAAATGACATGCATACAGCTCCCACTAGTTTCATAGAATCCATAACCCTCATTATGAATCCAAGAAACAAAGTGACAAAATGTCCTAGTGGGTCGATATCCGACATTGCTAAGAATGACCTTGGGTTTGCCCAACAAGCCACTTCTTAGATCAATCGGTAGGTATCAGTCATACCAATTGCATCATCGATAACCGACATTAAGAATGACCTTGAGGTTAGCTCAACAAGTCACCTTATGTCTCGGAGGTATCGTATATACCAGCTTACATCTTAGACACAACTATCGATCAGTGCTATCAACGGTTGATGTGTGCACAAACATTGGGTTATCAACACTTGATGCGCGTACATCCGATGTACACTACCCAACTTCGCCTCTATCCACGTTGACCTTAAGGTTAGCTCAACAAATCAACGCTTCTAGGAAAACCGACCCATTAATCCGAAAATCTTATTTTTATGGTTCGAACATATTCGTATAGAGTGAGCTTGAGGTTAGCTCAACAACTCAACCCTAGAAGAACTCTGGTTCTTACCATATTAATGGAAGGCGTTAGTTGTCATATTACGAGGAGGGATTTCAAATTCGTGTCTCATCCAAGCTACGAGATTATAGTCACCATGACTATATGGAGTAATTTAGGCATGGCATCAATCACATTGAATTTATACCAAAATCATCCATCATCCCGCCAAGCATGATATAAGTCGACTTATCCAATGCAAGTCGACTTATGCTGCTATATACGCATAAGTCGCCTTGTATCAATATACAAGTCGACTTATGCGATTTCAGACATGTAAGTCGACTTATCCAACTGAACAAGTCGTCTTACACAAGGAAAATTGCTATCTAGTCGGCTAATTCTCAATCCAAGCATTCTCAATTCACAACACCAATATAACAAGTATATAAACCTTTATATTAATGTGCTAATGAAACATTTTCATCAAATCATGCATGCCATATAGTCAAACTATATAGGAAAAACTTGAAACCTATGAATCACTATTAATCACTAGATTTCCACATAATTTTAAGAATATCAAATTATCATGCTAAGTATCTCTAGTTAGGCTACACGTTATCAAGATTACTCCGGCACTTGTCACAAAAATTGCGACGGCCAAAATAACCAAGATAACGGAATAATCTAACGAGACGCTAAAGTGACCTATTCGACATCCAAAAATTATTGGAAACCAAATTTCAAGAATCTCATTTTGGCATTCATACCAGATCAATATAACACATTTTTAATCACATTAAAAATGATTCAAGGCATTGGAATTCAGAAATACATAACCAATCATTTCAAACAAAACAGCCCCAGAAACTTTCTCAAAACTGCCAAGCTCTGCCTTTTGCTCGAAACAATCATTGAAACACTTTCAATAAATGCTGATAAAATTACAGAGGTTAGTAAATGTTCACAACATGCTCCATGAATTTTTCCAGGATTTATTTCCAACAAAAACTCATCAAACCTCAGCAATCTAGCCGAAACAGAATCTGTGTTTTTCAACACAAATATTCCCAGAAGCATACAATAAATTCTGAAATAAATAGTAAATCACCTTGAAAACATTTTTCCATCCACAGAGACATTCACAAACATCTTAGGGACGTGTCCGTGAAAACCCATCCGAAAAACAATTTTTCTAGAATTTATTCTCGAATTTACAAGTATACCTGTTTCAGAAATGTTCAACAGGACAGCATCCGAAACTTAGGGAATTAAATTAGCAAAATCATATCAAACGACATTGATAAATTTTTCCCTTTTATAGACACATTCAGCAACATCTTATGAGCAGGTCTATGTAAGAAAATTTCGAAAACCCTAATTCTACACTGGTTCGAAATTGCACACAGTCAGCATGCTACACAGCTCAATTCACAAAGGAACTCCGACCTAGTTATCATTTCGACTGTTTATACAACACAAGCGGCTCTGATACCACTGTAGGAAAATCCCGGGGTGTCCATCACATGGACACAATGTGGAAAACAAAACTTTTTTTCGGGGAAGTTCCCGAAAGCCAGGATCCAAGTGTTTGTACAAACAATCAAACCATAACGACCAAAGGAGACCGTCTCTAACGGTATCCACGCAGAGGTCAGAAAACCTAACCGGGACAAACCCCTTTGACCCGGGAATAGCTAGAATAATTAAAGACTGCTAGATCTTACCTTATTCTAGGAGAACTTAGGATTTAGCCTTGAGGAAGAACCTTGAAGATGAGAGAGAGATGAGAAAACCTTAAGAAAAATCAAATTTTTCAATGCTTACCCATTAAGCATTCGGCCATCTCTTCTTTCCCCATTTGAAACCGACGAGCCTCACATGCTTTCCCAAGCCTTGTTATATATTCTTTAACTAATTAAAGCATAAATGAAAGCTTGGATGGGAGGAGTTCACGTGGATGGCCATTAACTTATTAAAAACAAGTTAATCATCATCTTTGACTTAGTCAAAAGTAACTTAGTCAATGCTTATCCTCTCCCATGGCTTCATCCACCGAACATGTCTCCCTTAAGCCTTCTCATATAACTAATTAACTCATTAAAAGGCATATGAAAGGCTTGGTGGAGGCATGGCCACTTTGATGGCTAAGTAATTAATGAAAAAGTTAAGTTTGACTTTTCAAACTTATCTTCTTCTCCTTATTCACAAATCCACCGAACTTACATATATATATATATAATTAATTAATTCTTAATTAATTAATTAATATATATATATTTGCTGAAGAGGTCCAGTCAAACTGGGGTCGGTCCTACCGGCCTACCGGGCCCCGGTACCGAAAAATCGCCGGAGACGATTTACAGCAATGTCGATGTCGCGATCATATTGGGACAAATCCCAATCTCATCGGGATCCGTTTAATCCTATTGCTCTCCAAATATTGGATCACTATCCAAAACCATTTTACAGATTTCCGATCCACTCTTATGCGTGTGACCCATTAGGTTCCCGGTTATGTTGGCCACTTAGATTAACACTTAATTTAAGCAAGTAATGAGCGGCGTCTAGCAACACATCATGACCTCCAATTGACCGGAAAGTAATTGGTTTGACTAATGAACCCGAGCTCATCAGGAACCAGATCACGAACCTTTCCATAGACAATTACCGTGCAATTCGTCCTTTCACCATCCTATACCCCACTTGGTTATGAGTATGGTCCATGTGTCAACTCTCACTAGACTTTATCTAGCCCAAGTGAAATCGGGTCTCGTCCGGACTCATTACTGTGAATGTCCATGAAGACAGTCTTCATGACATAATCACTCCAATACCGAGATTTCCAAGTAATGATCCGCATAAGAGGCCATGGGTATCTCTTCTGCTATTCCAGAAGTGGTGAATCATTTATTGGCTACTCAATTACCTTCGAATACCTCAAACTGTACCCAATCACCACCCTATGAGCGACCTCTGAAAGGCAACAAGGAATGGAGTCAAAGTACAACATCAGTACCCAAGATATCCTTGAGTACCTCAAGTCTAAGGATACTTGCACCATTGCTATGATGAGATTATCACTGACATTATAATAGAATACCCATGTGATGATCTCATAGCAGGTCATCCAATGTACTTACTACCACTAGTAAGCATCCACATGTCAAATCTAAATATCTCATATTTACAGTTTCTGAGATCCACTGCTTGATCCAATCAAGGAATATGACATGTTCTAGTCTATCCGGATTAACGATGTCCAGTCTCGTTAATCCTATGACTAGGGATAATTTAGATACTGACATAATTGCACATGATAGGAATCTCAGGAGTATGATCACATCATAATTTCCTTCATGCTATGTCATAAATCATGGATTTCATAAATTTGATTCAAGATCACAATCAATTCATAATAAAATGAACATCAAATAAATGAAATTTGCCTTGCTTTATTTATTCATAAAGTCTGTACATGACTATGAACAAAACGCGCCAAAGGGGATTGCCTTTAGGGCACTACTCTAACAATCTAACGGTACGGGACATCCATAAGTCGACTTACACTGGTGAACAAGGCGACTTATCAGTACCGAGCAAGCATAAGTCGAGTTACAGATGGTATAAGTCGACTTACACCTACAAATCTCCCACTTGACCTAGAGCCAATCGCCTTGGTATCTAATACCATAAGCGAGTACATGAGAATCAAAATTCTTCTGTGACAATGGCTTTGTCAACGGATCAAGAATGTTCGCTTTCATGGAATTCTCTCTATCGTGACATCACCACGAGCAATGATCTCCGAATCGATGGTATTGGCGGAGTACATGTTTGATCGTTGATGAGACCTTGGTTCTTTCGCTGCAAGAATAGCTCCATTGTTGTCACAATACAATCAGTATGGGCCCATCACACCGGGAACTACACCAAGTTTAGTAATGAACTTCGATCCAAATCGCTTCCTTTCGCATCCGATGTCGCAATGTACTCGCCTCGATCCGTTGAATCACCGTCGCCTCTTGTTTGAACTCTTCCAACCGACCGCTCCGCCATTCGCAGTGAAACGTAACCTGATTGGGACTTGAGTCGCCCTTATCGATTAAAACGGCATCTCAGATGCCCGCCACTGAGATTTCCATCTCCATATATCAAGAAAACATCCTTAATTCTTCGCAAGTACTTTAGGATATTCTCGACACCACCCAATGACCCTCACCGATCCGATTGGTATCTGCGCCGAACACTTAGAGCAAATGACACATCGGGTCTCGTACATAGCATAGCATACATGATAGATCCTACTGCAGATGCATACGGGATCATATTCATGCGCATCCTCTCATCCCGTGTCTTAGACACATAGACTTCGAGAGCGATATCCCATGAGACATGGAAGATACCTCTCTTGATTGCTCCATGCTAAACCTCTTTAGCATCTTGTCTATGTACGTTGACTGTGAAAAACCAAGCAACCTCTTTGATCTATCTCTATAAATCTTTATCCCAAGGATGTAAGTTGCTTTTCTAAGGTCTTTCATGGCAAATTGTTTGGACAACCAAATTTTTACTGATTGCAACATCGAGACATCGTTTCCTAGTAACAATATGTCATCTACATATAACACAAGGAATACGATTGCAGTTCCATTAACCTTCTTATACACACAATGTTCATCCGGATTTTGTGAGAAACCAAACTCTTTGATTGTCTCATCAAAACGGATATTCCAACTCCTGGATGCTTGCTTTAATCCATAAATAGATTTACAAGCTTGCATACCTTTTCGCCATCATAGGAGATGAAGCCCTCGGGTTGTGTCATATACACATCCTCGCCGATTTCCATTCAGAAAAGTCGTCTTCACATCCATTTGCCATATCTCATAATCATAATGAGCGCCATGGCTAGGAGTATCCTAATGGATTTAAGCATTGCTCTCGATCAAGGTCTCGCCATAGTCAACTCCTTGTCTTTGACGAAAGCCTTTAGCCACAAGCCTTGCTTTATAGGTAATCACATTACCATCCATGTCGGTTTTCTTCTTGAAACCCATTTGCACCCTATTGGTTTGATTCCTTCGTGCATCAATCAAAGTCCATAGTTGGTTTTCGTACATGGAATCCATTTCGATTTCATGGCACGGCCATTTCTCGAACTCAACTCTTCGTAACCTCTTCATAGTAGTAGGCTCATCATCCTCTATGAGCAATACGTCATTCTGCTCACTCACGAAATCCATATCTCTCGGAACAGGCGTATCCTACTTGACCTACAATTACGTGTGTAGTAGAAGGTTGAACTGTTACCTCATCTCGTATGAGTTACTGCTTTGAGTTCAGCGATTGATCTGCGTCTGTCCGAGCATCTTGAACTTCTTCAAGCTCAATTTTGCTCCCACTGTCTTCTTGTAAAAGAAACTCTTTCTCTAAGAAGACAGCATGCCTTGAAACAAACACCTTTTGTTCCTCAGCAAGGTAGAATTGATATCCTCTTGTTTCTTTAGGATATCCTACGAACAGACACCTGTCAAACTTTGCTTCAAGCTTATCTGACTTTGTCCGCTTCACATAAGCAGGACAACCCCAAACTTTCAAATAAGAAAGATAAGGTTTCTTGTTAGTCCACATCTCATATGGAGTAACATCAATCGTCTTTAATGGAACTCGCTTAACAAGTAAACAAATGTCTCGAAAGATACCCCAAAAAGATTTTGTAATCGCAAAACCCATCATCGATCGTACCATGTCCAACAAGGTTCGATTTCTCCTTTCTGCCACACCATAGTCTTGTGGTGTGTAAGGTGGAGTCCACTGAGATAAAATCCCATTATCTCTGAGATAATCCAAAAACTCTTGGTCTAAGTATTCGCCACCACGATCGGATCGTAATGTCTTAATACTTTTCCCAAGTTGTTTTTCTACTTCATTTCGAATTGTTTGAACTTGTCAAACGCTTCGATTCGTATCTCATCGAATCTGATACCCATATCGAGAATAATCATCGATAAAGGTAATGAAGTAACGACAACCACTTCCGCATGGATGGACATCGGACCACATACATCCGAATGTATTAGGTCTAATAATCCAATGCTCGCTCACCCTTTCCTTTAAAGGGTAACTTAGTCATCTTGCCTAACAAACAAGATTCACATGTGTCATATGATTCATAATCAAATGACCCTAAACATCCACTCTTATGGAGCTTAGCAATGCGTCTCTCATTTATATGGCCAAGGCGACAATGCCATAAGTAAGTTGATTTTAAATTATCTTTTATGTCTTTTCTTGTCATTGACATTCAAAATTGGATGTGACATATCTAATATGTAAATTCCATTGCATAATGTACCAAGATCATAGAGCATTCCATTTAAACTAATAGAACAACCATTGCTCCCAAAAGTTACATGGAAACCAAATCTATTTAAACAAGAAATGCATAATATGTTCTTTGTTAAAACCGTACAAAATAACAATCATCCAAATTGAATACAAGTCCACTGGGAGTGTCAAAACATAAGTCCTACGGCTAATGCAGCAACTTTTGCTCCATTTCCAACACGTAGGTCCATATCTCCCTTAATGAGCTGCCTACTGTCCCTGAGGCCCTGCATATCATTACATATGTGTGAGCCACAACCGGTATCTAATACCCATATGTTGTGATCGAAACAGATAACCTCAATGACAAACATATCGAAGAAGTCGAGGCATCGATGCCTTCTTCGCTTCGAGGACTCGAGATAGACTTTACGGTTTAGCCTCCGAGCTGATCTTGCCACAATGGAAGCAGGTTCCTTTTTGGGGCAGTACCTTTGGTTTTCTTTTGGCTGTTCTTCCTACTTTCTGATCTCTATCGAAACATCAACAAAGAAGTGGATCAGAAGTGGAACATTGCTTGTTCCTCGATCCGAGAACAATTCTCGATCATTCACCAATCAAGAAAATTAAGTCTAGATAATTTGTTCAAGTCCTTTAGTGAGCGCAAGTTCACACCGGAAGACATCTTCAAACAACCTAACCATAGAGAGAGAGAAAGATCAGAATAGACTTAAATGCGAGGATTTAAGTTAAATGCATGATCATAAGGACTTAAATGACATGCATATAGCCCCACTAGTTTCATAGAATCCATAACCCTCATTATGAATCCAAGAAACAAAGTGACAAATGTCCTAGTGGGTCGATATCCGACATTGCTAAGAATGACCTTGGGTTTGCCCAACAAGCCACTTCTTAGGTCAATCGGTAGGTATCACCATACCAATTGCATCATCGATAACCGACACTAAGAATGACCTCGACGTTAGCTCAACAAGCCACCTTATGTCTCGGAGGTATCGGACATACCAGTTACATCTTAGACACAACTATCGATCGTGCTATCAATGGTTGATGTGCACAAACATTGGGTTATCAACACTTGATGCGCGTACATCCGATGTACACTACCCAACTCGCCTCTGTCCACGCTGACCTCGAGGTTAGCTCAACAAATCAACGCTTCTAGGAAAACCGACCCATTAATCTGAAAATCTTATTTTTATGGTTCGAACATATTCGTATAGAGTGAGCTTGAGGTTAGCTCAACAACTCAACCCTAGAAGAACTCTGGTTCTTACCATATTAATGGAAGGCGTTAGTTGTCATATTACGAGGAGGGATTTCAAATTCAGGTCTCATCCAAGCTATGGGATTATAGTCACCATGACTATATGGAGTAATTTAGGGCATGGCATCAATCACATTGAATTTATACCGAAAATCATCCATCATCCCGCCAAGGCATGATATAAGTCGACTTATGCTGCTGCATATGTACAAGTCGCCTTGTATCAATATACAAGTCGACTTATGCGACTCTTGCACATGTAAGTCGACTTATCCAACTGAGCAAGTCGCCTTACACAAGGAAAATTGCTATCTAGTCTGCTAATTCTCAATCCAAGCATTCTCAATTCACAACACCAATATAACAAGTATATAAACCTTTATATTAATGTGCTAATGAAACATTTTCATCAAATCATGCATGCCATATAGTCAAACTATATAGGAAAAACTTGAAACCTATGAATCACTATTAATCACTAGATTCCACATAATTTTAAGAATATCAAATTATCATGCTAAGTATCTCTAGGTAGGCTACACGTTATCAAGATTACTCCGGCACTTGTCCCAAAAATTGCGACGGCCAAAATAACCAAGATAACGGAATAATCTAACGAGACGCTAAAGTGACCTATTCGACATCCAAAAATTATTGGAAACCAAATTTCAAGAATCTCATTTTGGCATTCATACCAGATCAATATAACACATTTTTAATCACATTAAAAATGATTCAAGGCATTGGAATTCAAAAATACATAACCAATCATTTCAAACAAAACAGCCCCAGCAACTTTCTCAAAACTGCCAAGGTCTGCCTTTTGCTCGAAATAATCATTGAACAACTTTCAATAAATGCTGAGAAAATTACAGAGGTTAGTACATGTTCACAAAATGCTCCATGAATATTTCCAGGATTTATTTCCAACAAAAACTCATCAAACCTCAGCAATCTAGCCGAAACAGAATCTGTGTTTTTCAACACAAATATTCCCAGCAGCATACAATAAATTCGGAAATAAATAGTAAATCACCTTGAAAACATTTTTCCATCCACAGATACATTCACAAACATCTTAGGGACGTTTTGGGGAAAACTCATCTGAAAAACAATTTTTCTAGAATTTATTCTCGAATTTACAAGTATACCTGTTTCAGAAATGTTCAACAGGACAGCATCCGAAACTTAGGGAATTAAATTAGCAAAATCATATCAAACGACATTGATAAATTTTTCCCTTTTATAGACACATTCAGCAACATCTTATGAGCAGGTCTATGTAAGAAAATTTCGAAAACCCTAATTCTACACTGGTTCGAAATTGCACACAGTCAGCATGCTACACAGCTCAATTCACAAAGGAACTCCGACCTAGTTATCATTTCGACTGTTTATACAACACAAGCGGCTCTGATACTACTGTAGGAAAATCCCGGGGTGTCCATCACATGAACACAATGCGGAAAACAAAACTTTTTATTCCGGGAAGTTCCCGAAAGCCAGGATCCAAGTGTTTGTACAAACAATCAAACCATAACGACCAAAGGAGACCGTCTCTAACGGTATCCACGCAGAGGTCGGAAAACCTAACCGGGACAAACCCCTTTGACCCGGGAATAGCTAGAATAATTAAAGACTGCTAGATCTTACCTTATTCTAGGAGAACTTAGGATTTAGCCTTGAGGAAGAACCTTGAAGATGAGAGAGAGATGAGAAAACCTTAAGAAAAATCAAATTTTTCAATGCTTACCCATTAAGCATTCGGCCATCTCTTCTTTCCCCATTTGAAACCGACGAGTGATCGGCGGTTTATCGTTCAATATTAAAATTGATCCCTGGAAACCGGTCAAATTAAATTTATACCAAGGATTGCAATACAGGATGCAACCTCGGGTCGACTCTCAAGGAACCAATGCATCAATTGATCCTAGACTAGCCTAATGTTTGAATGATGCATGCAATTAAAGCAATAGAAGGGGGTTTTGATTTGATTAATTAGAAATTAAACTAAGCCAAAATAAGAATAAATGTTTTTAGAATTTTTAGAAAACTAAATGATTGAAATTAAACAAGTTTGAAGTCAAATTACTAAAACTCTCCACGAAAATGTAGCTCGGGTCATCATCGTCAAATAATGTTGGGGTTTGAAATCCACTAAGTTTCAAAATAAACCTTAACAACTCGTTAAGTCCAAGAATTAATTAATCAACTCGATTAATTACAACTTGTTAAAACCCTTAGTGTATGCATGGATTGATTAATGCACTAAATCAACCAAATAATAACACAACCAATTCAATCAAACACAACTAGGCAGATTAAATTAGTTAATGCAATCATTTAACCGATATACATGAACTCCATGTATTTAAGCACGATTCAACAATAGTCAATCCATAACACAAATCAAAGTCTAACATCCTACTAAACTATAGCGAGATTCAATCGAAATATATTGCAAAAATACCAACTCGGATTGTGCAAATACATTACCAAATCCTAAACTAAGATTGATTACCCGTGTTTAGTTCTCGAACTCCAACCTCGCAACATTTCGAAGACTATGAGCTTAGCCACTCATGACTACGGATGACTCCATCATTGTTGAAGTATCACCAAGACCATGCTCGAGGCGGCGAATGCGGAAGAGTAGAGATGAAGGAAATGATGCGATGATGATCGTCACTCGTGACTAAACCTCGAAATCAAACATGAATGAGAGACCGTTGGATCAAAAAGTAAAATGTAAAAGAAGAAAACGAAGAAAACCGGAGAAGACGAAGAGAAGAGAAACGAAGAACTCTTTTGTAGGCGGCCCTCTCTCATTTGCCCTAAATGGTAAGGTTTTATAGGAATGTCTGGTAGGGGCCGGACGGTGGATACTTTTGCCATTTTGGTCCGGTCACCCGACATTCGGCCATTTGACGATCGTAGTTCGCTGCGGCGAATGAATTTAGTCACTCGTCGCGTGAATGAATTAAACACCATTAATTAGCCGCGGCGAATGGAGAGTCTGATTCGTCCCAATGAACTCATGGCGTGTTGACTTCTTAATTGTTGACTACTTTGGTCCTACAAAATACAACCCATTTGCAGATCAATTGTCCCAATAAAGATTATGCGAATTAATGACAAATGACAACAAAATATTGACAATATGCAATTTATCAAAACTCAATGTGCGGGACCAAAATAAGCATGAAAATTATAGATCGAGAGTCGATGATGCATAATTACTAAAGAAAATGGGCCTGATTTATAGTATAAATTTGGTCCAATCAAATTCCCACACTTAAACCTTTATACTCCGAACAAAGCTTATAAGAGTCAAAAGGTACAAGAGTAAAAGAAAATTCTGCCCATGTTCAAACAATAACCAAAATTGACTCAATCCACTTTATCGAAGTCTAACGCAAAGAAATTGAAAGAGTGCTAATAAAACAAACATTGAAAGAATTTAAGCACATGAGATTGAACAATGTAGAATCACTCGGGATATGGTGTTTACGCCAACTCACTTGTATAGTAGGAATATTTTCTCTCAATCTGCTTAGTACATCTCCTACATAGGCTTGTATCAATTTTATTTCTCCACTACAAGGACTATCAATTTGAAAATCAAGAGGTCTTTCAGGGTTGTAATGAGCGGAAGGCTAAATGAATGGATGAAGTGAAAGAAAGAAATAGTATGAGCATGCGATGAAGTGAGGAATTGATGTCAACAACAAAACTAAAACTAGACAACTGAGATAAATTGAATATACACACATTTTTTTTTTTGGCTATCTCATTTGAGATGCTAATCCCTTTGGGATACAACACATTAGTATCCCTTTTCGATGCACAAGACTAACACTTTTTCCTTTTTCAATTTTTTTTAAATTACAAAACATAGACTACTGACATCATCTTAATATGTATGCAAATGCTCATAACAAAAGGCTCAAGGAGCTAGCAAGGGAAAAAGTATTTAAGGGTTGGTGTTTGGGGAAAGGGTTGAAAGAAGGAACGCCTATCATATCAACAAAAATCTAGTCCATCAAGCTTTGAGTAAAACCACACAAGTTCTAGAGAAGAATGGACTAAGTAGATGCACACACAAAATATAGAAGAAAAATTTGGCTCGAATATCCTTCCAACAAGGTTTTGTCTCAATGATCAATCTTAAGTCTTAAAACTTAAATGCTACCTTGTTAGCATGCTCCCATTTACTTAGTTTTGAAAACTTCAAAAGTTAAAATTTTGTCGATCCAATATCGTTCAAGAATGGAGAGCATTTTTACAAAACTCAAGTATCAAGTTGAAACTTATAAATGCTTTGCATGTAAGGCACAAAAGAACAAGTGCAGAAATTGTTTGATTTGGGGACCAAATTTATCGATTAAAGCAAGGCCACAAAATTATGCATAATGTTCTAAAGGTGTACAATGTAAAATATAAAGGGAATGGCTCCCCACACTTAAACATGGCATTGTCCACAATGGCAAAAATAGTAGGGCATAGAGGAGACCATAAAACAGATAAAAGCAGAAATGTGGATATATCCTTAAACTCAAAAGTGTGGACGAAATGAAGAATCCAAAGAACAAAAGACATCAAGAAACAGAGAATTCAGCAAAAACAAAATAACATGTTAATCTAAACAGGAGGAGCATCCTCGGCCAAGCGATTCGGGAGGGACAACAGCACGAGGAGCACGAAAAAGGAGGTGAGGTGGAACTATCTGAAAAGGGTTAGGAGCAGCCGTGGCCGGAGGCGGAACGGTAACGAAAGATGAGGGTAATCATGTTCAGATGGAGCGGAAAGTCGCACGGTCAGCCTCGATTAAGTCTCAAGACGACCGATTTCCGCTCAAGCGAGGTCACCTCGGAGGAGCCGGGCAATTGCAGGAGGAGGAGATTCACGAGACGAAACCGCGGAGGGGGCAAGAGGGGAGGTTTCTCACCTTGCTAGCATTGTGAGTGTGAGACATGGTCCCGCAATTACAATTAATGTAAACAAAATTTAACGAGCAAAATCACATTGAATCACCCAATTAGGTCCGCAGCATTTGTTGCGACGAACAAGAGCGTTCACTGCGGCGAATTATGAAATTCGTCATGACGAACGGTGATTCTCAGATCCACATGGAGCGAACAACGCTTCTCGATACCCTAACTAAACATTATCAATGAAAATGAAAGTGAACAAAGAGAGAAATAAAAGAAAAGAGGCTTACGAGAGTCGATTAGGAGGAGACTTTGAAGGAGATGTCTACGGAGGAAGGAGACAACTTCGATAGAGGCGTGAAGAAACAAGAGACCGAGCGAGAGAAAGAGAAAGAGGAGAAGGAGAAGAAATAAGGTTGTAGGCAAGCGTAAGGGCGAGAGAAGAAAAAGACCAAAAGGGCCTCGGACAAAAGAGATGTCCAACGGTCTAGAGGGTAAAGATGTCCGTCTTCGCGCTGACGAAGCGATCGCTAGCAAGTAACAAAACAGAAAACCCTATATTAGTCAAGCGGTGAAATGAGTTCGCTTGCGGTGAGTGCCCAAAATATCCCACATTTTAACCAATAACTTCAATTTAATCATTCCTTAACAAACTAGAAAGATCCTAGAGTGACAAAAAGGGAAAACTTGATTCAAACTATTTGTAATAGAACAACAAATCCTACCTAACTACATCTAAGTCTATTGATTGGGTCTTTCCTCCACATTTAAACAATGAATCACAATGATAAAATTGGCAACAAAAGCGAGACATATAATGATAAACAAGTGAGGAAAGAAGTAACCTGATAATTACAATGGTTGAGGAGTCCCATGATAGAGCTTGAGCGGATGTCCATTGACCAAATCGTCGCGGTTTGTTCTGCAAAAGTTCTATCATACCAAAATTATGTACTTTAACTACCAAATAAGGTCCTTCCCAACGATGATTGAATTTGCGAGTTTGAATGTGAAGCGGGCTTTATACAAGAGCACTTTGTCGCCTTCCTTAAAAGTCTTTGAGAAGCATCTTGTCATGTATCGCTTTTCCTTTTCCTTGTAGAGCCGAGAGTGCTCATATGCTTCAAGTCGCAGCTCCTCTAATTCTTGCAACTGGAGTTTCCTTTCCATTCCCGATAGGTCAAAATCCATGTTGCATTGTTTTACTGCCCAATAGGCCTTATGCTCTAGCTCCACAGGTAAATGACAGGCCTTTCCATAAATCAACCGGTATGGGACATTCCTATTGGGGATTTATAAGCAGTGTGATACGCCCACAGTGCTTCCTCTAAACGCAGACTCCAATCCTTTTTAGAGGGCTTGACTATCCTTTCCAAAATGTGCTTAACCTCTCTGTTTGAAACTTCTGCTTGACCATTAGTTTGTGGGTGGTAGGCAGTAGAGACCTTATGGGTAACTCCAAATTTGGAAAGCAAGTTAGTAATAATCCGTTGCAAAATGGGTTCCACGATCACTCACCACCGCCTGGGAATTCCAAACCGATGAAAATATTGATTTGAGGAATTTTGTGATCGTCTGCGCATCATCTTGTCTAGTGGTATAGCCTCGATCCATTTCAAACATAGTCTACCCTAAGAGAATATACACGAACCCGAACGATGGGGAACGGCCCATGAAGTCGATACCCCAAACATCAAAATTTCGCAGAACATCATTGGTTGTTGCGGCATCTCATGGCGCTTCCCTAACCCTCCAAACGTTGACACTTGTCGCACGCTAGGCAAAATGGAAAGAGTCCCAAAAATTGTAGGCCGAAGAATCTCAATCCAAAACTTTTCTAGCGTTCTTCTAGCATCAAATGTCCCCACAAACCATGGAGTGGCAAGTCGATAGTATGTCATTGAATTCTTCGTCGGTGACACATCGATTTAATCACTTGGTCATCGCATATCTTCCAAAGGTAAGGCTCGTCCCAAATGTAATGCCGAGCTTCACTCTTCAATTTCGAGCTCGCCTCGAGTCATACTGAGACGGGTTAAATTTGTCATTAAGTAATTGACAATATGCGATACCAAGGCTCCTCGAGAATCTATGGCACACGTGATGAGTCCTAAAAGAATCACAAGTCGATCGGAAGAGTCCACTCCTTTAGTATTTTGTGGTAGTCTACTCGGATGGTCACCACTTGGTTTTGCGGCACCGGCCGATCTTTAATCTCAATATCAAACTCTTGAAGAAGCAAAGTCCAACGGATCAACTGGTTTCGATTGTGGCTTCACAAGAGGTACTTAACAGCTGCGTGATCAGTGAAAATGATGACATGGGAATCGAGCAAATACTGCCGGAATTTTTCTAATGCGAAGATTATTGCAAAGAGTTCTTTTTCAGTTGTGGTGTAATTGGCTTGAGCTGGATCTAAAGTTCTGGAGGCGTATGCAATAACTCGAGCTAACTTCTCCTCATGTTGTCCTAACATGGCTCCCACAGCATAATTGGAAGCATCACACGAAAGTTCAAAAGGCAGATGCCAAACAGGGGCAACCAGAATAGGAGGGGAAATAAGTTTAACTTTAAGTGTATCAAAAGCCTTTTTACATGAAGCATCAAAATCAAATTTCTCATCTTTTTGCAAAAGTTTTGAAAGAGGAAGGGCGATTTTGCTAAAATCCTTAATAAATCGTCTGTAAAATCCTGCATGACCTAGGAACGACCTGATATCTCGGACGCAGGTAGGATAAGGCAGGGAAGATATGACTTCGATTTTAGCTTTGTCGACTTCAATTCCTTTCTTTGAAATCAAATGTCCGAGCACAATACCCTCATTTACCATAAAATGGCATTTTTCAAAGTTAAGGATCAAGTTCTTCTCGATGCATCTCTTAAGAACTTTAGTCAGGTTAAAGAGATAGGAATTGAATGAATCGCCGTGAACTGTGAAATCATCCATGAAGACTTCCATACTTTCTTCCAAAAAATCGCAGAAAAATGACCATCACACATCACCGAAGGTACCGGGGCATTACATAAACCAAAAGGCATCTGCGATACGCAAAGGTGCCAAAGGGACAAGTAAATGTGGTCTTATCTTAGTCCTCGGTATGATGGGTACTTGAAGTACCAGAAACCATCTAAGAAACAAGAACGCGATTTCCCGGCTAACCTTTCTAGCATCCGGTCGATGAATGGCAAGGAAAGTGATCCTTCGAGTGGCGTCGTTTAATTTGCGATAGTCAATACAAACTTCGCCACAATTTTGCACTCTGGTAGGGATGAGTTCATCCCTCTCATTTTCACCACAAGGATCCCACTTTTTCGAACCACATGAATGGGGTGACCCATTCACCGTCGAGATCGGATAAATAATCCCAAAGACTTAACACTTTGTGATTTCCTTTTTACTACATCCGAGATTAAGCGGGTTTAATCTTCATTTGGGGTTTTACCTTGTCTTGGAACCCTCATTCAACAATATCCTATGAGTGCAAAGTAGGGCTAATCCTGTATATGTCTCGCTAATGACCACCCTATTGCGTGCTTATGCTCATCAACACTTTCAAAAGTTGCTTTTCTTCAAGCTCGGATAAAGAATTTGCAATTATATTTGGTAATTTATTATTGGGCTCTAGAAAAGCGTATTTCAATAGTGAGGTAAGGGCTTTAGTTCTAACTCTGGGGTTGTAAAATGGAAGGACCAACTTAGGAAGCTCAAGGAAAAAGGTTTCTGCATTTTTCGGACAATTGAAAGGATCAATCAAGAATTCCCTTGGGTCTTTGAGCGAACACAATTCAAGATTAGATGACTTATCGTGCAGATCCTTATCATAGTTTGATTGAGTAGAAAGAGCGCTAAGCATGTTAACACCCGATGAGAATAATCTTCATGAGGATGCTTCATAGCTTCATACATGTTGAAGCTAACTTGTTGATCACCAACTTCCATAGTGATCTCCCCTTCCTTCATACTAATCATAGTACTTGCAGTCCGAAGGAAGGGTCGCCCAAGGATCAAGGAAGTGTCCCGCACAACTTCGAAGACATATCTAGAACGTAGAAATCTGCAGAAACACTAATCCTTTGACTTGGACCAAGATATCCTCAATAATGCCAGCAGATGTCCGAAAGATCTGTCGACCAATTGCAACACTACTGATGTAGGCTTTATGCTCTTCACTCGGGACCTCATAAATGATTTCGCATAACATTAATCGCTGCTCCCAAATCCAATAATGCTCTCCCAATTGTTACCTTTCCTATAACACAAGGAATGGTAAATGAGCTGGTCTTGGCACTTGACCGGATTTGGGGCTTAAATAAAGCCGACACATTTGAGCTCACTTGGACACGTTCGTTGGGCCTAAATTTACGCTTGTTGGTGCACAGTCCTTGAGATACTTAGCATAGGCGGCATTTTTTAATCAAATCCAGCAGGGGCACGTTGACTTCAACCTTCTCAAACAGGTCAATAATTTCCTTTTCATGTTTTAGCTCATTGACCTTCTTGCTCATCAGATATGAGTTCGGAAAAGGGAGGTCCTTTAAGTTGACTTCCTTACTGGCAGGGTCATTTTGCTCGATTTATCCTTATCAGTTCTTCTTCCTAATATGCTCGATGATTGCTCTTTATCCTCAATTGGTGATTGCTTCTTATTTCTCAACAATTCCTCTTCGCGATCACTCTCTGATCGCACAGCTTGCTTCTCTCTCACTTGAGGCGCTTCTTCAACCTCAATTTCCTCGGTGCATTCTTCTTCTTCAGGAATGTTGAAATGCACTTTCTTTCCACTCCTCAACTCAATTGCATTTAAACTCTTCGGGTTAATCACCGTGTTGGAGGGAATGGTCCCGCTACTTCTAGCTTGGTTGTCACTCAAATTATTAGACAATTGAGTGACATATGAGTTCAAGTTCTCGGCCTTGGTTTCCCATTGATCCATGCGTTTCTCCAAGGCACTAAAGCGGGCAGCATTCTTAGCTGAGTCCTGTTGGATGAGGTTTGCGATGGCGTTGAATTGATTTGCTGTGGAAGTTCGTTCCTCTTTCATCAACGTCATCATACCATGCAGCAGTTGGTTGGTGTCCTCCTTGGGTGGCGGTGGTTGTTGCACTGTCAACGCTTGTTGATCCTGGAACTGGTTTGTAGATTGTCCAGCTCCACTCCCTTGCTGAAAGCGGTTTGGTGCTCTTCCCTCGTTACTCCTCCAACTAAAATTTGGGTGGGATCTCCATCCCTCATTATATGTGTTGGAATACGGGTCCCATTTCCGATCCTGTCTACCTTGATACATTGCGGAGACTTCTTCATATCTGCCAGGACAAACACTTGAAATGTGCATCACTGACCCACAAGATTCGCAACTAGGTGCGACTAGTTCAGTGGAAGTTGATGGGCGATGCACATTCAAATTCTTCACTTCCGCCGTGATTGAGGATAAGCGGGAAGTTATCCGATGTTCAAAAGAATCTACCTTCGATTCCGTGCTCTCCATCCTCTTAGTTTGAAATGACATGGCTCCCACTTCATTCACATTCACGGAATCGCGACACTATATCGTTGATGATTGAGGCCATTCTCTTAATCAGGGCCCAAGCTTCTGGCGCGGTGAGGTCAATCAATGAACCTCCCGACGCAGCATCCAACATCCCTTTCTCTTGATTCTTCACCCCATCATAAAAATATTGAACCAGTTGTTCATCAGGGATCTGATGATGGGGCACCGAGACAACAGATCTTGAAATCTGCTCCAAAATCATCTGAGGACTCGTCATAATCTTGTTTGGCAGAATATATCTCCTTTCTCATTGACGACGTCCTAGAAGCTGGAAAATACTTTTCCAGAAAAGCTTTCCGTAAGTTGGCCCAACTGTGATAGGCATTCGCAACATGCCTTGGGAGGCTCATGTACCACTCCCGGGCCTTTCCTTCTAACGACAAATGGAAGACTTTCCACAAAGACTGGTCCAGATGTGCTCCTACGGGCTTCATACTCGGCGATCATGGTGAGGGCTCAAGATGCATGTAGGGTCCTCTCCGTTAAACCGTGAAATTTGGGAGAGAGTTAATCAATAAACCTTTGACTTGAAATTTACATCGAAGTTAGGGCGGTGCGATGAAAGGATTGTAGTACGTCCGAGGATGTAGCTTCTGATGGTCCTATGTCCGATGTTCGCATTGTTGTCATCTACGCGTTCGTCACCGCTAAGACCGTGATCGCCATCTCGGGGTGGTTGGCGATATTCTTGTTGTTCACCATCTCGATTCTAATCGATCTAGTGTTCTAAGTCTTTCTTGCTCTCTTGTTCTTCCTAAGTTGTCAAGGTGTCGCCAATTTTAGGTTGAAAATGAACTAGCCTAAGTCTACGGGCATGCACAAGAGAAGTTCACCTAAGATAGCTCACTAAAACGACAACGGATAGCAAGGCTTCTGTTGGGACCCGATCCGGGAACCGGATCCCAACCGAATAAACTTAACACTTTCACTCTATACTCGATACCATAAATGTTGGATCCCACTTTGAGACCCAACTACATACACGTAACGAAACCAAGCAAATGAAGCGAAGGAAGCGAAAATTTCGGATCGACAACAAAATGCGGAAGCGAACAAATCCGAAAGTAGCGAAGCGGAAGCAAATACTAATCGAATCAAACGAATGATTCAATCGAATATAGCGAAGCGAAATAATCGAATCTGAATCACAAAGCGGAACGAATAAGCGGCGGGGATCGAATCGAATGCAAATCAATTCGGATAGAAAACAAAGTAAGCAAACAAATCAATGTAAATCAAACACTTTCCGACATCCGTGACTAAGCAAAGGACAGAAATGAAATCGCGTTAGAATTCCTAAGACGTTCCAAAATCAGTATGAATTTTTTTTTTCTTTTCTTATCCTCATTTCTTTTCTCGTTACTCATTCATATACAAATCATCTTAAATCCATACAGTCATACATAAACTTATATAAATCCATACCAATCTCAAATTCTTTTTTTTTCAATTTTTATCGAAATTTCAAAGATAACTACGCCTTTTATCCTAACTCAAAACCCAAAGTGTTCAAAACAACACTTCTAAAATTTCCAAACAATCACACACCCATCAGAATCCACCGGACCCTCCGTCCGGGATATCAGCAGATAATCACAAACCTATTTCTAAAACATTCTCATATTTGTCATTCAATCTACTATTCTCATAGTTCAATCTCATTCCCAGAATCAAACACAAATATATATGCCCAAGCTATTCATAATTTCATATACAAATTTCTCATTCATTCACAATTCTCAACTTTATACACAAATACCTTTTTCCCAAACTTATCTCAAGTCATGAATATATTCATACTAAAGATCCAAATTACACAAAATCTAACCGATGAAATGTCAAATCGATGTCTTCACATTCTTTCATCCGATCTCCTGCTCGAAACCTGGAGATGGGGATGAAAGGGGGGGTGAGCTCGAAAGCTCGTGGATAACACATTTATAAACTGATAAATAAGCCGAAATCATTTTTAATACTCTTTTTGCCAAAAAGGCGAATTTTTTCAAACTTTATAATTTTTCAAACAATTTCCTCAAACCCATTTTTTTTTCATATTTTTCAAACTTTTCATAATAATCTCACTTTTTTTCTCATTTTTCAAAACTTCTTGAATTTTTCATAAATATGAATGCAGAACACATAAACAAATCAAAACATATTACACATCAGAATGGTGCTCGTTCGGTCCAAGCAGAGCGTCTTCGCATGATC
Source organism: Erythroxylum novogranatense (assembly GCA_029891385.1). Classification (NCBI taxonomy): domain Eukaryota; kingdom Viridiplantae; phylum Streptophyta; class Magnoliopsida; order Malpighiales; family Erythroxylaceae; genus Erythroxylum; species Erythroxylum novogranatense. Next base: position 19,266 of record JAIWQS010000235.1, on the reverse strand, counting down.
CCGCATAGCGATCCATGCGATCGTGAATGAAACGTATTACACTTTCCGCATTGCGGTCCGGTTTAGCCGTAAAGGAGTCCGAACAGAGTCCGTGCACTAGCGGGCAGCCTGGAGAAGGCTATACACATAGAGACAATGGTGACTCACCAAGGGACCTACCAAACCCACATAACACATAATCAAAACGAAAAGTCGATTGCTCAAGGCACTTTTCAATTCGTCACTTTTCTTGAAAATTTTTCCCAAAATGCATACCACTCAAATTATGCAATCTATCATTCACTAAATTCAACAATCAAAACATTCAATCAAACAATAATTTCAACAATTGAATAATGCATACACAACAAATGCATTTTCAGAAATTTCTATCGGTTTATCGAATCATTGAAAGCAATGAATTCAAACTTATAATAATCTTTCGAAAACATTGAAATCGAATTTCAAACCTTTACAAAACAATAATTTGTCAAAATTTTCACATTTTGCTTTCTTTATTTTTCAAAATTGCTTTCTTTAATTTTCAAAATTCACATATAGCTTACAAATCAAAATATAAATATGCTACCCACCTCGAATTATTGCCGAAAACTTGATTTCAAGCTCCAATTGATCCTTGCTTTTCTCTCTCTTCCAAAGTACCAAAACCTAAACCATAATCATCCAAATTTCACATCAGAAAATACTTAATTTTCACAATCAACTTAGGAATTCACCAATTCCATTTACATTCAAGTTATTTCAATCTCCAATTTTGAAAATCCCAATTTTCAAAATTGGCCTAAACCAATTTATCCAAATTCAATACCATAAAATACAAATTCTTGAAATTGATTTCATATATCATCAATTCATCATATTTCCTATAATTCTACACCAAAATATCTCCAAATTCTCAATCATAAAATTAAGCCTAAACCTTACTCAATTTTTCATCCAAAATTAAACCCAACCTAAAGCATATACATCAAAATTAATTCCACAATCCATAAACCCATCTCATATGTCATAATTCTAAACCGAAAATTAATCAAAATCTCAAAGTAGAACAATTTCTCTTACCTCTTTCTCTTCCAAATTCGAATTTTTTTGGCTTGAAAGGATGCTCTTAGGCTCCTCTATCTTTCTCTCTCTTGGAACCAACCCAAAATCCTTAAGAAACAAGTAGAAAAAATCGAAAATCTCTTTCTCTCTCATCTTTTCTCCATACGAAACTTCCACTCTCTTCTTATTTCTTCTTCTTTCTCTTCTTCTGTCATTTTCCAGACCATTTTCGTGGCTTTATTAAGCCAAAAACGACACTCCTTCTTGTGTTTCATTAATTGATGGTCAAATGACCAAATTGTCCTTCATTTAAAACTTAAAGTTACGCTTACTTGCGGTTTGATTCGCACTATCGATTTGAAGGAATTTGTCAAAACTTCCTTCTCGAGAAATGTTCCTCTCAATCATACGAATCCAACGCCACTGACCGCGCTCAATTCCAAGCACCACATCAAAAGTTATGTGCGAAACAGTGCGGAAAAATCCATATTCTAACATATTTCCTATGTACGATTATTTCCGTCCAAAATTTCACATTCTTAATCCCGGAATTGAAACTCGATGTCTTCATAACAATTATAGCCTTATGTCTCTAGTTTAATTCAAAACAAGAATCGTCTCATTTCGATTCCCAGATCAAAAGTTATACTCAAATTACTCACAGGTGTTCCCAATCCAAAAATTTCACCCTAATCCGAACTTAAATTCAAAAATTAAAAGTCCTAAGGGCAAAATTGACATTTCATGTCTTCATATGATTTGTAGCCCCTTGTCTTATCTTTATTTTGCCTCAAGAATTGCTTCAATCGGATCTCTACAGATCCCGAATTTCACAAAACACTGAATCATGCTCGGAAAATTTCCCGACTCACTTTGATTAAATTAATCACCATTAATTTAATCTCAAAAGTTCACAAATTTCTTATAAAATGAAATTCATTGTCTTAGGAATCCAACGCAATAAGAATCAACTCAATCGGATGTCGGACGGAAAAGATATAGGCAAAATAGTGAGCAAAGGTCGGATTAAAAACAAAGAAATCAAAATTTAAGAAGCAAAACTAGGCTTGAGACGCCTAACTCATGAGGGCGAGACACCTTCATGAGGGCGAGCCTGCTCGCTAGGCGGCGATCGCCTAGCGAGGCGCACAGTCATGAGGCGAGCCTGGCGCCCGCCTCGCTAGGGCGGCGTCGCCTAGCGAGGCATCTGAGCGCCCGCCTCGCTAGGCGGCCGTCGCCTGGCGAGGCGCTAAAACTTTTCTTTTTTTTTTTTTCCTCTAAACTCCCAAAATTCATAACTTTTAATCCCGAACTCCGATTTTGACAAACTTAGTCTCTATAGAAAGCTTGAGAGAAGCTCTAAATCTTCCAAGAAGAACATAAAACTCAATTCAACTTCTACGGGAGTCCATTTTCCGGTCAAAGATACTATCCTCTATACAAACTTGTAAAAATCATAACTTAATTTTCCGAGATCGAAAAATTGCATACTTTATATCGAAATAAAGATCAAAACAAATCCTTCAATTTTCATGAAGAACATCAAAGCTCAAATAACCTCTAACTAGGTTAATTCCTCAGTCAAAGATTCAATCATAATAAAAGTCAACCCCGATCAAACATAAACTTTGGTGATCATAACTTTCACTCCCGATATCGAAAAATTACAGACTTTATGTCCACAAAAATCTCTTAACATAACCTACAAGTTTCCAGAAGACCATTTTATCAAATTTTGCCTCAATCAAAAGTCAACCTTCAAAGGCCAGAAAGTCAACTATTACACAATTTTTCATATTTTCATACTTTCTCTCTTTATTTCATGATCTTCAACTTAATTTCAATCAACTCATCCACTTGATCATAGTCAAATTGTCACTCAAGATTTGGGGTCCAACATTTCTCCCCCTCTTAAAAGAATTTCGTCCTCGAAATTGACACTTACTTAAACTACAAGTAACTCATTCTTGCATAAATTTCTTTTTAAACAAAGATCATCAAGCACTTTCTTACTAATTTCTTTCCACAACTCATAATCAATTTCTTTTTTTCATCACTTTTACTCTTCATACATATTCTCGATCTCTTGAAATTTTCACTTCCTTAAATCATATATCACTCATATCATATCAAAACACTATATCTATACCTCATGATTTCTTCGTATATGGGCACAAATTAATGGTCCATTTCTTAAGGAACCTAATATGGTTTAATCATCATTATGTCATCATTCTTTCATCTATATCAATTCATCACAATTTCTCGAAGTTCTAATCTTAATTTCCTCAACACATTCAAAGTCAAACATATTCTAACACTCAAATCAAACCAATCACATGAATTAGTCAAATAGTCATGCACATCAATTTCACATTCCTAAAGACAATCATATTTCTTTCATCAAAATCAAATGACCACCTAGCATACTCTCACAAATTCACTTTTATCTTTACAAACTCGTATCAATTCCGTATTCATACTCATACGCCCAAGTAAGATCATATTACTGGGCTCTGATACCATAAATGTTGGGACCCGATCCGGGAACCGGATCCCAACCGAATAAACTTAACACTTTCACTCTATGCTCTGATACCATAAATGTTGGGACCCGATCCGGGAACCGGATCCCAACCGAATAAACTTAACACTTTCACTCTATACTCTGATACCATAAATGTTGGATCCCACTTTCGAGACCCGACTACATACGAGCGAGCAAACCAAAGCGAAGCGAAGGAAGCGAAAATTTCGGATCGACAACAAAATGCGGAAGCGAACAAATCCGAAAGTAGCGAAGCGGAAGCAAATACTAATCGAATCAAACGAACAGATTCAATCGAATATAGCGAAGCGAAATAATCGAATACGAATCACAAAGCGGAACGAATAAGCGAAAGCGGGATCGAATCGAATGCAAATCGAATTCGGATAGAAAACAAAGTAAGCAAACAAATCAATGTAAACTGAAACACTTTTCGACATCCGTGACTAAGCAAAGGACAGGAAACAGAATCGCGTTGGGAATTCCTAAGACGTTCCAAAATCAGGTATGAATTTTTTTTTTCTTTTCTTATCCTCATTTCTTTTCTCGTTACTCATTCATATACAAATCATCTTAAATCCATACAGTCATACATAAACTTATATAAATCCATACCAATCTCAAATTCTATTTTTTTTTTCAATTTTTATCGAAATTTCGGCAAAGATAACTACGCCTTTATCTAACAAACTCGCAAAGTGTTGAAAACAACACTTCTAAAATTTCCAAACAATCACACACCTATCGAATCCACGGACCCTCAAATCCGGATATCGCAGATAATCACAAACCTATTTCTAAAACATTCTCATATTTGTCATTCAACCTACCATTCTCATAGTTCAATCTCATTCCCAGAATCAAACACAAATATATATGCCCAAGCTATTCATAATTTCATATACAAATTTCTCATTCATTCACAATTCTCAACTTTATACAAAAATACCTTTTTCCCAAACTTATCTCAAGTCATGAATATATTCATACTAAAGATCCAAATTACACAAAATCTAACTGATGAAATGTCGGCTGATGTCTTCACATTCTTTCATCCGATCTCACCTTCGAAACACGGAGATGGGGATGAAAGGGGTGGCTTCAGCTCGTGGATAACACATTTATAAACCGATAAATAAGCGAAATCATTTTAATACTCTTTTTGCCAAAAGGGCTTAATTTTTCAAACTTTATAATTTTTCAAACAATTTCCTCAAACCCATTTTTTTTTCATATTTTCAAACTTTTCATAATAATCTCACTTTTTCTCATTTTTCAAAACTTCTTGAATTTTTCAGAAATATGAATGCGAACACATAAACAAATCAAAACATATTACACATCAAAATGGTGCTGTTCGGTCCAAGCAGAACGTCTTGCCGATCCGCGATAAGCGGTCCTGCGATCGTGAATGAAACGTATTACACTTTCCGCATTGCGGTCCATTATAGCCGTGAAGGAGTCCGAACGAGACTCCGTGCCCTAGCGAAGCGCCTGGAGAAGGCTATACACATAGAGACAATGACGACTCACCAAGGGACCTACCAAACCCACATAACACATAATCGAAAGCGAAAAGTCGAGTTGCAAGGCACTTTTCAATTTCGTACTTTTCTTGAAATTTTCCCAAAATGCATACCACTCAATTTATGCAGCTATCATTCACTAAATTCAACAATCAAAACATTCAATCAAACAATAATTTCAACAATTGAATAATGCATACACAACAAATGCATTTTCGTAAATTTCTATCGGTTTATCGAATCATTGAAAGCAATGAATTCAAACTTATAATAATCTTTCGAGAAAACATTCTAAATCGAATTTCAAACCTTTACAAAACAATAATTTGTCAAAATTTTCACATTTTTGCTTTCTTTATTTTTCAAAATTGCTTTCTTTAATTTTTCAAAAATTCACATATAGCTTACAAATCAAAATATAAATATGCTACCCACCTCGAATTATTGCCGAAAACTTGATTTCAAGCTCCAATTGATCCTTGCTTTTCTCTCTCTTCCAAAGTACCAAAACCTAAACCATAATCATCCAAATTTCACATCAGAAAATACTTAATTTTCACAATCAACTTAGGAATTCACCAATTCCATTTACATTCAAGCTATTTCAATCTCCAATTTTGAAAATCCCCAATTTTCAAAATTGGCCTAAACCAATTTATCCAAATTCAATACCATAAAATACAAATTCTTCGAAATTGATTTCATATATCATCAATTCATCATATTTCCTATAATTCTACACCAAAATATCTCCAAATTCTCAATCATAAAATTAAGCCTAAACCTTACTCAATTTTTCATCCAAAATTAAACCCAACCTAAAGCATATACATCAAAATTAATTCCACAATCCATAAACCCATCTCATATGTCATAATTCTAAACCGAAAATTAATCAAAATCTCAAAGTAGAACAATTTCTCTTACCTCTTTCTCTTCCAAATTCAATTTTTTGGCTTGAAAGGAAGCTCTTAGGCTCCTCTATCTTTCTCTCTTGGAACCAACCCAAATCCTTAAGAAACAAGTAGAAAAATCGAAAATCTCTTTCTCTCATCTTTTCTCCATCTGAAACTTCCACTCTCTTCTTATTTCTTCTTCTTTCTCTTCTTCTGTCATTTTCCAGACCATTTTCGTGGCTTTATTAAGCCAAAAACGACACTCCTTCTTGTGTTTCATTAATTGATGGTCAAATGACCAAATTGTCCTTCATTTAAAACTTAAAGTTACGCTTACTTGCGGTTTGATTCGCACTATCGATTTGAAGGAATTTGTCAAAACTTCCTTCTCGAAATGTTCCTCTCAATCATACGAATCCAACGCCACTGACCGCGCTCAATTCCGAGCACCACATCAAAAGTTATGTAAAAGCAAGGCGGAAAAATCCATATTCTAACATATTTCCTATGTACGATTATTTCCGTCCAAAATTTCACATTCTTAATCCCGGAATTGAAACTCGATGTCTTCATAACAATTATAGCCTTATGTCTCTAGTTTAATTCAAAACAAGAGTCGTCTCATTTCAATTCCCAGATCAAAAGTTATACTCAAATTACTCACAGGTGTTCCCAATCCAAAAATTTCACCCTAATCCGAACTTAAATTCAAAAATTAAAAGTCCTAAGGGCAAAATTGACATTTCATGTCTTCATATGATTTGTAGCCCCTTGTCTTATCTTTATTTCGCCTCAAGAATCGCTTCAATCGGATCTCTACAGATCCCGAATTTCACAAAACACTGAATCATGCTCGAAAATTTCCGACTCACTTTGATTAAATTAATCACCATTAATTTAATCTCAAAAGTTCACAAATTTCTTATAAAATGAAATTCATTGTCTTAGGAATCCAACGCAAAAGAATCAACTCAATCGGATGTCGGACGGAAAAGATATAGGCAAAATAGTGAGCAAAGGTCGGATTAAAACAAAGAAATCAAAATTTAAGAAGCAAAAGCAGGCTTGAGACGCCTAACTCATGAGGGCGAGACGCCCACTCGCTAGGGCGAGGCGTCGCCTAGCGAGGCGCACAGCTTCATGAGGCGAGCCTGCCCTCGCGAGGCGAAGACAGCCCGCCTCGCTAGGGCGGCGCGCCTAGCGAGGCGCGCGCCATGAGAGGCGAGCCTTGCCTCGAGAGGAAGACAGGCCGCCTCGCCTCGCTAGGCGAGGCGTCGCCTAGCGAGGCGCGATGAGCCCGCCTCGCTAGGGCGAGCCGTCGCCTAGCGAGGCGCTAAAACTTTTTTTTTTTTTTTTCCCTCTAAACTCCCAAAATTTATAACTTTTAATCCCGAACTCCGATTTTGACAAACTTAGTCTCTATAGAAAGCTTGAGAGAAGCTCTAAATCTTCCAAGAAGAACATAAAACTCAATTCAACTCCTACGGGAGTCCATTTTCCGGTCAAAGATACTATCCTCTATACAAACTTGTAAAAATCATAACTTAATTTTCCGAGATCGAAAAATTGCATACTTTATATCAAAATAAAGATCAAAACAAATCCTTCAATTTTCATGAAGAACATCAAAGCTCAAATAACCTCTAACTAGGTTAATTCCTCAGTCAAAGATTCAATCATAATAAAAGTCAACCCCGATCAAACATAAACTTTGACTGATCATAACTTTCACTCCCGATATCGAAAAATTACAAACTTTATGTCCACAAAAATCTCTTAACATAACCTACAAGTTTCCAGAAGACCATTTTATCAAATTTTGCCTCAATCAAAAGTCAACCTTCAAAGGCCAGAAAGTCAACTATTACACAATTTTTCATATTTTCATACTTTCTCTCTTTATTTCATGATCTTCAACTTAATTTCAATCAACTCATCCACTTGATCATAGTCAAATTGTCACTCAAGATTCGGGGTCCAACAGCTTCAATTCACTCAAGTTCGCTGCGACGTGTAAGAACTTCATTGCATGAATCAATAAAATCAGTAATGTTAGTTGCGGCGAATATAAACTCATTGCAATGACGGATGAACTTCATTGTGACGAATGAGGAACTCGTCACGAGCCAAGCACATGCACAAGCAAGGCAAAGCGAATTAACTTAAAATTACGCACAATAAACAAGAACAATCGAATAAACACTTAAAACAAAGCGTAATGAAATAACAAGCAGGATTAACACTAAAACACTTAAGGTAATGAAATTAAATGAAATTATGCAATGCAAACAAAATGCAAACAAAAATTAAAATCAAAACAAACATCAAGCTAACATAGAGAACCAATTAATTTGATTCCCGAGAACAGCGCCAAAATTTGATCGGCGGTTTATCGCTCAATATTAAAATTGACCCCTGGAAACCGGTCAAATTAAATTTATACCAAGGATTGCAATACAGGATGCAACCTCGGGTCGACTCTCAAGGAACCAATGCATCAATTGATCCTAGACTAGCCTAATGTTTGAATGATGCATGCAATTAAAGCAATAGAAGGGGGTTTTGATTTGATTAATTAGAAATTAAACTAAGCCAAAATAAGAATAAATGTTTTTAGAATTTTTAGAAAACTAAATGATTGAAATTAAACAAGTTTGAAGTCAAATTACTAAAACTCTCCTGAAAATGTAGCTCGGGTCATCATCGTTCGAAATAATGTCAGTTTGAAATCCACTAAGTTTGAAAATAAAACCTTAACAACTCGTTAAGTCCAAGAATTAATTAATCAACTCGATTAATTACAACTTGTTAAACCCTTAGTGTATGCATGGATTGATTAATGCACTAAATCAACCAAATAATAACACAACCAATTCAATCAAACACAACTAGGCAGATTAAATTAGTTAATGCAATCATTTAACTGATATACATGAACTCCATGTATTTAAGCACAGTATTCAACAATAGTCAATCCATAACACAAATCAAAGTCTAACATCCTACTAAACTATAGCAGGATTCAATCAGAAATATATTGCAAAAATACCAACTTCGGATTGTGCAAATACATTACTGAAATCCTAAACTAAGATTGATTACCCCGTGTTTAGTTTTGGAACTCCAACCCTCGCAACATTTCAGAAGACTATGAGCTTAGCCACTCATGACTACGGACGACTCCATCATTGTTGAAGTATCACCGAAGACCATGCTCGAGACGACGAATGCGGAAGAGTAGAGATGAAGGAAATGATTGCGATGATCGTCGCTGGACTAAACACAAATCAAACACGTAATGAGAGACATTAGATCAAAAAGAAAATGAAAAGAAGAAAACGAAGAAAGCTGGAGAAGACGAAGAGAAGAGAAAACGAAGAACTCTTTTGTAGGCCCCTCTCTCATTTGCCCTAAATGGTAAGGTTTTATAGGAACTATGCGGCGGGCCTGAATAAGTGGATACTTTTGCCATTTTGGTCCGGGTCACCCGACATTCATTGCAATGAATGATCGTAGTTCGCTGCGCGAATGAATTTGGTCACTCGTCGCAAATGAATGAATTAAACACCATTAATTAGTCGCGGCGAATGGAGAGTCTGATTCGTCCCAATAACTCACATGGCGTGTTGACTTCTTAATTGTTGACTACTTTGGTCCTACAAAATACAACCCATTTGCGTATCAATTGTCCCAATAAAGATTATGCAATTAATGACAAATGACAACAAAATATTGACAATATGCAATTTATCAAAACTCAATGTCGGGACCAAAATAAGCATGAAAATTATAGATCGAGAGTCCATGGATGCATAATTACTAAAGAAAATGGGCCTGATTTATAGTATAAATTTGGTCCAATCAACGAGTCTCACATGCTTTCCCAAGCCTTCTTATATATTCTTTAACTAATTAAAGCATAAATGAAAGCTTGGATGGGAGGAGGTCACGTGGATGGCCATTAACTTATTAAAAACAAGTTAATCATCATCTTTGACTTAGTCAAAAGTAACTTAGTCAATGCTTATCCTCTCCCATGGCTTCATCCACCGAACATGTCTCCCTTAAGCCTTCTCATATAACTAATTAACTCATTAAAAGGCATATGAAAGGCTTGGTGGAGGCATGGCCACGTTGATTGTTAGAACCCGATCCCGAGACCGGATCCCAACTCCAACTACTTATACCTTAACATTAACGCTCATGCTCTTGCTTACATTCCACTCCTATTGGACCCGTTTCTAGAGCCCAAAATTTCGGAGCCCTAAAGCTCAAGGCCCCTACTTTGCGGCGTTTGATCTTTGTGGTTCCATAAGGGTGATGAGCGACACTACCTAATCATCAAAATCACATTTATACTTGTTCATATCAATGTAACTTAAGGCCTCACGTTCACACAGAGGCAAGAATCACCTTAATCGGAGTAATATAACTCAAGATACACTCCAAAAATCTAAGAGAGTTCATACCAAACATGCCCTCTTAACTAACCTTTCACTTGTTTTAGAACAAACTTTCTCAATTTAACTCCAATTGATACCGAATTTTATTTAGTGAAAGATATGTGTCTTATAAATCCAATGGTTCAAGCCTCACATCATTTGGAGGTCGTATGAGAGAATTATACCCAAAACATTGGACCATGCTCACTTCTGAAATCGGATTGAAACTCTTTTGGCGCGATTTGCTATAACTTTTAATCTATAGCTCCAAATGCTTTCGTTCTTTCACCATACGAAAGTAGACATCTAGATCTACAACTCTCATGAAGACTACAAAGGCTGATTCTATCTCCTACATTCTGCAGCATCCTATTTTTCCATTATCTGATTTCTATCATCTGGTTTTCTATCGTCTGATTTCTATCTTCTGCTTTTCTATCTTCTGCTTTTCTATCTTCTGATTTCTATCTTCTGCTTTTCTATCTTCTGATTTCTATCTTCTGCTTTTCTATCTTCTGCTTTCTATCTTCTGCTTTTCTATCTTCTGATTTCTATCTTACCTTTTCTATCTTCGATTTCTATCTTACGCTTTTCTATCTTCCGCTTTTCTATCTTGATTTCTATCTTACCTTTTCTATCTTCGCTTTTCTACCTTCCGATTTCTAGCTTCGCTTTTCTATCTTACCTTTTCTATCTTGATTTCTATCTTCGCTTTTCTATCTTACGCTTTTCTACCTTCTGATTTCTATCTTCGCTTTTCTATCTTGATTTATATCTTACGCTTCCTTCCTTCGCTTTCATCTTCCGATTTCCTTCCTTCCGATTTCTATCTTCCGATTTCCTTCCTTCGATTTCTATCTTCCGATTTCCGTCCTTCCGATTTCTATCTTCCGATTTCCTTCCTTCGCTTTTCTATCTTCCGATTTCCTTCCTTCGCTTTTCTATCTTCTCGATTTCCTTCCTTCCGATTTCTATCTTCGATTTCCTTCCTTCCGATTTCTATCTTCTAATTTCCTTCCTTCGCTTTTCTATCTTCGATTTCTATCTTACGCTTTCTTTCATCGCTTTCTATCTTCTTGATTTCCTTCCTTCGATTTCTATCTTCTAATTTCCTTCCTTCCGATTTCCTTGTAAGGCTCATATCTTTTAACTCCGAACTCCAAATTTAGCAAACGATATACCCTTGAAAGCTCTAACCTTCTACTAAAATATTCATGAAGGCTCATTTATCTAATTCAAGTCCTACGAAGGTCAAAATCGAGGCAAAGTTATGTCAAATTTTGGGAAAATTTGATGCTCTTCCCTGAAAGTACATCTATCCAATTTTTCAATCCTAATACTTCCACCTGTAAGACTCATCATACAACCTCATATAACATGATTAAACCCTAAGGTATCTTCAAACACCATTCAAGCAACAGCCACACTCTTAATCATCTATCATATCCAAACTATAATAATGATGCAATTGGCTTAAACATGCATGGATTTCTCAAAATACATTTGAACTTAGCATTCTTGCATTTCATTTATGTTCAAAGTGAGTGGCTTATAATGCTTTAGTGGGCATTTCAAGCCCTTTTTACAACATAGTTCGAAATACACTTCCAAAATACTACACTTTTCTTAAAATGCATCTAAAGCATTGTTTACAACAATCTGCTTGAAATACATCAAAACATAATTCTTGGGTATGCCTGAGCTCATTCTTCATGATCCCGATCTTTACCCGGAGATGGGGCGGAAGGTGGGGTGAGCTTTCGCTCCGTGGGTGACACATTTATATTTAGGCTAATAAGCTACATTGCTTCATTAATCATAGCTTTAGCAACTTGCATAGAAATCATGCAATCATGCAATTCATGAAATTTATCAATCTCAAAACATAATGTTCATGCTTCATATCATTCTCATTCTTGCAAAATATACGCTAACATGTAAACACATAGGCGATGGTTCAAAAGTCCACGGTTATCATGAGCTACACAAGTGTAGTCTTATGCCGAGGAGTCCTAAAGGAACATCGATGCCACAATCGGCAAATGGGCGAAGGCTATACTGGTCGACGTGCACGTGACTCTGCTGGTGGACTTAACTAACCCACATAACACTTAATTTCATGCATAAAAGCTGGACTTGTCTTGTCCGCTGACTAATTTTCTGAAAATGGATATTCAAGCATCCATAAAGCTGATCGTGCTTAAAGCACATTTCATGCTTAGCTCACATTTCATGATCTCATTCATGCTCATCCAATTTATGGCAATTTCAAGCAATGTCATGCACAAATCAATTTCTCACCTAATGGCAATCATCCATCAATTTATACACAATCAAAAGTCAATCAATGCTCATTCTAAGATAGTTGGAAAAACATTAATTTTCCTTAGTTAAGATAATATTTAAGCATTACTAACATAAAGATAAAAGTGAAACCCACCTTATATCCTTGCTTAAGCTTGCCTAAGGAAGTTCCTCTTCTTGTTCTCCTCTTCTTTCTTGTCCTCCTTCATTCATGGCAAGGAAAGAACCTCACATCATTTAGGGTTTCTAAAATTGAAAACCTAATGAACCTTAATCATGAAATCAACCCTAGAATCACTAAACCCATCTTCTTTCTAAGCTTTCTAAACCATAAAATCAAGCCAAACCCAAACTACATTTCATAACTTACCTTGAATCTTTAATCAACCCAAGGGTTTCTTGATCAAAATAAAACTTAGACTCTCCTCTTCACTTTTCTTCTTGCTCTTTCTTCAAAACTCACTCACTTTCATGGAAATGCCAAAACCCTAGCAAGCTCCTTTCTTCTTCTCCTTTCTTTCCTCTTCACGTAAACTTCTCCTCTTCTCCTTTAAATTTCAGTAAATCTCACTTCTTCCTACACTAACTCACTTAAACTCCTCCTTTATACTTCTTCTCTAATCCACTTAAGCCCAAAAGGCCCAAGCCTTCATTTAATTCCTTCTTCTTTCATTTTTCCTACATCCTCCTTACTTCCTCTTTATCCTACAACTTACTTAGGCCCAATTATCTTTAAGCCCATTTTATCTTTCTTTTCTTTCCTACCTCATTAAAACCCAACTAATTCATTTAATTCCATTAACTCATTACCTAACATCTTTAATGCCAACTCATATTACTCAATGTCAAGTTAATTAATGTTAACATAATTTACTTAATTACTCTAATCATGCTTAATTACATAAAAATTTTGGGGCTAACATTTCTCCCCCCCTTAAGAAATTTCGTCCTCGAAATTCTTACCGACTCATCAAGAGGTGTGGATACTTCTCCTTCATTGCATCCAGGGTTCCCACGCCGCCTCTTCAACTGCATGATTTCTCCAAAGGACTTTAACTAGCTGAATCGTCTTGTTTATGAGAACTTTCTCCTTGCTATCTAGAACTCGCCATCGGCATCTCCTCATAGCTCGATCATCACTCAACCCGAACCTCTCGAGGTCTGAATTGTGTGAGAAGGATTCGATCTGTACCTTCTCAACATAGAAACATGAAAATGTCGTGATCCGAGATAACTCGAGGCAATGTTAATCAGAAGCTAACGGCCCGATCCTCTCTAGAATTTCATACTGGACCCACATATCGAGGACTTAACTTCCTTTCTTGCAATCTCATAACTCCTTCCATGGAGACGTCTTGAGAACACCTTGTCACCCATCGCATAATCCATTTCTTTTACGTTAGCATCGGCATAGCTTTTTATTCTCGCTTGGGCGGTCTTAAGTCATTGTTTGATTACGCCCACTTTCTCAATCGTCATCCGGACCAACTCTGGTCTCACTAGCTTCCTCTCACCTTCCTCATCCCAAAGATATCGGAGTCCCGCATCTTCGCCATAAAGGGCTTCATAAGGAGCCATCAGATGCTCGAATGGTACAATTGTTATAAGCAAATTCGACCAACGGTAAATGATCATCCCATGCTCCTCTCAAGTCCATGACACATGTTCTAAGCATCTCCTCTAGAGTGCGGATTGTCCTCTCGGTCGACCATCCGTCTGAGGATGAAATCTTTGTCTGAAATTCAATTTAGTTCCTAATGCTTCCTGCAGACTTCCCCAAAATCTCGAGGTGAATCGAGGATCCCATCGGATACTATAGAATCCAGAACTCCATACAACCTTACCACTTCATCAATGTATTTCTTTGCTAAGACTTGCAAGGAATCATTTGTCTAATTGCGGAAAATGGGCCGACTTGGTCAACCGATCAATAATAACCCAAATGGCATCATGCTTCTTCGGTCCTCGGCAAACTCATCGAAAATCCATTGTGATCCTTGCCACTTCCATTCAGAATGGACAATGGTCTGCAACATGCTGAAGGTGCCCGGTGTTGACCTTAACTTGTCGACACACTAGACATCCGCTCACATACTACGCTACATCCCTCTTCATGCCTTTCCACCGAAATGTTCCTTCAAATCTTTGTACATTCTCGTCTTTGCTGGGTGCATGGAATAAGGCGCATTGTGTGCCTCATCCATGATCTCATCCTTAACTAATTTATCATTCGGGATACATAACCTCGCTTCCACTACCATTAGCCCATCATCTCTCACTACCACTTCAAACCGCTACCCTTCAGATTTCCTCACGAAGCTTACTCGATTCGCAGATCCCGCCCCGCAACTCCTTAACTTTCTCTCTAAGTATCGGCCTCACCTCAAATTGAGCAAGAATACAATCTGACCGATCCTGTTTTAGGCTTATCTTAAGTTTGACCATTTGCTCAATAGAGGCAAGTAAACCCACGAACATAAGCTATCGATGACTTCCTACTCAATGCATCCGCCACTACATTAGCCTTGCTCGGATGATACTCTATCATCGTGTCATAGTCCTTGAGCAACTCTAACCATCTTCTCTGCCTCGAGTTGATTCTTTCGCTCATGATGTACTTAAGACTTTTGTGATCCATGAAAACCCTTGTCTCGAACCCCATACGTGATAGTGTCTCCATATCTTTAAGGCAAAATCACTCGCCAATTCCGGATCATGAGTCGGATAGTTCAACTCATATGGCTTCAACTGCCAGGAAGCATAGGCTATCACTTTGTCATTCTCATTAACACACAACCTAAGCCTCTTCTCGAAACATCACTATATATCAGTATACCCCGATCTCCATCAAGCGTGATTAAAATGGGAGCACTAGTTAACCGCCGCTTAAGCTCCTCAAAACTCTGCGGCAATCCTCATTCCGGATAAATCACGATTCTTCCTATGACTTATTCATAGGCAGCTATTATTGAGAATCCTTCCACAAACCTTCAGAATATCCCGCCAGCCCGTAAAACTCCGTACCTCTTTTCTTGTCTTAGGCTCTTGCCAATTCATCATCGCTTCCACTTTTCTCGGATCAACATGAATTCCTTGCTTTGGAAATCACATGTCGAAGAAAACTACTTCACGCAGCCAAAATTCACACTTGCTAAATTTGGCATACTGACTCCTGCTCTCTCAATCTCGCAATACTATCCCGAGATCTCGTTCATGCTCTCCTTCATCCTTAGAATAGACCGAATGTCATCAATGAACACTATGACAAACCGATCTAAGAACTCTGAAAAGCCCTATTCATAAGGTCCATGAATGCGGTGGAGCATTGAGTCGGTCGAATGGCATGACCACGAACTCGTAGTGCCGTGGCGGGTCTGAAAGCTGCCTTGTTAACATCGGACTCCACGATTGGAGTTGATGATAACTCGATCCGAGCTCGATCTTCTAAAAGACCCTTGCTCCTCGCAATGATCAAATGGATCATCTATCCTAGTAAAGGATATCTCGTTTCAATCGTCACCTTGTTAAGCTTCTTGTAATCTATACACACGCCATGTCCCATCCTTCTTCTTAACAAATAGAACTGGCGCTCCCAAGGTGATGAACTTGGCCCGATAAATCGCTTCTCCAACAACTCCTCTAATCGCTCCTTAAGCTCCCTTAATTCACCTGGAGCCATCCTCAGATGGTGGTATCGAGATTGGCGCGGTTAGAATCAAGTCAATTTCGAACTCAATTTCACCACGGCGGCAACCTTGGTAATTCTTCTAGAATACTTCAGAAACTCCTCATAACCCCTAAAATCTTCTAATCGCCCATATTCATACGGATTCACTACGTGCGTCGGAAGGCCTCACACCCTGGCTCATCATATTGTCGCCTAACAAGTGAAATGATCCTCGGCGTGCCGACATTTTCTGTCCCCTTAAAGACCACTTTACGACCATCTCCGGATCAAATTCTACTTCCTTGAGACTACTGATCTAGCTTTGCCTTAAATCTCTCCATAACATCCATCCCGATATCACATCCAATCCTTGAAGGTCTAAAAGTAGTAGGTCTACTACCGCCTAGCACCACCGATCTTGAGCTCACAATCCTTGTAAATCAAACGATCACCACTTTACTCCCTAAAGGAGTACTAACAACAAAAAAATTGTCCATAATCTCAGGACATACAGCATGCATATTCATACTTGAGGAAACAAATGAGTGTGTGGAGCCGGTATCAATTAACACATAAGCAGGAGAGTCAAATAAGCGAGCCATACCAGTCCATGACTTCAGAGGCACTTGCGGCTTCCTCTCCTCGTCATGGCAAATACTCTAGCGGCGCCGACCGTGTGCCCTTGGTCTCCTCAGCGGATTAGCCCTCTTGATCGCCTCCAATCGCCTACTTCAGAATCGGCCTGGTTCCCACTGCCTCTGTCGCCTCGAGCTTGAGCTTGGGAACCCTCCTGTCTCGACCTCCGGAGACAATCTCTCATCATATGCCCCTTCTCTCCACATGGAAACAACCACCAAAGCCCTGAGACACCTCCCGGATGAAACTTCCCGCATTGATCACACCGAGGATACTTGCCTTCCATGACTTCCCCAGGCCTCCCATACTAGAGACACATTCGAGGAATTGCCCTGGATCTGGCGACTCTTGGCGGGACCACTAACGCCATGCCACTTTGAGTATGATGGGTCTGGTGCTCCTCCAGTCTTTGGAGCACTCACTCCCTTCTGGAAGATTGCTCTTTGTTCTTCCTTTTCCTACTCACTTTCAGCCTTAATATTCTCCACTTCTCGGCTGAGCGCCATCCTACCAACTGATAGTCATGGAAATTATGGATCGGACCTTCTCCTCGATCCCTAGGTGCAGTCCGCTCTCAAACCATGCGGCACTTATCCTCTTACATGCACAATATTTCTCGATGCTCGAGACAATTGGTGAACTTCACTCATATTCACTCACGCCCTGCTCCCTACGTGAGGCTCGAACTCCACGCCTTCTTCGATGTAAACCCTCGAAGTACTTCCTCCCGAAACTTCTAGAAACTCCTTCCATGTCGCCTGGAGGTACTACTGCATCATGGCACTCGCCCCACCAAAGGCAACGCATCCCCTGAATAAACTAATTGATACTCTACCCTCTCCCCATCCCGAAAGCACTTCATCGACTCGGGACCCTCTTGGCCCTCTTGAACCACGCTTCGCCTCCTCGGATTTGTAGTCCTTGAAAATCGACAACCCATACTTAGGAGCTTGTCATATCGCCCACTCCGATCTGCTGGAGCTAGCATCGAGCTTGTGGTCCTTGGCCCATGGCATGGATGAAAGCACAGGCGAAGCTCCGAAAGAGTGGGGATCTACTTGAGGCATAGAGGGGGCTGGAGAGCACTTGCACGCCGCACACTCGGTGCCTCAGAATCTGAAGCAGTGGATGGTCCCGGCATCACAGGGAATGTGGATTCATCCGCACTTCCCTCCGAGAGCCTGATCGAGCTGAGCTCCTCGAGTTCTTCTTCGAGGTGGCATATTACTCCTTTTAGTGAAAACATTTCAAATCTTTAGCTCATGCTTGTAAGACAAGTTCAAATCATGTAAAACAATTCAAAATCAATGATGCATGTACTGTATTTAAAACAAGTTTAAAGCTCGTGTAACATGATGTATGCCGACTCTACTCTTGAGGCTACCCACTAGGTTCCTAGGAAATCATAAACCTAGAGTTGCTTTGATACCACAGATGTTAGAACCCGATCCCAGACGGATCCCAACTCCAACTATTTATACCTTAACATTAACGCCATGCTCTTGCTTACATTCCACACCTATTGGACCCGTTTCGAGCCCAAAATTTGAGCCCTAAAGCTTGCGCTCCCTACTTTCTGCAGCGTTTGATCTTATGGTTCCATAAGGGTGATGAGCGTACACTACCTAATCATCAAAATCACATTTATACTTGTTCATATCAATGTAGCTTAAGGCCTCACGTTCACACAGAGGCAAGAATCACCTTAATCGGAGTCATATAACTCAAGATACACTCCAAAAATCTAAGAGAGTTCATACCAAACATGCCCTCTTAATCGACCTTTCACTTGTTTTAGAACAAACTTTCTCAATTTAACTCCAATTGATACCGAATTTTATGGAGTGAAAGATATGTGTCTTATAAATCCAATGGTTCAAGCCTCACGTCATTTGGAGGTCGTATGAGAGAATTATGCCTAAACATTGGACCATGCTCACTACGAAATTGGATTGAAACGCTTTTGGCGCGATTTGCTATAACTTTTAATCTGTAGCTCCAAATGCTTTCGTTCTTTCACCATACGAAATTAGACATCTAGATCTACAACTCTCATGAAGACTACAAAGGCTGATTCTATCTCCTACATTCCTGCAGTCCTATTTTTCCATTATCCGATTTACATCATCTAGTTTTCTATAAATCGATTTCTATCTTGATTTCTATCTTCCTTTTCTATCTTGATTTCTATCTTCCGCTTTTC